>OY755041.1:27631986-28015750 GCA_963576565.1 Aspidapion aeneum | reverse complement strand
GTCTGTCTGTATGTCTGTCTGTATGTCTGTCTGTATGTCTGTCTGTATGTCTGTCTGTATGTCTGTCTGTCTGTATGTCTGTCTGTATGTCTGTCTGTATGTCTGTCTGTATGTCTGTCTGTATGTCTGTCTGTATGTCTGTCTGTATGTCTGTCTGTATGTCTGTCTGTGTTGTCTGTCTGTCTGTCTGTCTGTCTGTCTGTCTGTCTGTCTGTCTGTATGTCTGTCTGTATGTCTGTCTGTATGTCTGTCTGTATGTCTGTCTGTATGTCTGTATGTCTGTCTGTATGTCTGTCTGTATGTCTGTCTGTATGTCTGTCTGTATGTCTGTCTGTATGTCTGTCTGTATGTCTGTCTGTATGTCTGTCTGTATGTCTGTCTGTATGTCTGTCTGTATGTCTGTCTGTATGTCTGTCTGTATGTCTGTCTGTATGTCTGTCTGTATGTCTGTCTGTATGTCTGTCTGTATGTCTGTCTTGTCTGTATGTCTGTCTGTCTGTCTGTATGTCTGTCTGTATGTCTGTCTGTATGTCTGTCTGTATGTCTGTCTGTATGTCTGTCTGTATGTCTGTCTGTATGTCTGTCTGTATGTCTGTCTGTATGTCTGTCTGTATGTCTGTCTGTATGTCTGTCTGTATGTCTGTCTGTATGTCTGTCTGTATGTCTGTCTGTATGTCTGTCTGTATGTCTGTCTGTATGTCTTCTGTATGTCTGTCTGTATGTATGTCTGTCTGTATGTCTGTCTGTATGTCTGTCTGTATGTCTGTCTGTATGTCTGTCGTATGTCTGTCTGTATGTCTGTCTGTATGTCTGTCTGTATGTCTGTCTGTATGTCTGTCTGTATGTCTGTCTGTATGTCTGTCTGTATGTCTGTCTGTATGTCTGTCTGTATGTCTGTCTGTATGTCTGTCTGTATGTCTGTCTGTATGTCTGTCTGTATGTCTGTCTGTATGTCTGTCTGTATGTCTGTCTGTATGTCTGTCTGTATGTCTGTCTGTATGTCTGTCTGTATGTCTGTCTGTATGTCTGTCTGTATGTCTGTCTGTATGTCTGTCTGTCTGTCTGTCTGTCTGTCTGTATGTCTGTCTGTATGTCTGTCTGTATGTCTGTCTGTATGTCTGTCTGTATGTCTGTCTGTATGTCTGTCTGTATGTCTGTCTGTATGTCTGTCTGTATGTCTGTCTGTATGTCTGTCTGTATGTCTGTCTGTATGTCTGTCTGTATGTCTGTCTGTATGTCTGTCTGTATGTCTGTCTGTATGTCTGTCTGTATGTCTGTCTGTATGTCTGTCTGTATGTCTGTCTGTATGTCTGTCTGTATGTCTGTCTGTATGTCTGTCTGTATGTCTGTCTGTATGTCTGTCTGTATGTCTGTCTGTATGTCTGTCTGTATGTCTGTCTGTATGTCTGTCTGTATGTCTGTCTGTATGTCTGTCTGTATGTCTGTCTGTATGTCTGTCTGTATGTCTGTCTGTATGTCTGTCTGTATGTCTGTCTGTATGTCTGTCTGTATGTCTGTCTGTATGTCTGTCTGTATGTCTGTCTGTATGTCTGTCTGTATGTCTGTCTGTATGTCTGTCTGTATGTCTGTCTGTATGTCTGTCTGTATGTCTGTCTGTATGTCTGTCTGTATGTCTGTCTGTATGTCTGTCTGTATGTCTGTCTGTATGTCTGTCTGTATGTCTGTCTGTATGTCTGTCTGTATGTCTGTCTGTATGTCTGTCTGTATGTCTGTCTGTATGTCTGTCTGTATGTCTGTCTGTATGTCTGTCTGTATGTCTGTCTGTATGTCTGTCTGTATGTCTGTCTGTATGTCTGTCTGTATGTCTGTCTGTATGTCTGTCTGTATGTCTGTCTGTATGTCTGTCTGTATGTCTGTCTGTATGTCTGTCTGTATGTCTGTCTGTATGTCTGTCTGTATGTCTGTCTGTATGTCTGTCTGTATGTCTGTCTGTATGTCTGTCTGTATGTCTGTCTGTATGTCTGTCTGTATGTCTGTCTGTATGTCTGTCTGTATGTCTGTCTGTATGTCTGTCTGTATGTCTGTCTGTATGTCTGTCTGTATGTCTGTCTGTATGTCTGTCTGTATGTCTGTCTGTATGTCTGTCTGTATGTCTGTCTGTATGTCTGTCTGTATGTCTGTCTGTATGTCTGTCTGTATGTCTGTCTGTATGTCTGTCTGTATGTCTGTCTGTATGTCTGTCTGTATGTCTGTCTGTATGTCTGTCTGTATGTCTGTCTGTATGTCTGTCTGTATGTCTGTCTGTATGTCTGTCTGTATGTCTGTCTGTATGTCTGTCTGTATGTCTGTCTGTATGTCTGTCTGTATGTCTGTCTGTATGTCTGTCTGTATGTCTGTCTGTATGTCTGTCTGTATGTCTGTCTGTATGTCTGTCTGTATGTCTGTCTGTATGTCTGTCTGTATGTCTGTCTGTATGTCTGTCTGTATGTATGTCTGTCTGTATGTCTGTCTGTATGTCTGTCTGTATGTCTGTCTGTATGTCTGTCTGTATGTCTGTCTGTATGTCTGTCTGTATGTCTGTCTGTATGTCTGTCTGTATGTCTGTCTGTATGTCTGTCTGTATGTCTGTCTGTATGTCTGTCTGTATGTCTGTCTGTATGTCTGTCTGTATGTCTGTCTGTATGTCTGTCTGTATGTCTGTCTGTATGTCTGTCTGTATGTCTGTCTGTCTGTATGTCTGTCTGTATGTCTGTCTGTATGTCTGTCTGTATGTCTGTCTGTATGTCTGTCTGTATGTCTGTCTGTATGTCTGTCTGTATGTCTGTCTGTATGTCTGTCTGTATGTCTGTCTGTATGTCTGTCTGTATGTCTGTCTGTATGTCTGTCTGTATGTCTGTCTGTCTGTCTGTCTGTCTGTCTGTCTTGTCTGTCTGTCTGTCTGTCTGTCTGTCTGTCTGTCTGTCTGTATGTCTGTCTGTATGTCTGTCTGTATGTCTGTCTGTATGTCTGTCTGTCTGTCTGTCTGTCTGTCTGTCTGTCTGTCTGTCTGTATGTCTGTCTGTATGTCTGTCTGTATGTCTGTCTGTATGTCTGTCTGTATGTCTGTCTGTATGTCTGTCTGTATGTCTGTCTGTATGTCTGTCTGTATGTCTGTCTGTATGTCTGTCTGTATGTCTGTCTGTATGTCTGTCTGTATGTCTGTCTGTATGTCTGTCTGTATGTCTGTCTGTATGTCTGTCTGTATGTCTGTCTGTATGTCTGTCTGTATGTCTGTCTGTATGTCTGTCTGTATGTCTGTCTGTATGTCTGTCTGTATGTCTGTCTGTATGTCTGTCTGTATGTCTGTCTGTATGTCTGTATGTCTGTCTGTATGTCTGTCTGTATGTCTGTCTGTATGTCTGTCTGTATGTCTGTCTGTATGTCTGTCTGTATGTCTGTCTGTATGTCTGTCTGTATGTCTGTCTGTCTGTCTGTCTGTCTGTATGTCTGTCTGTATGTCTGTCTGTATGTCTGTCTGTATGTCTGTCTGTATGTCTGTCTGTATGTCTGTCTGTATGTCTGTCTGTATGTCTGTCTGTATGTCTGTCTGTATGTCTGTCTGTATGTCTGTCTGTATGTCTGTCTGTATGTCTGTCTGTATGTCTGTCTGTATGTCTGTCTGTATGTCTGTCTGTATGTCTGTCTGTATGTCTGTCTGTATGTCTGTCTGTATGTCTGTCTGTATGTCTGTCTGTATGTCTGTCTGTATGTCTGTCTGTATGTCTGTCCTGTATGTCTGTCTGTATGTCTGTCTGTATGTCTGTCTGTATGTCTGTCTGTATGTCTGTCTGTATGTCTGTCTGTATGTCTGTCTGTATGTCTGTCTGTATGTCTGTCTGTATGTCTGTCTGTATGTCTGTCTGTATGTCTGTCTGTATGTCTGTCTGTATGTCTGTCTGTATGTCTGTCTGTATGTCTGTCTGTATGTCTGTCTGTATGTCTGTCTGTATGTCTGTCTGTATGTCTGTCTGTATGTCTGTCTGTATGTCTGTCTGTATGTCTGTCTGTATGTCTGTCTGTATGTCTGTCTGTATGTCTGTCTGTATGTCTGTCTGTATGTCTGTCTGTATGTCTGTCTGTATGTCTGTCTGTATGTCTGTCTGTATGTCTGTCTGTATGTCTGTCTGTATGTCTGTCTGTATGTCTGTATGTCTGTCTGTATGTCTGTCTGTATGTCTGTCTGTATGTCTGTCTGTATGTATGTCTGTATGTCTGTCTGTATGTCTGTCTGTATGTCTGTCTGTATGTCTGTCTGTATGTCTGTCTGTATGTCTGTCTGTATGTCTGTCTGTATGTCTGTCTGTATGTCTGTCTGTATGTCTGTCTGTATGTCTGTCTGTATGTCTGTCTGTATGTCTGTCTGTATGTCTGTTCTGTATGTCTGTCTGTATGTCTGTCTGTATGTCTGTCTGTATGTCTGTCTGTATGTCTGTCTGTATGTCTGTCTGTATGTCTGTCTGTATGTCTGTCTGTATGTCTGTCTGTATGTCTGTCTGTATGTCTGTCTGTATGTCTGTCTGTATGTCTGTCTGTATGTCTGTCTGTATGTCTGTCTGTATGTCTGTCTGTATGTCTGTCTGTATGTCTGTCTGTATGTCTGTCTGTATGTCTGTCTGTATGTCTGTCTGTATGTCTGTCTGTATGTCTGTCTGTATGTCTGTCTGTATGTCTGTCTGTATGTCTGTCTGTATGTCTGTCTGTATGTCTGTCTGTATGTCTGTCTGTATGTCTGTCTGTATGTCTGTCTGTATGTCTGTCTGTATGTCTGTCTGTATGTCTGTCTGTATGTCTGTCTGTATGTCTGTCTGTATGTCTGTCTGTATGTCTGTCTGTATGTCTGTCTGTATGTCTGTCTGTATGTCTGTCTGTATGTCTGTCTGTCTGTATGTCTGTCTGTCTGTATGTCTGTCTGTATGTCTGTCTGTATGTCTGTCTGTATGTCTGTCTGTATGTGTGTCTGTATGTCTGTCTGTATGTCTGTCTGTATGTCTGTCTGTATGTCTGTCTGTATGTCTGTCTGTATGTCTGTCTGTATGTATGTCTGTCTGTATGTCTGTCTGTATGTCTGTCTGTATGTCTGTCTGTATGTCTGTCTGTATGTCTGTCTGTATGTCTGTCTGTATGTCTGTCTGTATGTCTGTCTGTATGTCTGTCTGTATGTCTGTCTGTATGTCTGTCTGTATGTCTGTCTGTATGTCTGTCTGTATGTCTGTCTGTATGTCTGTCTGTATGTCTGTCTGTATGTCTGTCTGTATGTCTGTCTGTATGTCTGTCTGTATGTCTGTCTGTATGTCTGTCTGTATGTCTGTCTGTATGTCTGTCTGTATGTCTGTCTGTATTCGTCTGTCTGTATGTCTGTCTGTATGTCTGTCTGTATGTCTGTCTGTATGTCTGTCTGTATGTCTGTCTGTATGTCTGTCGTATGTCTGTCGTATGTCTGTCCGTATGTCTGTCCGTATGTCTGTCTGTAGTCTGTCTGTATGTCTGTCTGTATGTCTGTCTGTATGTCTGTATGTCTGTCTGTATGTCTGTCTGTATGTCTGTCTGTATGTATGTCTGTATGTCTGTATGTCTGTCTGTCTGTATGTCTGTATGTCTGTATGTCTGTATGTCTGTCTGTATGTCTGTATGTCTGTATGTCTGTCTGTATGTCTGTCTGTATGTCTGTCTGTATGTCTGTCTGTATGTCTGTCTGTTGTCTGTCTGTATGTCTGTCTGTATGTCTGTCTGTATGTCTGTCTGTCTGTCTGTCTGTATGTCTGTATGTCTGTATGTCTGTCTGTCTGTATGTCTGTATGTCTGTATGTCTGTCTGTCTGTATGTCTGTCTGTATGTCTGTCTGTATGTCTGTCTGTATGTCTGTCTGTATGTCTGTCTGTATGTCTGTCTGTATGTCTGTCTGTATGTCTGTCTGTATGTCTGTCTGTATGTCTGTCTGTCTGTATGTCTGTCTGTCTGTCTGTCTGTCTGTCTGTCTGTCTGTCTGTCTGTCTGTCTGTATGTCTGTCTGTATGTCTGTCTGTATGTCTGTCTGTATGTCTGTCTGTATGTCTGTCTGTATGTCTGTCTGTATGTCTGTCTGTATGTCTGTCTGTATGTCTGTCTGTCTGTATGTCTGTCTGTATGTCTGTCTGTATGTCTGTCTGTATGTCTGTCTGTATGTCTGTCTGTATGTCTGTCTGTATGTCTGTCTGTATGTCTGTCTGTATGTCTGTCTGTATGTCTGTCTGTATGTCTGTCTGTATGTCTGTCTGTATGTCTGTCTGTATGTCTGTCTGTATGTCTGTCTGTATGTCTGTCTGTATGTCTGTCTGTATGTCTGTCTGTATGTCTGTCTGTATGTCTGTCTGTATGTCTGTATGTCTGTCTGTATGTCTGTCTGTATGTCTGTCTGTATGTCTGTCTGTATGTCTGTATGTCTGTCTGTATGTCTGTCTGTATGTCTGTCTGTATGTCTGTCTGTATGTATGTCTGTATGTCTGTCTGTATGTCTGTCTGTATGTCTGTCTGTATGTCTGTCTGTCTGTATGTCTGTCTGTCTGTATGTCTGTCTGTATGTCTGTCTGTATGTCTGTCTGTATGTCTGTCTGTATGTCTGTCTGTATGTCTGTCTGTATGTCTGTCTGTATGTCTGTCTGTATGTCTGTCTGTATGTCTGTCTGTATGTCTGTCTGTATGTCTGTCTGTATGTCTGTCTGTATGTCTGTCTGTATGTCTGTCTGTATGTCTGTCTGTATGTCTGTCTGTATGTCTGTCTGTATGTCTGTCTGTATGTCTGTCTGTATGTCTGTCTGTATGTCTGTCTGTATGTCTGTCTGTATGTCTGTCTGTATGTCTGTCTGTATGTCTGTCTGTATGTTGTCTGTCTGTATGTCTGTCTGTATGTCTGTCTGTATGTCTGTCTGTATGTCTGTCTGTATGTCTGTCTGTATGTCTGTCTGTATGTCTGTCTGTATGTCTGTCTGTATGTCTGTCTGTATGTCTGTCTGTATGTCTGTCTGTATGTCTGTCTGTATGTCTGTCTGTATGTCTGTCTGTATGTCTGTCTGTATGTCTGTCTGTATGTCTGTCTGTATGTCTGTCTGTATGTCTGTCTGTATGTCTGTCTGTATGTCTGTCTGTATGTCTGTCTGTATGTCTGTCTGTATGTCTGTCTGTATGTCTGTCTGTATGTCTGTCTGTATGTCTGTCTGTATGTCTGTCTGTCTGTATGTCTGTCTGTATGTCTGTCTGTCTGTCTGTCTGTCTGTCTGTATGTCTGTCTGTATGTCTGTCTGTATGTCTGTCTGTATGTGTGTCTGTATGTCTGTCTGTATGTCTGTCTGTATGTCTGTCTGTATGTCTGTCTGTATGTCTGTCTGTATGTCTGTCTGTATGTCTGTCTGTATGTCTGTCTGTATGTCTGTCTGTATGTCTGTCTGTATGTCTGTCTGTATGTCTGTCTGTATGTCTGTCTGTATGTCTGTCTGTATGTCTGTCTGTATGTCTGTCTGTATGTCTGTCTGTATGTCTGTCTGTATGTCCTGTCTGTATGTCTGTCTGTATGTCTGTATGTCTGTCTGTCTGTATGTCTGTCTGTATGTCTGTCTGTATGTCTGTCTGTATGTCTGTCTGTATGTCTGTCTGTATGTCTGTCTGTATGTCTGTCTGTATGTCTGTCTGTATGTCTGTCTGTATGTCTGTCTGTATGTCTGTCTGTATGTCTGTCTGTATGTCTGTCTGTATGTCTGTCTGTATGTCTGTCTGTATGTCTGTCTGTATGTCTGTCTGTCTGTATGTCTGTCTGTATGTCTGTCTGTATGTCTGTCTGTATGTCTGTCTGTCTGTCTGTCTGTCTGTCTGTATGTCTGTCTGTATGTCTGTCTGTATGTCTGTCTGTATGTCTGTCTGTATGTCTGTCTGTATGTCTGTCTGTATGTCTGTCTGTATGTCTGTCTGTATGTCTGTCTGTATGTCTGTCTGTCTGTATGTCTGTCTGTATGTCTGTCTGTATGTCTGTCTGTATGTCTGTCTGTATGTCTGTCTGTATGTCTGTCTGTATGTCTGTCTGTATGTCTGTCTGTATGTCTGTCTGTATGTCTGTCTGTATGTCTGTCTGTATGTCTGTCTGTATGTCTGTCTGTATGTCTGTCTGTATGTCTGTCTGTATGTCTGTCTGTATGTCTGTCTGTATGTCTGTCTGTATGTCTGTCTGTATGTCTGTCTGTATGTCTGTCTGTATGTCTGTCTGTATGTCTGTCTGTATGTCTGTCTGTATGTCTGTCTGTATGTCTGTATGTCTGTCTGTCTGTCTGTCTGTCTGTCTGTCTGTCTGTCTGTATGTCTGTCTGTCTGTATGTCTGTCTGTATGTCTGTCTGTCTGTATGTATGTCTGTCTGTATGTCTGTCTGTCTGTATGTCTGTCTGTATGTATGTCTGTCTGTATGTCTGTCTGTCTGTATGTCTGTCTGTATGTCTGTCTGTATGTCTCTCTGTATATCTGTCTGTATGTCTGTCTGTATGTCTGTCTGTCTGTCTGTCTGTCTGTCTGTATGTCTGTCTGTATGTCTGTCTGTATGTCTGTCTGTATGTCTGTCTGTATGTCTGTCTGTATGTCTGTCTGTATGTCTGTCTGTATGTCTGTCTGTATGTCTGTCTGTCTGTCTGTATGTCTGTCTGTCTGTCTGTCTGTCTGTCTGTCTGTCTGTCTGTCTGTCTGTCTGTCTGTCTGTCTGTCTGTCTGTCTGTCTGTCTGTCTGTCTGTCTGTCTGTCTGTATGTCTGTCTGTATGTCTGTCTGTATGTCTGTCTGTATGTCTGTCTGTATGTCTGTCTGTATGTCTGTCTGTATGTCTGTCTGTCTGTCTGTCTGTATGTCTGTCTGTATGTCTGTCTGTATGTCTGTCTGTATGTCTGTCTGTATGTCTCTCTGTATGTATGTCTGTCTGTATGTCTGTCTGTATGTCTGTCTGTATGTCTGTCTGTATGTCTGTCTGTATGTCTGTCTGTATGTCTGTCTGTATGTCTGTCTGTATGTCTGTCTGTATGTCTGTCTGTATGTCTGTCTGTATGTCTGTCTGTATGTCTGTCTGTATGTCTGTCTGTATGTCTGTCTGTATGTCTGTCTGTATGTCTGTCTGTATGTCTGTCTGTATGTCTGTCTGTATGTCTGTCTGTATGTCTGTCTGTATGTCTGTCTGTATGTCTGTCTGTATGTCTGTCTGTATGTCCTGTCTGTATGTCTGTATGTCTGTCTGTATGTCTGTCTGTATGTCTGTCTGTATGTCTGTCTGTATGTCTGTCTGTATGTCTGTCTGTATGTCTGTCTGTATGTCTGTCTGTATGTCTGTATGTCTGTCTGTATGTCTGTCTGTATGTCTGTCTGTATGTCTGTCTGTATGTCTGTCTGTATGTCTGTCTGTATGTCTGTCTGTATGTCTGTCTGTATGTCTGTCTGTATGTCTGTCTGTATGTCTGTATGTCTGTCTGTATGTCTGTCTGTATGTCTGTCTGTATGTCTGTCTGTATGTCTGTCTGTATGTCTGTCTGTATGTCTGTCTGTATGTCTGTCTGTATGCCTGTCTGTATGTCTGTCTGTATGTCTGTCTGTATGTCTGTCTGTATGTCTGTCTGTATGTCTGTCTGTATGTCTGTCTGTATGTCTGTCTGTATGTCTGTCTGTATGTCTGTCTGTATGTCTGTCTGTATGTCTGTCTGTATGTCTGTCTGTATGTCTGTCTGTATGTCTGTCTGTATGTCTGTCTGTATGTCTGTCTGTATGTCTGTCTGTATGTCTGTCTGTATGTCTGTCTGTATGTCTGTCTGTATGTCTGTCTGTATGTCTGTCTGTATGTCTGTCT
The DNA here is from genome assembly GCA_963576565.1 of Aspidapion aeneum. Taxonomy (NCBI): domain Eukaryota; kingdom Metazoa; phylum Arthropoda; class Insecta; order Coleoptera; family Brentidae; genus Aspidapion; species Aspidapion aeneum. The sequence goes on along the minus strand of OY755041.1, from coordinate 28,005,912 downwards.
GTATGTCTGTCTGTATGTCTGTCTGTATGTCTGTCTGTATGTCTGTCTGTATGTCTGTCTGTATGTCTGTCTGTATGTCTGTCTGTATGTCTGTCTGTATGTCTGTCTGTATGTCTGTCTGTATGTCTGTCTGTATGTCTGTCTGTATGTCTGTCTGTATGTCTGTCTGTATGTCTGTCTGTATGTCTGTCTGTATGTCTGTCTGTATGTCTGTCTGTATGTCTGTCTGTATGTCTGTCTGTATGTCTGTCTGTATGTCTGTCTGTATGTCTGTCTGTATGTCTGTCTGTATGTCTGTCTGTATGTCTGTCTGTATGTCTGTCTGTATGTCTGTCTGTATGTCTGTCTGTATGTCTGTCTGTATGTCTGTCTGTATGTCTGTCTGTATGTCTGTCTGTATGTCTGTCTGTATGTCTGTCTGTATGTCTGTCTGTATGTCTGTCTGTATGTCTGTCTGTATGTCTGTCTGTATGTCTGTCTGTATGTCTGTCTGTATGTCTGTCTGTATGTCTGTCTGTATGTCTGTCTGTATGTCTGTCTGTATGTCTGTCTGTATGTCTGTCTGTATGTCTGTCTGTATGTCTGTCTGTATGTCTGTCTGTATGTCTGTCTGTATGTCTGTCTGTATGTCTGTCTGTATGTCTGTCTGTATGTCTGTCTGTATGTCTGTCTGTATGTCTGTCTGTATGTCTGTCTGTATGTCTGTCTGTATGTCTGTCTGTATGTCTGTCTGTATGTCTGTCTGTATGTCTGTCTGTATGTCTGTCTGTATGTCTGTCTGTAGTCTGTCTGTAGTCTGTCTGTATGTCTGTCTGTATGTCTGTCTGTATGTCTGTCTGTATGTCTGTCTGTATGTCTGTCTGTATGTCTGTCTGTATGTCTGTCTGTATGTCTGTCTGTATGTCTGTCTGTATGTCTGTCTGTATGTCTGTCTGTATGTCTGTCTGTATGTCTGTCTGTATGTCTGTCTGTATGTCTGTCTGTATGTCTGTCTGTATGTCTGTCTGTATGTCTGTCTGTATGTCTGTCTGTATGTCTGTCTGTATGTCTGTCTGTATGTCTGTCTGTATGTCTGTCTGTATGTCTGTCTGTATGTCTGTCTGTATGTCTGTCTGTATGTCTGTCTGTCTGTCTGTATGTCTGTCTGTATGTCTGTCTGTATGTCTGTCTGTATGTCTGTCTGTATGTCTGTCTGTATGTCTGTCTGTATGTCTGTCTGTATGTCTGTCTGTATGTCTGTCTGTATGTCTGTCTGTATGTCTGTCTGTATGTCTGTCTGTATGTCTGTCTGTATGTCTGTCTGTATGTCTGTCTGTATGTCTGTCTGTATGTCTGTCTGTATGTCTGTCTGTATGTCTGTCTGTATGTCTGTCTGTATGTCTGTCTGTATGTCTGTCTGTATGTCTGTCTGTATGTCTGTCTGTATGTCTGTCTGTATGTCTGTCTGTATGTCTGTCTGTATGTCTGTCTGTATGTCTGTCTGTATGTCTGTCTGTATGTCTGTCTGTATGTCTGTCTGTATGTCTGTCTGTATGTCTGTCTGTATGTCTGTCTGTATGTCTGTCTGTATGTCTGTCTGTATGTCTGTCTGTATGTCTGTCTGTATGTCTGTCTGTATGTCTGTCTGTATGTCTGTCTGTATGTCTGTCTGTATGTCTGTCTGTATGTCTGTCTGTATGTCTGTCTGTATGTCTGTCTGTATGTCTGTCTGTATGTCTGTCTGTATGTCTGTCTGTATGTCTGTCTGTATGTCTGTCTGTATGTCTGTCTGTATGTCTGTCTGTATGTCTGTCTGTATGTCTGTCTGTATGTCTGTCTGTATGTCTGTCGTCTGTATGTCTGTCTGTATGTCTGTCTGTATGTCTGTCTGTATGTCTGTCTGTATGTCTGTCTGTATGTCTGTCTGTATGTCTGTCTGTATGTCTGTCTGTATGTCTGTCTGTATGTCTGTCTGTATGTCTGTCTGTATGTCTGTCTGTATGTCTGTCTGTATGTCTGTCTGTATGTCTGTCTGTATGTCTGTCTGTATGTCTGTCTGTATGTCTGTCTGTATGTCTGTCTGTATGTCTGTCTGTATGTCTGTCTGTATGTCTGTCTGTATGTCTGTCTGTATGTCTGTCTGTATGTCTGTCTGTATGTCTGTCTGTATGTCTGTCTGTATGTCTGTCTGTATGTCTGTCTGTATGTCTGTCTGTATGTCTGTCTGTATGTCTGTCTGTATGTCTGTCTGTATGTCTGTCTGTATGTCTGTCTGTATGTCTGTCTGTATGTCTGTCTGTATGTCTGTCTGTATGTCTGTCTGTATGTCTGTCTGTATGTCTGTCTGTATGTCTGTCTGTATGTCTGTCTGTATGTCTGTCTGTATGTCTGTCTGTATGTCTGTCTGTATGTCTGTCTGTATGTCTGTCTGTATGTCTGTCTGTATGTCTGTCTGTATGTCTGTCTGTATGTCTGTCTGTATGTCTGTCTGTATGTCTGTCTGTATGTCTGTCTGTATGTCTGTCTGTATGTCTGTCTGTATGTCTGTCTGTATGTCTGTCTGTATGTCTGTCTGTATGTCTGTCTGTATGTCTGTCTGTATGTCTGTCTGTATGTCTGTCTGTATGTCTGTCTGTCTGTCTGTCTGTCTGTCTGTATGTCTGTCTGTATGTCTGTCTGTATGTCTGTCTGTATGTCTGTCTGTATGTCTGTCTGTATGTCTGTCTGTATGTCTGTCTGTATGTCTGTCTGTATGTCTGTCTGTATGTCTGTCTGTATGTCTGTCTGTATGTCTGTCTGTATGTCTGTCTGTATGTCTGTCTGTATGTCTGTCTGTATGTCTGTCTGTATGTCTGTCTGTATGTCTGTCTGTATGTCTGTCTGTATGTCTGTCTGTATGTCTGTCTGTATGTCTGTCTGTATGTCTGTCTGTATGTCTGTCTGTATGTCTGTCTGTATGTCTGTCTGTCTGTATGTCTGTCTGTATGTCTGTCTGTATGTCTTCTGTATGTCTGTCTGTATGTCTGTCTGTATGTCTGTCTGTATGTCTGTCTGTATGTCTGTCTGTCTGTATGTCTGTCTGTATGTCTGTCTGTATGTCTGTCTGTATGTCTGTCTGTATGTCTGTCTGTATGTCTGTCTGTATGTCTGTCTGTATGTCTGTCTGTATGTCTGTCTGTCTGTATGTCTGTCTGTCTGTCTGTCTGTATGTCTGTCTGTATGTCTGTCTGTATGTCTGTCTGTATGTCTGTCTGTATGTCTGTATGTCTGTCTGTATGTCTGTCTGTATGTCTGTCTGTATGTCTGTCTGTATGTCTGTCTGTATGTCTGTCTGTATGTCTGTCTGTATGTCTGTCTGTATGTCTGTCTGTATGTCTGTCTGTATGTCTGTCTGTATGTCTGTCTGTATGTCTGTCTGTATGTCTGTCTGTATGTCTGTCTGTATGTCTGTCTGTATGTCTGTCTGTATGTCTGTCTGTATGTCTGTCTGTATGTCTGTCTGTATGTCTGTCTGTATGTCTGTCTGTATGTCTGTCTGTATGTCTGTCTGTATGTCTGTCTGTATGTCTGTCTGTATGTCTGTCTGTATGTCTGTCTGTATGTCTGTCTGTATGTCTGTCTGTATGTCTGTCTGTATGTCTGTCTGTATGTCTGTCTGTATGTCTGTCTGTATGTCTGTCTGTATGTCTGTATGTATGTCTGTCTGTATGTCTGTCTGTATGTCTGTCTGTATGTCTGTCTGTATGTCTGTCTGTATGTCTGTCTGTATGTCTGTCTGTATGTCTGTCTGTATGTCTGTCTGTATGTCTGTCTGTATGTCTGTCTGTATGTCTGTCTGTATGTCTGTCTGTATGTCTGTCTGTATGTCTGTCTGTATGTCTGTCTGTATGTCTGTCTGTATGTCTGTCTGTATGTCTGTCTGTATGTCTGTCTGTATGTCTGTCTGTATGTCTGTCTGTATGTCTGTCTGTATGTCTGTCTGTATGTCTGTCTGTATGTCTGTCTGTATGTCTGTCTGTATGTCTGTCTGTATGTCTGTCTGTATGTCTGTCTGTCTGTCTGTCTGTCTGTCTGTATGTCTGTCTGTATGTCTGTCTGTATGTCTGTCTGTATGTCTGTCTGTATGTCTGTCTGTATGTCTGTCTGTATGTCTGTCTGTATGTCTGTCTGTATGTCTGTCTGTATGTCTGTCTGTATGTCTGTCTGTATGTCTGTCTGTATGTCTGTCTGTATGTCTGTCTGTATGTCTGTCTGTATGTCTGTCTGTATGTCTGTCTGTATGTCTGTCTGTATGGTCTGTCTGTATGTCTGTCTGTATGTCTGTCTGTATGTCTGTCTGTATGTCTGTCTGTATGTCTGTCTGTATGTCTGTCTGTATGTCTGTCTGTATGTCTGTCTGTATGTCTGTCTGTATGTCTGTCTGTATGTCTGTCTGTATGTCTGTCTGTATGTCTGTCTGTATGTCTGTCTGTATGTCTGTCTGTATGTCTGTCTGTATGTCTGTCTGTATGTCTGTCTGTATGTCTGTCTGTATGTCTGTCTGTATGTCTGTCTGTATGTCTGTCTGTATGTCTGTCTGTATGTCTGTCTGTATGTCTGTCTGTATGTCTGTCTGTATGTCTGTCTGTATGTCTGTCTGTATGTCTGTCTGTATGTCTGTCTGTATGTCTGTCTGTATGTCTGTCTGTATGTCTGTCTGTATGTCTGTCTGTATGTCTGTCTGTATGTCTGTCTGTATGTCTGTCTGTATGTCTGTCTGTATGTCTGTCTGTATGTCTGTCTGTATGTCTGTCTGTATGTCTGTCTGTATGTCTGTCTGTATGTCTGTCTGTATGTCTGTCTGTATGTCTGTCTGTATGTCTGTCTGTATGTCTGTCTGTATGTCTGTCTGTATGTCTGTCTGTATGTCTGTCTGTATGTCTGTCTGTATGTCTGTCTGTATGTCTGTCTGTATGTCTGTCTGTATGTCTGTCTGTATGTCTGTCTGTATGTCTGTCTGTATGTCTGTCTGTATGTCTGTCTGTATGTCTGTCTGTATGTCTGTCTGTATGTCTGTCTGTATGTCTGTCTGTATGTCTGTCTGTATGTCTGTCTGTATGTCTGTCTGTATGTCTGTCTGTATGTCTGTCTGTATGTCTGTCTGTATGTCTGTCTGTATGTCTGTCTGTATGTCTGTCTGTATGTCTGTCTGTATGTCTGTCTGTATGTCTGTCTGTATGTCTGTCTGATGTCTGTCTGTATGTCTGTCTGTATGTCTGTCTGTATGTCTGTCTGTATGTCTGTCTGTATGTCTGTCTGTATGTCTGTCTGTATGTCTGTCTGTATGTCTGTCTGTATGTCTGTCTGTATGTCTGTCTGTATGTATGTCTGTCTGTATGTCTGTCTGTATGTCTGTCTGTATGTCTGTCTGTATGTCTGTCTGTATGTCTGTCTGTATGTCTGTCTGTATGTCTGTCTGTATGTCTGTCTGTATGTCTGTCTGTATGTCTGTCTGTATGTCTGTCTGTATGTCTGTCTGTATGTCTGTCTGTATGTCTGTCTGTATGTCTGTCTGTATGTCTGTCTGTATGTCTGTCTGTATGTCTGTCTGTATGTCTGTCTGTATGTCTGTCTGTATGTCTGTCTGTATGTCTGTCTGTATGTCTGTCTGTATGTCTGTCTGTATGTCTGTCTGTATGTCTGTCTGTATGTCTGTCTGTATGTCTGTCTGTATGTCTGTCTGTATGTCTGTCTGTATGTCTGTCTGTATGTCTGTCTGTATGTCTGTCTGTATGTCTGTCTGTCTGTCTGTCTGTCTGTCTGTCTGTCTGTCTGTCTGTCTGTCTGTCTGTCTGTCTGTCTGTCTGTATGTCTGTCTGTATGTCTGTCTGTATGTCTGTCTGTATGTCTGTCTGTCTGTCTGTCTGTCTGTCTGTCTGTCTGTCTGTCTGTCTGTATGTCTGTCTGTATGTCTGTCTGTATGTCTGTCTGTATGTCTGTCTGTATGTCTGTCTGTATGTCTGTCTGTATGTCTGTCTGTATGTCTGTCTGTATGTCTGTCTGTATGTCTGTCTGTATGTCTGTCTGTATGTCTGTCTGTATGTCTGTCTGTATGTCTGTCTGTATGTCTGTCTGTATGTCTGTCTGTATGTCTGTCTGTATGTCTGTCTGTATGTCTGTCTGTATGTCTGTCTGTATGTCTGTCTGTATGTCTGTCTGTATGTCTGTCTGTATGTCTGTCTGTCTGTATGTCTGTCTGTCTGTCTGTCTGTCTGTCTGTCTGTCTGTCTGTCTGTCTGTCTGTCTGTATGTCTGTCTGTATGTCTGTCTGTATGTCTGTCTGTATGTCTGTCTGTATGTCTGTCTGTATGTCTGTCTGTATGTCTGTCTGTATGTCTGTCTGTATGTCTGTCTGTATGTCTGTCTGTATGTCTGTCTGTCTGTCTGTCTGTCTGTCTGTATGTCTGTCTGTATGTCTGTCTGTATGTCTGTCTGTATGTCTGTCTGTATGTCTGTCTGTATGTCTGTCTGTATGTCTGTCTGTATGTCTGTCTGTATGTCTGTCTGTATGTCTGTCTGTATGTCTGTCTGTATGTCTGTCTGTCTGTATGTCTGTCTGTATGTCTGTCTGTATGTCTGTCTGTATGTCTGTCTGTATGTCTGTCTGTATGTCTGTCTGTATGTCTGTCTGTATGTCTGTCTGTATGTCTGTCTGTATGTCTGTCTGTATGTCTGTCTGTATGTCTGTCTGTATGTCTGTCTGTATGTCTGTCTGTATGTCTGTCTGTATGTCTGTCTGTATGTCTGTCTGTATGTCTGTCTGTATGTCTGTCTGTATGTCTGTCTGTATGTCTGTCTGTATGTCTGTCTGTATGTCTGTCTGTATGTCTGTCTGTATGTCTGTCTGTATGTCTGTCTGTATGTCTGTCTGTATGTCTGTCTGTCTGTATGTCTGTCTGTATGTCTGTCTGTATGTCTGTCTGTATGTCTGTCTGTATGTCTGTCCGTATGTCTGTCCGTATGTCTGTCCGTATGTCTGTCCGTATGTCTGTCTGTCTGTCTGTATGTCTGTCTGTATGTCTGTCTGTATGTCTGTATGTCTGTCTGTATGTCTGTCTGTATGTCTGTCTGTATGTATGTCTGTATGTCTGTATGTCTGTCTGTCTGTATGTCTGTATGTCTGTATGTCTGTATGTCTGTATGTCTGTATGTCTGTATGTCTGTATGTCTGTCTGTATGTCTGTCTGTATGTCTGTCTGTCTGTCTGTCTGTATGTCTGTCTGTCTGTATGTCTGTCTGTATGTCTGTCTGTATGTCTGTATGTCTGTCTGTCTGTATGTCTGTATGTCTGTATGTCTGTCTGTCTGTATGTCTGTATGTCTGTATGTCTGTCTGTCTGTATGTCTGTCTGTATGTCTGTGTATGTCTGTCTGTATGTCTGTCTGTATGTCTGTCTGTATGTCTGTCTGTATGTCTGTCTGTATGTCTGTCTGTATGTCTGTCTGTCTGTATGTCTGTCTGTCTGTCTGTCTGTCTGTCTGTCTGTCTGTCTGTCTGTATGTCTGTCTGTATGTCTGTCTGTATGTCTGTCTGTATGTCTGTCTGTATGTCTGTCTGTATGTCTGTCTGTATGTCTGTCTGTATGTCTGTCTGTATGTCTGTCTGTATGTCTGTCTGTATGTCTGTCTGTATGTCTGTCTGTATGTCTGTCTGTATGTCTGTCTGTATGTCTGTCTGTATGTCTGTCTGTATGTCTGTCTGTATGTCTGTCTGTATGTCTGTCTGTATGTCTGTCTGTATGTCTGTCTGTATGTCTGTCTGTATGTCTGTCTGTATGTCTGTCTGTATGTCTGTCTGTATGTCTGTCTGTATGTCTGTCTGTATGTCTGTCTGTATGTCTGTATGTCTGTCTGTATGTCTGTCTGTATGTCTGTCTGTATGTCTGTCTGTATGTCTGTATGTCTGTCTGTATGTCTGTCTGTATGTCTGTCTGTATGTCTGTCTGTATGTATGTCTGTATGTCTGTCTGTATGTCTGTCTGTATGTCTGTCTGTAGTTGTCTGTCTGTATGTCTGTCTGTATGTCTGTCTGTATGTCTGTCTGTATGTCTGTCTGTATGTCTGTCTGTATGTCTGTCTGTATGTCTGTCTGTATGTCTGTCTGTATGTCTGTCTGTATGTCTGTCTGTATGTCTGTCTGTATGTCTGTCTGTATGTCTGTCTGTATGTCTGTCTGTATGTCTGTCTGTATGTCTGTCTGTATGTCTGTCTGTATGTCTGTCTGTATGTCTGTCTGTATGTCTGTCTGTATGTCTGTCTGTATGTCTGTCTGTATGTCTGTCTGTATGTCTTCTGTATGTCTGTCTGTATGTCTGTCTGTATGTCTGTCTGTATGTCTGTCTGTATGTCTGTCTGTATGTCTGTCTGTATGTCTGTCTGTATGTCTGTCTGTATGTCTGTCTGTATGTCTGTCTGTATGTCTGTCTGTATGTCTGTCTGTATGTCTGTCTGTATGTCTGTCTGTATGTCTGTCTGTATGTCTGTCTGTATGTCTGTCTGTTGTCTGTCTGTATGTCTGTCTGTATGTCTGTCTGTATGTCTGTCTGTATGTCTGTCTGTATGTCTGTCTGTATGTCTGTCTGTATGTCTGTCTGTATGTCTGTCTGTATGTCTGTCTGTATGTCTGTCTGTATGTCTGTCTGTATGTCTGTCTGTATGTCTGTCTGTCTGTATGTCTGTCTGTATGTCTGTCTGTCTGTATGTCTGTCTGTCTGTATGTCTGTCTGTATGTCTGTCTGTATGTCTGTCTGTATGTGTGTCTGTATGTCTGTCTGTATGTCTGTCTGTATGTCTGTCTGTATGTCTGTCTGTATGTCTGTCTGTATGTCTGTCTGTATGTCTGTCTGTATGTCTGTCTGTATGTCTGTCTGTATGTCTGTCTGTATGTCTGTCTGTATGTCTGTCTGTATGTCTGTCTGTATGTCTGTCTGTATGTCTGTCTGTATGTCTGTCTGTATGTCTGTCTGTATGTCTGTCTGTATGTCTGTCTGTATGTCTGTCTGTATGTCTGTCTGTATGTCTGTCTGTATGTCTGTCTGTATGTCTGTCTGTATGTCTGTCTGTATGTCTGTCTGTATGTCTGTCTGTATGTCTGTCTGTCTGTATGTCTGTCTGTATGTCTGTCTGTATGTCTGTCTGTATGTCTGTCTGTATGTCTGTCCGTATGTCTGTCCGTATGTCTGTCCGTATGTCTGTCCGTATGTCTGTCTGTCTGTCTGTATGTCTGTCTGTATGTCTGTCTGTATGTCTGTCTGTATGTCTGTCTGTATGTCTGTCTGTATGTATGTCTGTATGTCTGTATGTCTGTCTGTCTGTATGTCTGTATGTCTGTATGTCTGTATGTCTGTATGTCTGTATGTCTGTATGTCTGTCTGTATGTCTGTCTGTATGTCTGTCTGTCTGTCTGTCTGTATGTCTGTCTGTATGTCTGTCTGTATGTCTGTCTGTATGTCTGTATGTCTGTCTGTCTGTATGTCTGTATGTCTGTATGTCTGTATGTCTGTCTGTCTGTATGTCTGTATGTCTGTATGTCTGTCTGTATGTCTGTCTGTATGTCTGTCTGTATGTCTGTCTGTATGTCTGTCTGTATGTCTGTCTGTATGTCTGTCTGTATGTCTGTCTGTCTGTATGTCTGTCTGTCTGTCTGTCTGTCTGTCTGTCTGTCTGTCTGTCTGTCTGTCTGTCTGTCTGTCTGTCTGTCTGTCTGTCTGTCTGTCTGTCTGTCTGTATGTCTGTCTGTATGTCTGTCTGTCTGTCTGTCTGTATGTCTATGTCAACAGAAATGTATCAACTTGTGCAATGTATGAGGGATGAAATTCAAGATTAAGAAAGGAGATCACAGGTCTTAAAAAAGGGCATACAGGTGTTAAGTCATCTAGGCGCTTATATATTTAAAATTTAATATTAATCAAATAAGTATTATACTATCTGTAATATAATGTATGTGAAATAAATAAACTTGAAACATGTCTGTCTGTCTGTCTGTATGTCTGTCTGTGTGTCTGTCTGTATGTCTGTTTGTATGCCTGTCTGTATGTCTGTCTATCTGTATGTCTGTCTGTCTGTAACGACCAACGCGCATAACTCAAAAACCGCTTACCCGATTTGAATGAAATTTGGTACCTATGGCGTGTGTGATATCAAACGAAAGGTTATTGAGTCTACAGTTAAACAAAATACATTTTAGTTTATTTTTAAAATAGGGTGGGAGTAAATGTCAAAAATTTGAGTTTAAATAAAAATATGGCTTGTGTGGTATCATACAGGTAATTGAGTCTGGAGTTAAACAAAATACATTTTAGTTTTAAAAAAAGGGTGGGGTAAATTAAAAAAAAATAGGTCAAAACATGGCTTGTGTGGTATCAAACGATAGGTATTTGAATCTGGAGTTGAGTAAAATATATTACAGTTTTTAGTTATATTAGCTTACACGTACACTATAATTAGAGTACCTAGTGTGAGCTTAGGTGCCCATATATTAGCAGAGTAATTTTCTGAGTGGGACAAAAAACGAGTGTTTTTGCTAATAAATATACAGAACTGCTAAAAAAATTTGTCATTTGCCTTTTTTTTCAGATTCTCCTACACAACAGCCTACCGGCCCGCGGTTACCTTTTCCCAATACCCTTACCCGCCAGGAACAACAGCGACAGAAGGCCAGCATTTTCCCACGTACGCCGCCATCCCATACGTCACCATGATGTACTCAAGTTTCCCGCCTCCGCCACCGCCCCAACAGCAACCTCTCCAACAACAACCGCCCCAACAGCAACCACAACCACCTCACCCGTCAGCTCCACACCAGGCGCCCCCACCACCAATCACTAGAAACCCACCGGGGTGTTACAACTGCGGCGGCATGGGCCACCTGGGACCCGACTGTCCGAGCCACAGTCTTGAAGATATCACCGACAAAAAACCCTACAGGGTTAGGTGAGTTTCTGTGCTTATTTTTTTTTGTTTGTCTGCATCTACCAAACACACGGTGTCGCTCAACCAGTTTTAAGTTTGGGTAGAAACACCCCAAAAAACTAAAAATGTAGTTTTGTAGGGAAGCTTCCCTAGAACACAAAAACGTAATTTTCAAAATCGCAGCTGATCCTTTCTTCGGATTTATTTGATGTTTCCAAAATTTATAAATATCATTTAATGCTTCAAAATTACATAATTTATTTCCATCGTAAACAAATAAAAGCGGATTCAATCTATTTTTTAAAAAATGTAGTAATAATTCTCAGGCCCGACAACCCCTCTTCCCCCTTTCCTCTGATTCCTAGCCTCCTTTAAACCAAATTTGGAGCCCTATAAAGCTAATTGTTGATAAAGTCATTTTATGTTATTTTTTGTTTTGTTTCCTTATCTTAAAACTAACCACAAACTAATCAGATAAGAAATCAGAATAATAAATCAGGCAAAACTACATCAAACTTTTAGATCAAACTCTACACGCTACAACAGTTCGGGTGACAATAATTAGTGTGTTTCATCTTACATGATAAAAACAGACAATAATTAGTGTGCACCATCTTACAAATTTTAAAAACAAATAGTTTTTATTCTATAACATCTTCTATATAAAGAAAAATAGGATAAAATATAGTTACTGTAATGATTTAAAACACACCAGCAACCATCCGAAACACCTAAAATTAATGTTTTGACGGTTATATTTTTTTCGGTCAACTTTTTAGGTTGCTATCCATTTGATCATTGTAATTTAACAAATTTTTTGAGGTTTTATTAATTTGTTTGCTGAGACCTTTTCCCAGAATAGCGTTTTTTTGTTTATTTCGCAAACTATTGAAGAAATTTCACGTTTCGGACATTTCTACACTTGCCTTTTTTGGTATTTTTAAAACTAACTAGTAATAATATAAAGAAGAGTCCGTCGTATTGCACCCTCAAGCTTAAATCTTGTTAGATAGGACACCAGTAACTCGAGTCGTTTTAAAACCAGGGCACATACATATTCCGTGTAACGTTGGCGAAATTTTCGATTTATTTGGCCTATAAGACTGGAATTGAAAATAGGCACCGATTAATCGGGGGCCGCCATAATTATTGTTATGGCACCATCAACGTATAAATGTTTTATTTTTACGCTGTTGGCATGTCTGATTTCAGCCCCTCCCCACATCAACTTTTTAAAATATAATCATATAATAGTGGTCATTTTTAAGATAAGGAAACAAAACAAAAAAAACATAAAATGACTTTATCAACAATTCGCCTCATATGGCTCAAAATTTGGTTTAACACTTTGAGCTCCATGTGTACCATTTTTGGTACACAAAAAGTTATTGAAATAGACCATGTGTACCATTTCAGATACACGGATTATTGATCGATATTTTAAGGTTGCGATAACGCTGGGCTCACGGATTGCATTAATTCTTATGGATTGTTGGTCTGGTTAAATATTTTTGTGGCTGGTCCGCGGTTTTGTGGAGAAATGGCACCACGAGGGCATTTTGAAATCTAAATTTATTTGTGCCGGCGAATAGCAATCTGTGAACGTGTGGTCCAAATCGAAAAAAATATATTTTATATGGGTGGGAGTCCAAGTGTTAAAGGAGGCTAGGAATGAGAGGAAAGGGGGAAGAGGGGTTGTCGGCCTGAGAATTATCACTATATTATAACTATTATACTATAGTTTGAATTGACTTTTATTTGTTTACGATGGAAATAAATTATGTAATTTAAAATCATAAAATTATATTGATCAATTTTAAGAAAAATCAAAAATACTCGAAAAAAGGATCAGCTGCGATTTTGAAAATTATGTTTTTGTGTTTTAGGGACAAAACTACATTTTTAGTTTTTTGGGGTGTTGGGTAGCGTCACCTTTGCTATTTCTGATATTTATTAATGACGGGTACGGGTTGATGTCTATCAGGGTAAATGAATGGACCTCTGCCTTCCGTAGATTTCAGGTACTGTCTGACCCGGATGGTTAGCACCTGTCTAGGGTCCCTTTCCCAGGGATACGGCAGAAGACCACACCGGTATGAAAGGCGGAGAGGAAGGACCTCGGTACGGCGAACATAGCGTAGGTGGCAACCCTTCTTTTTGGGGAAAATAAAAAAGAAAAACCAGCAGCGTCTGACTCATAATGAGCGTCTGCAATCAGTGTCTGTCCCAGATTGGGCGGCTGAATATAAACTGACTAACACGCCTGGCAAGCGTGGTGTTTTAATGCCAATACCCCCCAATGGGAAAAATCATGGCGAATTTGAAAACAAAAGGAATTGGTCCCCAGGTGAGAAGGAAACTCTCCGAATCCTACACCTCTATGGTCTGCCTCACGGATTATGGGGGAGGCAAAAATTCGCTTATGAGAAAAAGCATTAATGATTTATCTACAATTCTTCAGTTAAGTGCAGGAACATTACTAGAACTGCTGGAGCAATTGAATACTTTTCTTGAGAGAGCAGAGAACTGGTTTGCCGGAAATAAACTAGTTCTCAGCCAAAAAAAGACACAAACGGTATTGGTTAGAACTCTAAATAATAATAACAATTTTCCAGAATCTATTGTTACATCTTCAAATGCGAATTTTATCGTTAAACATACCGTAACATTTTTAGGATCAAAATAGATGAGTCTCTTAAATGGAAACAACAAATAATTTTCTTATGTTTAAAACTCAACAAAGTGTGTTAGGCAACAAGAGTGATAGCTAAATATCTAGACACAGCAGCTCTTATAAGTATTTAGTTTGCAAACTTTCAATGACAGTTTCGATTTGGTATCATCTTTTGGGGCAATAACAGTCAGCTGGAAGAAGTTTTCATTATCCAGAAAAGAATGGTAAGAATAGTCTTTAATATGAAGTATCTAGAAAGTTGTAGAGGGGTTTTTAAAAGAAACCACATTATGAAAGTGTACGGTTTTTTTATCTATTGAATTAAAACGTTAATGTTTATGTTTAAGAACAAAGATACATATGTTAGAACTGATAGTTCTCACACTTATAACACCAGAACGTTGGATTTTTCATATCCAATCCATAGATTAACACTTACTGAAAAGCATCCATATTATTTTTGTAAGAAATTGTACAACAATCTACCAAATCGGCTAAAATTAGAGACTAGTTTAAAAAAGAAGAAAATAACCTTATTCTATGGTAGAATATTTAGGTACTTAAAGTTAACCTTTATCGTTAAGATACCATAAGATAACAAATTTTTGTACACTATTTCACTTTGCGTTTCGTAATATCTGTTGTTTTGTTATGAAACTATCTTTGAAATAAATAATTTTCTATTAATCAATCAATCTCTAATATCTGCCAGACGTTGATTCGGACATGCAGGACATAAATTTTACAGGGGAGATTAATTTGTATGCGTATGTTTTTTGTTTCTCCGAAACTAACATACAGGGCCTTTAGTGAGGTCCCTTTTTCCCTAAAGTCATTTTGAAGTAATTTTGCCCCAATGATGTAAAATCCAACCTATGTGAAATACAACCTTAAGCTACTTTATTTAGATGATGACATTCTAAAAAATCAGAGATGCTTAGAAATCGAAAAATTTTAAGCTACCGAAAGTGAGTCGCACTTGACGCTCAGCAAACAACTACCGTTTCAAGTTAATTTTAGCCAGCTGGCTAATGAGTGGAAAATTGTATGTTTCGAAGAGAACATCCTTTAGAGGTCAGTTCTATTCACGAATATTGGTCATTCATATTCGATATGAAAATCAATAGTAACGAAATGAAATACCCAAATGTAACAAAAGCAGTAAAAACAATTCTGTGATTTTCACCTGGCAGTAACTATAGAGCATTGATTCTCTACTTCTGGATTAGTACTAACAAACGATAAGACCTCAATAAACGAAAGAGGTTCGGTTCAAATTTTATTTAAAAGTAACCCTTCACTTATGCCGATGTCAAAAGAATTAATTTCGCTCGCCACAAATGCTCATCGAAGCTATCAACGTGAGAAAATAAATTAAGACCAGAGAACAGAAGAAGGAATATTGGTGTTAATTATTAAGCGCGAAGGAGCTGACACTTAAAGAACTAGCAAAAGAACTTGATGATAAAGAGAATATTAAAGAGGAGAAACAATAGGCAGCAGAGAAGTTGTTTGTTTGAAGGCAACAAAAGACTTGAGTCAGGAATGGAGAGAAAAAATCTTGAAGAAATAACTTAGACTCAAGGTATGCTACAAGAATGAAAATGCTACAAAAGAATGGAAACCAAGCTTCTACAGTGGCTATTAGAATTGTCAAATCAGAAAAAGTCGTCAAAAATGTGTTTGTACTTTTCAAAAAAGTAGTTTTTTAATTTAATGTTTGAACATAATTTTACTTTTTTTTTACCTGCTTCTTTAGTGACATTAATACCTAAATCAAAATTATATAAAAAATAAACATAAAAAAGCCATACCCAATTCAAAAAATGTTTCAAAAGTACTTAATAATGTTGTTTCTAAACATTTCTGATCCGGCATTTTGGTAGAGGATTTAATATAACCAAGCGTCTGTCTCTCTTGCAACAGCGATGGTATGTATGGACGACTTAAGACCCGAATGCTCGAGCCAAAAATCTCAACATATTACCGAAAAAATATCTATTGTGAAATGCGTGCTTATGTTTGATTTTTTTAGTCTTTCCGAATTCACCGTACAGTAGATATAAAACTGTAACTCTCCGAACCACCGATTTTAACTCGCATTTGTCTTTCACACTTCCCGCTAGGGGTCGATAATGCTATTTCACGAACGAAATGTTTATGTTTCTTTCAGGTATAGTCCAGTACTGTCAGAAGGCGGCGACAAGTGAGGCGAGTGTCTTTTTGGTCAGTGCTTCGTAGAAACTATTTTTTAAATATTGTTTGGAAATGCTAAGACGCTGGACAAGCGCGGAAAATGGTTAATAATTTGTTATTGTTGGATCGAATCTCGGGGTTGACACTCGAGCGGTTGTGGTGGTTTGACATGGTTGAAACAAAAATATGAAGGTGCGCAAATGAGGTGATATTCTCGGTGAAATTTTTCTGTATAATATTATGGAAATTAATCTAATATTCGGGTTTCTCAGGGAGTTGAAAATGACAGAAGTAAGGAGAAAGTAATTTGAATATTTATTTTGCCTGAACCCAAAAAAAAACTTTTTTATATTGGTTCGTATTATATCTGTCTTATACGGCTTATAATGAAAATTTAAAGACAAAAATACTGATGTATTATTATTGCTAATTATTTTTCCATTTATTATACGAAGGAGGTGAAAATCCGAATGCCATAATGGAATTGAAATTGATTTTGCATATGATGGAATATGGCCAGTTTTATAGTTACCAGTTTTCTTTTAAATTGTTATTCTTTTATTTTATTATTTTTTAAAATATTTAATTTAGAATAGATCATTTAAGTCACTATTGCCTATAGTAGATACTCGTTTCTAAATATATGGATTAAATCATCTTTTCAGTTTAGCGACTCTTTTATTTGAGAAATTTGTAGAAACATTGGGGGTCAAAAATATATTGAAAAAATATAATTATTGAAGGTTATACCATTTTTGCCTTTTTATACATAAAACCATACTTTAAAATTTCCGCTAGGCATTATTGGGAAAATATCAATTGACTAAATAAAATTTTCTACGCCTATTTCAGTTTAGCTGGTAGAATATCAACTTTTTATATTAAAATTGCTAAAGTTATTGAAGGTTTGGCAAAATTTTTTAAATATAACAAAATTTGTTTTCCATTTTTTTTCTAATCTTAAAATGTTGTTTTTTTTTTAAATTAATTTTTAACCATTAAGTTAATGCCCTGGACTTTAATAAGATTTGGCTTATATCCTATTTAAGTGAACCACTATTTTTGCTAATAATTTAGCCACATTCGGTCCAGAAGTTTCAGAGCTTTTCACAGACATAATGCTTTAAAATACCCCATAGACGTAAAATATCATCTTGAAATTTTTTTTATCGATTTTAATACCTTCCCTGTGCTATGTTTAAGAACAATAAATTTATCTACAAGCGCGTGAAAAACATACAAAAATTAAATTATAAGAAAAATAAAAAACGTTGTTTAACATTTTTATTTTAAATGTCACAGTTACACCATAGCAATCAATGCATTTCATAAGCAATATGATAAACAGAAACTTCAAATTTATACAGGTTTTTCAAAATTGAACATATCGGTGCAGAAGAACGTGCTTTCCGCATTAAAAATACTTTGGATTTTTTTATAGGACGTTTAAAATTGACAAATTGGACATTGTAAGATAAGTTTTTGACTCATTGGAATCTCAAAATTTTCTATTTGTTTTTTTTTTAATTTGACTAAATATGTACAGGGTGGGACATTTTCGTTGGTTTTATAGGGTACAGGCTAAACGGTAAGAGATACACAAAAACTGACATGCGTGTCCCGTCCTCTTTTTTAGTGTATTTTTTAATGGCGCAATCAAATTACGCTAACTATATTGGTTTAGCAGATACAGGGTGATTCTCAAAAATTGGCGATTTTTATTATCTCTTATTACTCGGTTATTTATGAAGATAGAAAAAAACTTCAAATACAAAAGATTAAATGATTTTGTGCATAGAATCCAGTGGCGTAACCAGAAAAATTAAAAATCTTTTAGTTTTCAAGATATTATCAAAAGTAACATTTTGTTAAATGAAACACCCAGTATGTAAGTATCTCAGATAATTGCATTCTTTCTTGTGATTACAATGGTACATAACACTTAATACTTTTCTTTGTCCTAAATAGGTAAAATACGGAAAAATATTTTTTTTTGTAGTTGGCTATGAATTGATTTAATATTTTTTTATTTTATAATAGGTATATTCAGAACCTACTTAACGAGAATATTAACATATTACTAAACTATAACAACAACACCAAAAAACAACATAAATTTGTAATAAGAACTGAATAGTTATTATAAAAATTAGTTACAAAAGGTGCTCAAACTGTCTCCCATTCTGCTCAATGCATTTTTCTACTCGACTTGTAACCGAACGATTGGCGTTATAGATGCCAATATTTGGTACTCTCTCAAAGCAAATAATAAAATTTTCCCTAAGTTCCTCTGCATTGTTACTTCGTGTTTTATAAATTTCATTTTTGATAAATCCCCAAAAATAAAAGTCGAGGGGGGTCAGGTCGGGAGAACGCGGGTGCCATCGGTTTGGCCCATATGTACCAATCCAATTTTCATCAAAATTGGCAGTTAGCAAGTTCCTTATCATATGGCTATTATGTGCTGGAGCACCGTCTTGTTGCAAATAAATGTTATTTATTTCACCTAATGGCATGTTATCCAACTCTGTTATTACTATTTTTTTGGTATTAACTTTTATGAATGCCATAATAAACGCAATGCTTTTTTTATATTTTTTGTTAATAAAAACAAGTCTCATACAAGACATAATAATAAAATATTATTGATAATTTTTAAAAGAATAAGTAAGCAAAAATTAATTTTTTAAAAATATTATTATTTTTTATAAATTCTTGGAGGTTACTTTGACAACCTGTATCTCTTCAACTCATAATTTTATCAAAAAAAGGAATACCACATTTTTGAATCACAATGGGCTGAATATTTAACTGGCTGTGACAGATTTTCTTTTTTTTGTAAAACCCTTTTTCCTCCACTTCTCTAACTTTAAAAATTCGATATCTTTGAAACAGATGCGTGTTGACCCCAATGTTATATAAACATTTTTATCGGAAAGAACCCCCTCTATCACCTGCTGCACTATGGCCCCTAAGTTATGGGACATGCTGTATATATACTGCTTAAAATAAAAAACGAAATTTTCCAGTTGTATCAGATTTTTTTGATATTTGCTGTACATGTAAAGCTCGGCAATGATCACAAAATTGCTTTATGGGAAAATTTGGTTGTTTTGGAAAGTTGTTGACATTTAAATAAAATCCAACATATTTTTTTATTAAGGCTCCTTTGTGTATAAAAGAGAGACGGTTGTTAACGGTAACCATTAAATTTTATAACGTTTTTTTTTATTTGTTTTAACTGTATCTTAACTAAAAGTTTTTTCCTTCTCTATTATTCATTTTATTATAAGAAATTATTTCTATAACATTTTTTTTTGCATTTGTTTTCAATTTGATATTTTTTTCATTTAAGTTTTTGTTTTTCGATATTTTTTTCGCGACCCCCTCAAAATGTTTTGACCTGCTACCTCTCTGAAAAATTCTCATGCCAACTTTTGATACAGTGTATACAATTACGATTAATGGAAGAAAATGTGAGGACAATTTAGTTGAAAATTAATTAGATCTTAGAAGCAATTGCCTTTGTCTCAAAATGGAACAAAAATTAAAAGTTAACGTCTTTAAATAATATTTCTTCTTTTTACGTGATAAATGACGGCATCGTGTGCTATGTTACCAATTTGTGCAATTAAAAAGCACTACACACCACTTTCTACAGCAAGCATCTACTAGTCGATAACAAAATATCAAATATTTCGACAATACGCGCTTGTTATTTATACAAATCATCTCATTTCCGTATACTTCATATTTTGGATCGACTTGGGGTAATGGTTTCGGTTGGGTATGACGCTAATTACGCATCGTGTTTGTTGCTTTATAGAAAGGGCGTACCAAAAAAAATTGTAGAATATTTACACGTAAAAACATGGCCAAATCTCAAGCAATAGGGCCCTAAAAATCACTTAAGTACATAATACAATTTTAAGTGTATGTATGTGTAGATTGTAGAGCCCTTATTTTGGACAATTCTCAATTATATTCTTTATTAAAGCCATTAACGAATGTAATGCCAAGATGCGCAAGTTGATAACAAAATCATGTAAATCGTACTCTGTGATTTATTTCTTGTTTTTATTGCTGAAAAAAAAACATATTTTTTTTCAGCGTCACAGTTGTTTAAGACCAATTTGACTTGACTACAAGAGAAACAAAAGCTATTTTGCCCGCTGTATCTTGGTATTACCCATTAGTTTATGATGAAAAGGTCAGTTCATATCAAGTCAATCTAAGACTTTTTCTTTATCGAGATTTTGTACCACAATTTCTGCCCTACTTTTGCAAAACCTAGTAATACGAGTTACTAGGTTTGAAAAAATTATGGCATTTTTGAAACCAGCGGAAAAACCTACATATATTTTTTTTGTATTTTAATCTCTTACGGTTTTGTGATAATAGTCTATGCGTCTTTATCAGTTCCCATGAACAAAATGCTAAAATTTCTTGGAAAAAACGCTCTTCTGAAAAGTTCCCAAAAACCTAATTACTAGGTTTTGCAAAAGTAGGGCAGAATTATCACTCATTTTTATTAAGAAACAACACTGTGTTTCGTTTTAGATACAGTAAGGTCGCTTGGTTAGGAACAAGTTAATTTTAAATTTAAAGGTTTATTAACAAATCATGTTGGTCCAAAATTAGGTAACGAATATCAACTATTTTATTTTTTGAATTTTCCAGGTCAAATATATATATGTAAATTATATTTTTTTTATTTTTAGTGATTTTAAATACTATAAACCACTCCTGCAATTTAAATAAATTTGTTCACACCCATGAGTTCTCATTGTATAGTTATTACTTACCTTGTAAGCTTTAAAATCATATTTGACAGAAGTACTGCCCAAAAGTGGCAACAACAATTCGTACGACTAATAGTAACAAAAATTTTCCTAGGGAAATTTTATAAAAAATATATCCGTGTACAACAATGAGCAGGTGACGGATAAGCCTCTGATTGATCTGAAATGGACTAATCCAAAACTGTTGCTGTGATTAGGGAGTGAAAATGATTTCCTACACTTAATTTTTTTAGGCGGGGTCTAAAATCTTGTGTATTGTAATTTTGTTTTATAATGCATACATTGTAAAGATGTCAACTGCGTTAACTCTTGCATAAAAAACGTTTTTTAGACACTAATAAATTGGCGCTTTGTATCGCTTTGTCGTGATCGTAACTAAAAAAAGCCTCATTTGTTAGATTTGTGGTTTGACAGTTTCTTACTTATCTGATTTACATGTGAAACTATCTTTTCAAAGGGGGAGGCACTAAATACATTGTTTCCCGGGATGCGTCAGATGAGCTGAATTTGAGATATGTTGAAGGCCAAAGCTTCTTGATATTTTTTCCAAAAAAAATTGGGGGGTCATAGAATTTGTTTTCGAGCTATACTTATTTAAATGCGCGCTACTGAAATATGGAAAAATATAACCTTTTGTAGTTTGTTTGTAATAAGTTATCGCCAAATAAAAATAAAAAACAGATATTAGTCCTATTTTATTGAAAAAAAAGTAGTTTTAGGAATTTTATTAATTTTTGACATATAGTTTGCATCACATACCTACAGAGTGGCTCAAAATTATTTTTAAAAAAATTGTGTGGGCTTAAGATTACACAGCAGAAGTGTAAACTTCGTCGTCTAAACTATTCATAATATGTTGTGTGATAAACTTTTAGGGTAATTCATAGTGGAATAGTGTGTTTATCGGTATGCGTCAAATGAGGTGAATTTAAGATATGTTAGAGCCCAAACCATCCTGATATTTGTATCAAAAAAATTAAAATTCATCGATTTCGTTTTCGAGCTATGATTATTTAAATCCGCGCCACTGGAATATAGAAAATGTGAGTTTTTGTAGTTTTTTTGTTATAACTTCTCGTCAAATGGAAATAAAAAAGCCATATTAATTTTATTTAGTTAAAGAAAAGAGTCTTTTTAAGTATGTTTTACTAACTATCTAGCGGAATAGTGTGTTTACCGGGTTGAGTCAGATGAGGTAAATTTGAGATATGTTAGAGCTAGAGCCATCTTGAAAAAAATTGGAACGGGGTCACCGGTTTCGTTTTCGATCTATATTCTTATGGATTTTTGCTACAACTTCTATCGCGTTATAGATAAAAAGTCAATATATAAAGTTTTGACAATTAAGTTTGTTCACTGGCTTTCTTTTTGATGCAAAAAATGTTTGGTAGATCCCCCGGAAAGCGGTGAGTAAACCCCTTTTTGTCCGCTACTGAAAGTCACATTTCCTATATTCCAGCATTTAAATAAGTATAGCTCGAAAACAAAACCGATGACCACCCACTTTTTGTTGAAACAAGTATAAGGACAGTTTAGGCTCTAACATATCTCAAATTCACCATCGCATCCCAGTAAACACACTATTCCATAAGCAATTAGTACACATGTCATGCGAATTTAAAAAATGTTTGAAATACCCTTTAAGTTTATTATTATTCCGGTATTTCTATTATTCATAATTTGAGCCACTCTGTAGATATGTGACAAAAAATATTGTCAATAATTGAGAATATACTCAAAAAGACTCTTTTTCTTCAAAAAAATAAAATTAATATTGGTTTTTTATTTCTATTTGACGAGAAGTTATAGCAAAAAAAACTACAAAATCTCACATTTTTCCATTTTCCAGTGGCGCGCAATTAAATAATTATACCTCAAAAACGAAACCGATGACCACTTCCAATTTTTTTTGAAACAAGTATCAGGATGGTTTGGGCTCCAACATATCTTAAATTCACCTCATTTGACGCATCCCGGTAAACACACTATTCAGTAGACAATTGTAATTGTAAGTTTATCACACAACCTATTGTGCAAACATCACTCTAGAAAAGTTAAAACGACTCACATGAAAGCAATTAAAGTTGATTTTGACTATGCATTTTTAGTTTACTTTCTTTATATTTAATAAATATCAGGTATTTTTTCTCTATTTAATTTTTTATAATTTTAAGCCACTCTGTAGGTATGTGACGCACACTATATGTTAAATACTCTGCCAATATATGGGCCCCTAAGCTCACACTAGGTACTATAGTTATAGTGTACTTGTGAGCTAATATAACTAAAAACTGAAATATATTTTATTCAACTCCAGACTAAATTACCTTTTGTTTGATACCACACAAGCCATGTTTTGACTTAAACTCAAATTTTTGAAATCTACCCCCACCCTTAAAAAAAACAAAAACTGAAATGTATTTTGTTAAACACTGGACACAATTACCTTTCGTTTGATATCACACACGCCATATTTTCACTTAAACTCTAATTTTTGAAATATACCCCCACCCTTTTTTTAAAATAAATTAAAATGTATTTTGTTTAACTCCAGACTCAATTACCTTTCGTTTGATATCACACACGCCATATTTTGACATAAACTCCAATTTTTGAAAGCTACCCCCACCTTTTTACTTGGTTTGTGTTCGGTGGATTTTGTTCATTTTTAAATGGGACCATCTCGACCCAAGACCCAGCCTAGGTACCAAATTCATTAAAATCGGCCAAGCGGTTTTTGAGTTATGCGCGTTGGTCGTTACAGACAGACATACAGACAGACAGACAGCGCAACAAAAAAGTTTCAAAATCATCTGAAACGCAAAGATATATAAAAATTTTTGAAATCGGAGCAACTTTTTTTTTCTAGAAAAAATTAGGATCACCCTAGCTCACACTACTATAGTATAGTATATGTGTGAGCTAAACATGATAAAATTCCTAAAAGGACCCTTTTCTCAATAAAATAAGACTAATATCAGATTTTTATTTGTATTTGGCGATAAGTTATTACAAAAAAACTACAAAAGGTCATATTTTTCCATATTTTAGTGGCGCGCATTTTATTAGTATAGCTCGAAAACGAATCCTATGACCCCCAATTTTTTTTGGAAAAAGTATCTACAAGGTTTGGCTTTCCACATATCTCAAATTCGGCTCATCTGACGCATCCCGGTAAACAATGTATTTAGTGCCTCCTCCTTTTTCATAATAAAGCCAATTAGCCAATCAATAAACGCGTACTGGCACCACAAAGTAGCTCTGCGTTAGTCAAATGCGCATATGTCAACCAGATACGATTAAAGGGTCAAGCAGCGAAGCTAACAAAAATATAACTAATTGAATTATTAGTATGTCCCATAAATCTACTGTAAGGTTTTTATAACACAAAATAATTTTATTTTTGGCGCCATCTAGCTGACAACAGATAAACAAAAACTTTTATTTTTTTATTATATGACCGAGAAATATAATAGTCTCTATTCAACGAAATAAACTGCAAGTTGACATTATACACTCTGCGCAAAGGTAAAAAATAATTAGGTACAAGGTTTGTTGAAAGAAATAGAAAACCATAGCAAGTTTGTTAAGTATATTTTACTGTACAAATTTTAACTTTTAAGGGTGTTCCTAACGCCCGTTTTACAAAGGGCGGGCGGATTATTCGCGTCGGATAATCCCCAGGGGCCATTGGTTTAAATTGTGTCTTGATATATTTGAAAATCATCGATCGACCGATATAATAAAAACCAATGGCCCCTGCGGATCATCCGAGCTTTGTGCAACTGAGACGTTTGTATATATTTTTTATGACAAAACGGATCAAATAATTGAAAGTTAGACCCCGCAGGATATTTGCTTTTTAATTCTACATATTTTAAAATAGACCTTATTCTTTAACGCCCTTGAGTCGGTTCATCAATCCAACCTGAGTTAGCGGCAACAAGACCTCTAAGGCAGGTTATTTGTGTAACCATGGGTTAGATTTAACCCTTTATTTAAATAAAACAAAACTTAGAACTCTCGCAACCAGTTTACTTGTTTAATCCTGCATTAAAACTATCTATTTATTTGGTTAAAAACAAAACTTAAAGCTGCATTTCTAATCATGTTTGCTGGCTACGTCGCACCGTAGAACGGTAGTCGTCACCTATTTCGGCATTTTTAAGCATGTAGCGTGCCAGCGTTTATGCTGGGTATGTTTATCGAAAACAAAAAATATTTTCTGCAATGACTTTTATTAAAAATTGAAAACTTACTGTCGAATATTATAAATCGCCAATTATTGCTACATTGTGTCTGCAATAATAAGCCTTTTTATAACAAAACTGACAAGAGATGTAAATAATAGTATTGGCCATATCTGGTCCTTAGTGTGGGTGGCTGCACGGTCTGAAGAGCTTGCGGCTTGCAAACACGTCGGAGCGTGCTGGCCCTCGGGTTGTCATTAAAAATGGTTACATTGTTTCACACACCTAGCGTGCTGGCGTTCAACTCTGTCAGCAAACACGATTAGAAATGCAGCTTAACTCTCGCTTAGGCTTCAGATATATGTATTTAAGGCGCCAATGTTAAATGACTGCATATGCAGATTGTCATATGTAATAATAAGACAAGTTAGTCTTAGTTTGATTTAAAAATTATAGGATGGCCTCACAATGGTGGTGTTGGTCGGTTATTCATCAAATTATTGAATATTATGAAGAATTTTTTTTTACCAGCACTAACTCAGGGGTAGCTTTGCATTGAAAAACCGGCTCTTAATATCATTTTTGTTCGTATTAATTAAGTTAACCTTAATTTAGCAAGTAAAGATGGTTTTTTTTTCTACTGTAACATATGCATCGTTTGCCGACAAATCACTATTTTATCTGGTGTTAAGAAATTTATTTTAAAGATGTTTAATTTTTTTATTAAGTTTTTTTGTTGATCTAATAAAACATAGGTAAAACGTAATAATTTAGTTTTCAATGGGGTGTTGGATGTAGTGGATTCACAATATCAGTAGAGGGTGCTTCATATTAAACTGTTACCGCTTCCCCTGTTTTTCAATAAGTTTCCACCAAAATACATGTAAGCCAATTTTGGTTGAAATGGGGATTTTGTTGTTTCCAGGATCAACAAATCAAAAAGAATTGCCACTTGTGTATTACATCAAATAGGTCAAGGCCCACTTGATATATTACATATCCTAAACTAATTAGAAATATCTTAACTATATGTGGGTCCCATAGTTGCCTACAAATAAATCATACTTTCATCTTCATTTTTATAAAACTCCTAGCGATAGACAAATGACATTTTTTAAACTAAAAATCTTGTATTAATGCATTTATCTTACATGCGTATAAGATTATAAAAAAAAGTGACAGCAAATCTGTTATCTCGTTCTCTTAAAAACAACTCGATTATACCAAAAAATTCGGTTCTCCCATAGCCAGTAAACCATGCCATTGTTGTTACTTATATTGCAAAACTCTTGAATTTGAGCAAGTACAGCGTTTGGTTTTATCAAGACCGGTTTTCACTACTTTACGCTGCAACCCAAGAAAGGCGCTTGAAACTTATATACATATTATGTTTATTTTGGTTTAAGTAAGAAAAAATTCTTCTAAACTAAACTAGGACAACAACTTCGTTTTTAATTTGACATAAGAAAATAAACTATTCAGCCTGGCATCAACGATATCTTGGAATATATTACTGATATATAAATCTCATGGCACATTAGCTCTCAAAACAGCGACAAAGCCTAAGGCTGAACAAAATAAGAAGCATAGGAGTAAGATATTTATCTACAAAAAATGAAGCAAGTGTAACCCGACACGCAAATTCTAGCTCAAGCCCTGCTGCGTATTACATTTAGCCTTCAGGAAAAAGTAAAAATGATTCAATGGTATTTCGGGGGAAATAGCTGTCAAGATGAGGCAAATTTATTTTTCGTCACGTTTGAGGGAAGGGATACTCCAAGCCGTAGCACGGTTAAAAAAATAGTGACCCATTTCCAACAAACAGGGTGCGTCAATTTTTGCCACAAATGGAGTGGTGGAGAGGCACCGCCTGTTCGTGAAATGGGAGAGGAAAGGGAACGGTGCAAAACTATGATTTATGCCGCAGCAGAAGCTTTGCCTCCCTGTTCCAGTAAGGCAATTGCCAATGATGTGGTTGATGATATTTCACCCATAACCGTCCGAAACATTTTGAAATGACATGGGTACCGGTGTTTTAAAGTAAACAAAACGCAGGAAATTTTTCCAGATGATCAGTTTATTAGATGGCTGAAGCAAGCACTGGTCTCTTAAACCAAAAAATAGTAAATTAGCACTTACTTCTAATGAAAATTTTTATTAAAAATTTAGTTAAAAAATAGCATTAGTTTGTCAAGCTAAAATTATTAAATAAATAATAATTTTTAATTCCACAAATAATACCAATAAATTGACTATTACTATTTAATATTTACTGATCAGTTATTTATTAAAAATATTTGTTTTACAGACGAAAGTTCCTTTTCAATTCATGGCCGTCACAATCCTTCCATTAATCGTTACTTACATCACAAATTTGGTAGTAAGGTCTTTTTGAACCAAATAACTTATTTTGAGTGAAAATAAAAAAGGTTTTTTATTATAGCTTATGAAAGTATATTTAGTTTATGCCTGTTTATAAACATGTGCGACCCAGGGATGCTTCGGGACCCGCTCCCTCTCCTCCATGCCTAAGGGTGTTTTATATATTTTCCACGTATGTCATAAATAGAAATTAAATAATCATAAAATCTGATATCATGGGGTCTCAGTCCCCCCGTAAGACATATTCCTGGGTGCGCCACTGTTATAAATACCCGACATATATCTATCGCTAAAGGTTTTTCTTGAAATCAAACCCTCTTTCATTATTGTCAAATTAAATCTTTAGTTTTGTATTAATCAAAAATACAATGGGATTAGAGTGAACCTGTGCACTATTGTAATTCGACCTTTTACACACTAAATCTGCATGTAGTCAAAAAAGTGAACCAGGTCTGCCAAAGCATAATAACCGGTTGCATTCATTAATTCTGACATAAGTTGCACTTATAGTTATGTGTGTAAAAGAACAATTAAAGCGGGTGTAAAGTTCATTTCTACGAGCGAGTGGAAAAGTGCACTTGCGAGGACAGTTGAGGAAGGGCGCGACGCAAAGTTTAGTACTACCAAAGACAGCGACATTTTTTCTCGTACAAAATTAGTTTTTAAGAATTTACATCCACTCATCTAAAACGACCTCATAGATTTTGATGAATTTTGTTTCTTAGACCGTCTACCCATGATGCAAGGAGTATATTATTTCCTAAAATTTCCTCTTAAAACTCAAAACCCGGAATGGGACAACTGGACACCGCCAACCGGGCGCCGGACTAATTTTTTTGATAAAATGTGCAGATGAAAAATAAAATAGATATATAATATTATTTATACAAAATAATAATATTATATTTATACAAAATAATAATATTATTTATATAAAATAGAATTTTATACAAAATAGATTTATAATATTATTTATACAAAAACATCTTTAAAAAATCCTTTACGCAATTTTTTTTGAAATTTGGTTTTGTTAAGTAAAGTTAAATCCATTAAGTCGAGTGTTGAAATTTGGTAGGTGTAGTGTTTGGTAACCTGGTTAACAATTAACTACAATTTACGTTTTTTATTACAACAATGGCGGATCCAAAATGATTTCTTTATTTTTAAACCGATTTGTCTGAAACTTGAAAGTTTGCAGTGCCTGAGATCACTAAATACAGTTTTATCCTCAAACTTAAAAAAATCAAAATAACGAATCCAAAATGGCGGATTTTCTTATTTACTAACCGATTTATCTCAAACTTGAAATAATACATTGCTTAACTTAACACAATTTTTTACTTAAACCTAAAAAAATCAAAATGGCCAATCCAAAATGGTGGATTTTCTTATTTATGAATGTATATTAAGTATAGGAATTGGAGGTGTTTCAAGTCGCTGATTATAATTTTTCACGTAAACTTATGGACTTTCTAACCGATTTGTCTCAAACTTTAAACATTACATTGCTTAAGGTCGTTTAACACAATTTTTCACTCAAACTTAAAAAAATCTAAATGGCCGATCCAAAATGGCGGAGTTTAATAATATATCTATTTTATTTTTCATTGCACATTTTATCAAAAAAAAATTTTTAGTCCGGCGCCCAGTTCTCCCAGACCGATCAAAACCACAGTCACTTGTGTCATCTACTTATACCATACCAGAACAGCGATTTATAACATATTTCAGAGGTCTTTAATCTGACTTTTGAATGTGGTATCACATTAATTTTTTTTAAATAATTTTAGTAATTTTTTTTTGTCTATATTTAAGCAAGATGCTTACCGCACACAGACACAAATAGACGTTACGTAAAAAAATCATGAATCACATTTTTTTTAATTAAAGATATTACGTAAAACATTTGTTTTGTCACTAACATTTCGGTTTTGCGTATTTTATGGGTATTAATAATTTTAAAAAAAACTTCTAATCAGAAAATGTTGGTTTTTTATGCCTTTAAGGGTAAAATAAATTTACCAAAATCGGTGAGGTTGTCTGAGAAACCTCCCATTTTTTTGGTTGATATGTATATGAATTCACCCAGGAGGTTTTTTGATAATGACAACTTATCTCGCAAGCTTTAGGATAAAGAAAACCAAAAAAGGTTTTTTCACTTCTTTACACTCTCGTAGAAAATATTTTAAAAACCAATTGCGTTCTTGTTGATTTTTGAGATAATAAGGTTTCCAAAGTTGGATAAACTTTGAAATTGAATCCCGGTATTTCATGAAGGCTTTTAGTTCGAAATTTTTTTTTAAATTGCCATATAATTTTTTTTATTTTATAATTTTATTTTATTTTTGTTGAATGGTTGTGTGATTTTTGTTACTTTTTTATGTCGATATGCAGAGCGCTTTGACTCCTAATTGTTAAGCTAAACATTTTTGAGATGAGTATTTCAGAATATGTCAATTTTCTTTCCTACTTTTTACTAAGTATCGGACATAAGTATTTTATTTTTATTCGCGAATAAAAAACTTTTAAAAGCGCACTAGCAAGTGTTTGTTATTGTGGGTTATGAGCGATACATCTCCATAGTTCAACAACGTGTGCTACCCAATGCTGAATTTAAACTTAATTTAAACAATTTAAGAATATCAAATACATAAGAAACTTTTAGAAGGTATATTTAAATTATAGATGAAAGGAAACAAAAGTTTTTAGATCAAAATCTTCTTTATATAATTTATTTTATGGCTGTTCCTCATTTAAGGTAAGAACTCCTAAAGACTGGCGTCCGAAAGCTGATTTAATTTTCTTTATTTTAGGGGAAAGAACCAAATATTCGATCATTTTGAACTTAAAAACGGAGAGAAGACCTGAATTTTTAAGTGGACTAAACTTAAAATAAAGAAAATTTGCTCAATACTTTGTTTTGTCCATAAATTATATTATCGTTTGACTAGAAAACAAAATTTTTTGGTCATACATAGAACTTTTTTAATTTTTTTCTTCAACTTTGCAGCGTAACGGACAGTACAATAATGTACATTGTAAATTTGAGTAAATTTTAAAGAGCAATTTGTTGTGCTTTATATTAATGGTTACAAAATTGACGGTAAAATTTAACGATAATTTTTTATTATTTTAGTAAAACAAGAACCAAAACACGCCAAAAATGCTGTCAATTAGGAGCGTTTAAAAGCGTCTCTGCATATTTATTATTATTGTTTGCTAAAATCTTGTATAAAAAAAGAAAATTTGTACATTATCGATGAGGTTCTACTGTATATAGTGACTTATAGGTTACAAATTTGAAGTTATTTAAAATATTGATATATTTATAATACAATCAGTATGACTGAAAATTTAACTTAAATTGAGATTAATAAAAAGATTTTCTAAATTACGTTTTGTTTTTGATTTTATTAGACCCATTTCGTACATGTACAGGGTGTCCCATTTTTGATGGTATTGAATAGGAAACTCAGTTATTATAAAAGAAAGATGATTGGGGATTTCACATTACTCATATACTTAAATTTTGAGACAAGAAAAAATACTCTGCCAATATATGGGCCCCTAAGCTCACACTAGGTACTATAGTTATAGTGTATAGTGTGAGCTAATATAACTAAAAACTGAGATATATTTTATTCAACTCCAGACTAAATTACCTTTTGTTTGATACCACACAAGCCATGTTTTGACTTAAACTCAAATTTTTGAAATCTACCCCCACCCTTAAAAAAATCAAAAATTAAAATGTATTTTGTTAAACTCCGGACTCAATTACCTTTCGTTTGATATCACACACGCCATATTTTCACTTAAACTCTAATTTTTAAAATATACCCCCACCCTTTGTTTTTAAATAAATTAAAATGTATTTTATTTAACTGCAGACTCAATTACCTTTCGTTTGATATCACACACGCCATATTTTCACATAAACTCTAATTTTTGAAATCTACCCCCACCCTTTTATTTGGTTTGTGTTCGGTGGATTTTGTTCATTTTTAAATGGGACCATCTCGACCCAAGACCCAGCCTAGGTACCAAATTTCATTAAAATCGGCCAAGCGGTTTTTGAGTTATGCGCGTTGGTCGTTACAGACAGACATACAGACAGACAGACAGACGGCGCAACAAAAAAGTTTCAAAATCATCTGAAACGCAGATATATAAAAATTTTTGAAATCGGAGCAACTTTTTTTTTCTCGAAAAAATTAGGATCACCATAGCTCACACTACTATAGTATAGTATATGTGTGAGCTAATATGTCAAACGTTTTTTCTAGCCCTTTTAGTTTTGAAGCTACGAGGGAAAATTCAAAAATTCGGAATCCCAGAAATTTATTTTTAGGGCAGATGTTTCAATTCTGTTAAAAGTTCTTTACAGAAAGTTGATTGAAATTTTTGGTCCGTCGTCGCGTCGGGTCAAATCCGAGACAAGGGCTGCAAAAAAACTTGTCATAATTTTTTAGGTCTCAAAATTTGAGGACAGTAATGTGAAATCCCAATCCTCTATCTTTTATAATAAGTGAGCAGTACAGGGTCATTGGTGATATTTGCGTGGCCTTTATTAGGGGTTAATATAGGGGATAGAAAAAAACATTATATTTGTATATAAGAGTTTTTGTAAACTGCATAATTTTTCCATATTATCTTTTGGGCTATGTCCAAAAGTAGTAGATGTCATTCTTTATGTCAAATTTTGGCAGCAACTTTCTTAAGTTAAAGTATATTATCTGTGAGAAAAAAAGACGTATTTTCCCTGATTTTTAAGCCGTTTTTGAGTTATTTAGGTTCCAAATTTACATTAAAGTGTACGGAACCTTGGGCAAAGTGGATTATCATTAGTGCACTTTAACAGTAGTTTAAAACTAATATAACTCAAAAACGACCTATCCAAATGTAACACCCATACCTTATTGAAATCAGGGCAAACATATCTTTAGTTTGGGTCGCGGTTCGTTTGTCGAAAACACATTTGTCGAAAACATCTTTATCGAAGACATTTTGATCGAAAATCTTTTGATCGAATGACATTTTGATCGAAAATCTTAATTTCGAATGACATTTTGATCGAAAATCTTAATTTCGAATGGCACTTTTATCGAATAGCAACTTAATCGAAAATCTTTTATTCGGTTCGGTTCGGTTACACCCCTTCAAGGATCCCGGGAAAGAAATCAGGAAAGTTTTTTTTTTGAAAAAATATGATTAAAAAGAGACCCCTTTATCGAATTATATATATAACTTCATTCTCAGATTGTGTTTTCGATTAAAAAGCGATTCGCCAAAAATGTTTTCGATTAAAAAGTCAGTCGAAAAAGTTGTATTCGATAAAAAAGTTTTCGATTAAAGCATTCGATCAAAATGTCATTCGATCAAAAGATTTTCGATCAAAATGTCTTCGATAAAGATGTTTTCGATAAACGTGTTTTCGACAAACGAACCGCGACCCCTTTAGTTTTGACCATTACACCTTACCAAAAAGATAAAATTATGCAACTTTTGTATTTAAAGATTTTTTTTATCACCTATATTAACCCCTGAAAAAGGCCACGCAAATATAATCAATGACCCCGTACAGTGAATTTTTTTATCATATTATGTCATAGTGATTTGCATGTTAATTTTTCATTATTTTAACCTTATGTTAACTTTTGATCTGAAATGAATTCAGGGGTTATAACTTTATTTGCAGATAGTGACAAGTCATAACTAGAGACCCTGTGTATGACATATTTTAAGAAAATAGAGACGCATCAAAGTCACAAAAATTTTTTTGGTTATGATATTTTAGACAAGTTTCGTGGCTAATCGGTTCGCAAAAAGGAGTTTTTGTTTCTCTCATATTTTTTCGTGGGTAGCCTGAAAGCTTAACCTCACGGGGGTCCAAGATCTAATGGACACCTAATAAGTGTTGACAGTTAACTGTTTTGTCCTTATGGGACTCCTCAGAACACTGCTGGTCAATGTGACAAATCTTGCGAAGTTAATTAGACGGTTTTGTCTCTAATCAAATGTACATAGTGAGAAAACTATCGCAAGAAGCGCCATCTACCGAGATACGAGAGAAACAAAAAACAAAAGCAGGCTAAAAACTGCTATACAATATCGATCAATGAAAAGATCGAATGCAAATAAAAGAAAACAAACTATAGACCGTGACCTACGACAGCCTTTGTCTTTCAGGCCGGATCAACGCATATTGCATACCCGTCATCAAGACAGTGAGCGTCAATCAACGGAATTTTTAAGCCAAATAATACTAACAAACGTGGAATTTCGTACCCGTGAATTTAAAAATCAAACAAGTTTCGTGGCTAATCGGGCAAAAAGGAGTTTTTGTTTCTCTCATATTTTTCCGTGGGTAGCCTGAAAGCTTAACCTCACGGGGGTCCAAGATCTAATGGACACCTAACAAGCGTTGACAGTTAACTGTTTCGTCCTTATGGGACTCCTCAGAACACTGATGGTCAATGTGACGAATCTTGCGAAGTTAATTAGACGGTTTTGTCTCTAATCAAATGTACATAGTGAGAAAACTATCGCAAGAAGCGCCATCTACCGAGATACGAGAGAAACAAAAGCAGGCTAAAAACTGCTATACAATATCGATCAATGAAAAGATCGAATGCAAATAAAAGAAAACAAACTATAGACCGTGACCTACGACAGCTCTTTGTCTTTCAGGCCGGATCAACGCATATTGCATTTTTACCCGTCATCAAGACAGTGAGCGTCAATCAACGGAATTTTTAAGCCAAATAATACTAACAAACGTGGAATTTCGTACCCGTGAATTTAAAAATCAAACAAGTTTCGTGGCTAATCGGGCAAAAAGGAGTTTTTGTTTCTCTCATATTTTTGGCCAAACAAAATTTACTTAATTACAAAAGAAAATTGCCTTGCCAATTAAAATATATTTTGAAAATGCCTTTATATCTAGGCCTTTGAGATCTGAAAATGGATTTGCTTTGTCAAAATTTTGCTAGAAAAAAAACCATTAAAAAAAAACTTAATTTATCTTGCAAAGAAAATAAACCAGAAAATTATTTTTTAAAGACTTCCTTAGGCTAAAAAAAACGACGTTGAACCTGTATTATAAAACATATTAAATCTAGACGCCAATCGTCCTTAATTTCCTTAAAGTTCAAAGTTGCAGATTTCTTTTAATTTTGCACACTTAGTTCCCGTACTCTGTATTATAAATGAATAAGTTTTTCCACACAAAAAGAAAAAGTAGTTACACATTCTGATCATATGGAAGATACATTTTTCGCCGTCAACAGTGGCTAGATTGAAAATAGATAAATTTTCTCCATATAATTCAGCGTGGTCAGTGAGTTCAAGGAAGAAGGTAGATACGCATATATGCTAATTAGTTAAAACCCTGGCTTGTGAGATATCATTTTAATAGCAAAATTTCGTACGTTTTAATAGTGCAAACCGTAATCTGATTATTTGAAAGTTTAAAGAATACATTTGAACATAACTGTATCCCAAAAGAATATAACATGTGGTTTATGTCGAAGTTTTAAAAAGGATTGCCGACGATAACTTTATGATCACAAAATATCCAAAAGCTGTTTTCTCACGGTACCTTAATTTTATAACCAAACAATTTATTTAAGAAAACAGATTTTTGGAAACGGACGGACAAGCACCATACATTTTTAATAGAAGTTTTACGATTATATCCTTGTTAAAACACCCCAAATGTTCCATTGCATCTATAGTGTTGTAAACCAAACCGACGAAAAAAAAAACACTATTAGAATAAGAAAACGATTTAGTTCTGCAAAATTCACTAAATGAAATCTGCTACAATATCCTAAGTTTTGGGAATGAAGAGTTCATTTTGTCAAATAGTCACTTCAATAAAGAACCAATAAAGGTGGTGGCAGTATGCACAACAAGACTGATAGGTAACAGTGACACCATAATTTTTGGGAGGCTAGAAAGTAACACCAAGCTGCGCCGGACTCATAAGCCAACAGAATACACCCAACACCTACCTCGTTGCAAAGTCACTAGTTAAAACCGATAAAGATTTCCCGATTAGAGTCGCCAATATTTTCCCAAATAGTGTCAAAATTAATAAGGGGGAGGTGGTAGCATTATTTGAACCAGTCCAGAAAGTAACAAGATGTCAAGAGCCAACTTCCGAGAATAAAAGCAAGTTACCAACGGAGGTACTTCAGCAATTTCAGTCAACTTGGCAACATCTCACTCCAGAAGAATTTAGTAAAGCGAGAGAGTTTATAGAAGAACAAAGTAATATCTTCGAAACTAAGAGTAGTTCGGGACGCACAAACCTTATTCAACATGCTATCAATACTGGCGATGCCCAACCGATAAGACAGCCCCCAAGAAGACTACCAATGGCCAAACAAGAAGTTCATAATCTCATTAATAAAATGCTCAGTGACCTGTGGTGTTGGTCACTAAAAAGGATGGAAGTACTAGATTTTGTGTCGCCTACTCGGAAACTTAACGATGTGACCAAGAAAGATAGTTACCCACTTCCAAGAATAGACGACCCATTAACAACTTTGGCAGGATCGTATTGGTTTTCTACTCCTGACCTGAAAAGTGGGTATTGGCAAGTAGGAATCTTTGAAAGAGATAAAGAGGAGACAGCATTCTCTGCTGGAAGTGGACTTTATCAGTTTAATGTGAGGCCTTTTGCCCTATGCAATGCCCCAGCTACATTTGAAAGACTAATGAAAGTCGTTCTACGAGGCCTTACTTGGAAAACCTACCTAGTCTATTTGGATGATGTCATAGTAATGGGAAAATCATTTCAAGATCATCTAGACAATTTACGAAAAGTATTTTCAAGAATCAGGAACGCAAATCTTAAATTAAACTCATAGAAATGTGTTCTATTCCAAGAAAAAGTTGAGTTCCTGGGTCACGTCGTTTCCCGAGAAGGCATCCATACCGACGAAAAGAAGTTACAAGCAATAAAAGAATGGCCTCAACCTCGTGACAAACATGAATTGAGAAGCTTTATGAGTCTGTGTACGTAGACGATTGGTAGAAGGATTCGCCAAAATAGCCTCTCCATTACATAGACTTACAGAAGATAAAGCTTCTTAGAGATGGAATACCGGAATGTGACCAAGCATTTAGAAGAGTAAAAGCAGCATTATGTTCTAGTCCGATTC
Organism: Aspidapion aeneum; assembly: GCA_963576565.1. Classification (NCBI taxonomy): domain Eukaryota; kingdom Metazoa; phylum Arthropoda; class Insecta; order Coleoptera; family Brentidae; genus Aspidapion; species Aspidapion aeneum. Next base: position 27,969,570 of record OY755041.1, on the reverse strand, counting down.
TCGCATATCCTATTCCCAAAGGTGAATTCATATTAGATACTGATGCGAGGCGTTGGAATCGTCAAAGGCTAGGGGAAGAAAACCTCGATCAAAAATCACCTGGTCCTCCAGGTTGGGGGTTGGGGCATTAGACTAACTCTCTGATACCCGGAAAAAACGTACACTGTTAAAAAACCCAATCAAACGCCTCGGAAAGAAATGAAAAACCTAAGACGAACCAAGCAAAGAAACAGGAATATGATTTTTGGTACATGGAACGTACAAGGAATAAGTCGAAAAGTGAATGATATAGTCCATGAGTGCAGCAGAATGAAGGTTGACCTTGCTGTACTAACAGAAACGAAGAAGAAAGGAAAAGGATCTGAAAACCTAGGACAGTATGACCATTTCTATAGCGGAGTGGCAAAAGAAAAACATGCGCAACAAGGAGTAACTATTTTGGTCAACAAAAGATTTAGAAAATATATCACCAACTGGGAAGCAGTAAATGAACGGCTAATACGAATGAATATAACAATAAAAGGAATGAGACTTACGATTTTTGGAATCTATGCGTATAATGACGATGCAAATGTAGCCGTGAAAGACAATTTTTTTGAAGAAATCCACAATGAAATATCAGCAGTAAGTACATCTAGAGAAATTGTAATATTGGGAGATTTAAATAGTAGAACAGGTAACAGAGTAAATGATCTGACAGTTGGCCAATATGGAGAAGATGTTGTTAATGATAATGGAAACCGGCTTATCACAGTATGTGAGCAATTAGACCTAAAAATCCAAAACGGTTTTTTCCAACATAAGAAAATACACAAATATACCTGGACCAAACCCTCACAAAACCTGAAATCCGTCATTGATTATCTTATCACTAAACAAAAGACAAAACTAAAAATTCAAGATGTCAGAACAAAGCGTGGATCAACATGCGGAAGTGATCACTATTTTCTGGAGACCAAAATTCTCTTTCCTTATCAAGGCCGAAGCCTCCATCAACAAAATCTTGATGATACAGTGAATGAGGAAATTGATCACTGTCAATATAATCTACTAAGCCTAGAACATGACAGCGTAAAAAACTTATACAAAAAGAGACTGAACGAAAAACTTAATTCAAGTTCAGGTGAAACCCCAGATGAGGAATACGAATGTATCACATTAAGCATCCATCAAGCTGCAAAAGAAGCACTAGGATTAGTGGAAGAAACTCCTAAAAGAACAAAACCATACTGGTGGGATGCTGAGATTGAAAGTGAAATAGAAGAAAAAAGGAAATTATATCACACGTACTTATCCCAAAAGACAGATAGAAGCAAAGAAGAATACAAAATCGCGCAATCAAAGGTGAGAAGAATGATCAGTGATAAGAAGAATCAATCATGGATGCAAAAGTGCCAGAAAATAGATTCTTACTTAGGAGGTAGGAGAAGTACCGAAAGCTGGAAAACTATAAGATCGATCAAAAAAGAAACATGCAGAGATATTATTTCACCAATACCAGACAAAGAATGGGATGAGCATTTTAAAAAAACTTTTAACTGAAGATAGAGCAGAATTCAAGGAAGACGAAAGAGACAATATCATTAGAACGATGGGATCTCCAGTACCCCTCACAATATCTGAGGTCAAAAACGTGTGCAAAACCTTAAAAAGCGGTAAATCTGCCGGACCCGGAAATATCCCAGCCGAACTTATTAAATATGGCACTGAAGAATTGTTTTGTAGATTACGGAATCTTTTCCAAGGATATTTAAATGGAGCTGTAGTACCAACTGAGTGGAAAACGTCATATATATCCACAATACACAAAAAAGGAAGGAAAGATATATGTGACAATTATAGAGGTATATCTGTAACTAGTACGCTAAGCAGAATATATGGCAAAATAATAAGAAATAAAGTGGAGAGCGAATATAAAGATATGGAGGCAGAAGAACAAGCTGGTTTCAGGGCGGGTAGATCGACTTCAGATCATCTCTTTTGTATAACCCAAGTTATTGAAAAGAAAATGGCATACGGACAAGAGCTCCATCTGCTTTACGTAGATTTGCAGAAGGCATATGATAGTATACCACTAAATCTACTTTGGAAAGCGTTGGAAAAGACAAACATAAGCGTACAACTAATTAAGGCCATCAAAGAGTTATACCGCAATAGTAAGGCAAAAGTTAAAATAAAAGCAAAACTAACCAAAGGCTTTCAAGTAAATAAAGGTCTTAAACAAGGTTGCTGTATCTCGCCTACGCTCTTCAAGATATATTTGGAACAGGTCCTTAAAGTCTGGAAGAGAAAATGCCAAAACATGGGAATTCCGTTGAATGAAACCACCTTGTATACTTTATGTTTCGCCGATGATCAGATAGTGGTGGCTCAGGATTATGACGACCTCGAATATATGACACGAATACTAATAGACGAGTACAATAAGTGGGGACTAGAGGTTAATATCAATAAGACAGAGTATATGTGTATTGGTGGAACGAAACAGGATCTAATCTTAAATACTGGGCAGCGAATTCAGTCCTGTGATGAGTATAAATACTTGGGTCTAAAAATTACAGCTGACGGAACACTAGACAAAGCTATAAAAGATAGAAACGTACAAGGAAGAAAAGCAATAACTTTATTAAATGGAATAATTTGGGACCAAAGTATATCAAAACATAACAAAAAGCTTATATATAACACCATTGTAAAAAGTATTATTACATACGGCTCAGAAGTATGGCCAATCAAAGATAGAACAGAAAAAATGCTTTCCGCTACGGAGATGGACTATTGGAGAAGAGCAGCAGGGAAATCAAAAAGAGAAAGAGTTACCAATCAAAGAATAAGAGAAATTATGACAGTGGGTGAACGTACTCTAGTGGATGATATAAGAACAAAACAACTGGTGTGGTACGGACATGTACAAAGAATGGATGATGGAAGACTACCTAAACAAATATTACAATGGAAACCAACTGGCCGAAGAAAACGAGGAAGACCAAGGAGAAGCTGGAGAGAAGGAATAGATAGTGAAATAAGAATAAGAGGCCTAGATGATGAATTATGGGCAAACAGAAACGAGTGGAGATTGGGTATCGGAAGACGTAGAACGTTGTGAAACCGATAAATATATATATATATATATATATATATATATATATATATATATATATATATATATATATATATACTGATGCGAGCAACGATGGCATAGGAGCAGTACTCTCCCAAGTACAAGAAAGAGAAGAACGGGTCATCGAATTTTTCAGCAAAAAGCTATCCAAACCAGAGAGAAATTATTGTGTTACCAGAAAGGAGCTCCTAGCCATCATTAAATCCGTAGATCACTTTCACAAATATCTCTACGGTTAAGAGTTTCTGATTAGAACGGATCATGCTGCGTTACAGTGGCTCATGAAAATGAAACAACCTGAGGGGCAAGTCGCGAGATGGATAGAAAAGCTACAACAATACCATTATCAAATTAAGCACCGAGCGGGAAGGGTGCATAATAATGCAGATGCATTGTCCAGAAGGCCTTGCCCTGAAGATTGTAAACATTGCAGGAGAATTGACCAGAAAGAAGGAATTACCTACGTGCGCCGGATAAAGTTAGAACCAGATGAAGAATGGATGTCGGCTTCAATTAGAACCACACAACTTGACGACAAAGATGTAGGACCTAGCTTGCGATTGAAAGAAGAGAACAAGCCACGACCATCATGGCAAGATATCGCAAAGCAAGGGATGATATTCAAATCACTGTGGGCACAATGGGATTCACTGATAGTAGAAGAAAACATTCTTAAACGTGCCTGGGAAAGTGCCGATGGCCTTACTGTGATTAATCAAGTAGTAGTGCCTAGGAGCATGATAGACAATATAATGGCCGAATGCCATGGTGGAAAATCAGGCGCGCACCTAGGCATAAATAAAACCATGGACAAAATTCGAAACCGAGTTTATTGGGTCAATTACTTTCAAGATGTGAAAAACTGGTGCCGCCGATGTTCGACTTGTGCAGCCAGCCAAGGTCCCAAAACAAGGTCCAGAGGTCAAATGAAACAATATAACGTAGGTCTGCCATTTGAGCGCATTGCTATTGATGTGGCCGGACCATTTCCAGAAACTAAAAAGGGCAACAAATACATCCTTGTGGTCATGGATTACTTTAGCAAATGGGCAGAAGTTTTTGCTTTGCCTAACCAGGAGGCCGCTACAGTTGCAGAAGTTCTGGTAAATAATGTTTTCAGCAGATTTGGCATTCCTTTGGAACTACATTCAGATCAAGGGAGAAACTTTGAATCAAAGCTCTTCCAGAATCTCTGTGACCTTTTAGGAATACATAAAACACGAACTACTGCTTTACATCCGAAGTCAGATGGCATGGTTGAAAGATTAAATAAAACAACAGAACATCTTTGCAAAGTTGTTGATGAGCACCAAACAGATTGGGACCAATATATTCCATTGTTTTTGATGGCCTACAGAACCGCCATACACAATACGACAGGAGCTACTCCATCTAGTATCCTCTTTGGTAGAGAACTGCGTTTACCATGTGATATCATGTTTGGTTCACCTAAAGAAGAACACTTAGAGGTTAATGACTATGTCGAACATTTAAGGCAAAAGCTGCACGATATCCATGAGGTGGTTAGAGAGCGAATAGAAATAGCCAGTCACCGCATGAAAGCGAGATATAACCTGAAAGCAAACTCTTCAGGGTTTAAAGAGAATGATCAAATCTGGCTATACAATCCTCAACGAAAGAAAGGAAGTTCACATAAGTTGACACCACCATGGGAAGGACCTTATAAAGTTGTTAAGAGAATTAATAATGTAGTCTACCGAATCCAGAGAAGTTCGAAATCCAAGATGAAAGTTCTTTCTCTAAACAATGCCAGAGTAAAGAGGTCTAATATTTCCCTCCTTTGATTTTGACAAGTTTGTCGCGTCTCTATTTATTAGATTAGATTAGACACGTGTATAAAGTATAAAGATACAGCATTTAATTAAATTCAGAAAAAAGTTAACATAGAATCGAAATTTTAATGTGTAAATCCCTATAATACATGATAAAAAATTCACGGTAGGTATATAATTGTATAGCCTAATTCGGATCAAGTCACCTCAAAAGATTTAGAAATCCATTCATAGATACACTAAAATGTAAACAGTTACAGATATTATAAAGAAAACAAAGATATAGATTTGTAGGCCTGTTTAGGTATCAAAAACACCTTAAAATTTATCTGCCTATATCTAAGTAGTCCACAAATCCTTGTTTTTAAATGACAGTTCTCTGTCTTAAATAAACGATATAACCGATTTTGACAAAAACTTATCTGTTTGCACTAAAACTGATTTTTTTTTCTAATTCAAACAGCATTGCTATCATGAAAGGACTGAAAAACAATTTGCGCTACATGTAGGTTATTTACACCTTGCAATAACTTTTTTATTATTTTTCATAATAGGATAAAACAAAAACTAATTTGCAAAATTACTTAAATTATTTTCAATATATTTATTTACAGCTTACTTTTGTATAATTAACAACAATTTCTCTTTTCGCCCAATTTTGCAGTAAATAAATATATTTTGTATGCATTTTACTGTCTCACGGACTATTTGCATTATTGAATATATAAAACATGTTTCGTAGTTATAGCATAGGTACATATCTGTGAGCACAACCACCTCCATATTTATCTTTGAGCAGTAATATTATGCATTCAAGCGCGGATTTGGGGGGGAACGTGGTACCCCCTAGAAAAAAATAAATGAACTTTTAGTTAGTAAATATCGGGCTAACCGCATAATAACTCCGGGGGCGGCGGATAAAAGGTCGAAAGTACAAAAGATCGAAAAAACAAAGGGTCGAAAGTACAAAAGGTCGAAAGTACAAAAGGTCGAAAGTACAAAATGTCGAAAGTACAAAAGATCGAAAAAAAATCGACAATACAAAATATTAAAAATACCAATTTACCGTACCAAGTCGAATTGACCTGTCTGTCCAGTCGAGGTGGACCCAGGGCCGAGGATAGGTTAGGTTACTATCCCAACCTGACCCGGTTAGGTTAGTATATCAAAAAAAAAAACTTTCCTGAGGAGATCAGGGTAGTTTTTTTTTAGTAAACAAACCTTACCTGGTCAGGTTGGGTTAGTAACCTAGGTATCAAAAAGGGTTAACTATGAACTATCCTCGACCTCTGGACTACCTCAGCTGGGCAGGGCAATTCGACTTGGTTAGGTTTCAATCTTTAATTTTCATACTTTCGACCTTTTGTACTTTCGACCTTTTGTATTTTTGACCTTTTGTACTTTCGACCTTTTGTATTTTCGACCTTTTGGTACTTTCGACCTTTTATGCGCCGCCCGTATATAATTTTCTATTAATACCCCAAACTCTACTACGTTGACATTAAAGGACATTATATATAGGGTGTTATTGAATAAGATGCTAATATTAAAGAAGGTAATTCTGGTGTACATTAAAAAAAATACCTTGTATAAACGTTTGAGATAGAGGATGTTAAAGATTTTCAAAAAATCTCTTTAGATATTGTGAAATTTAATACACACTTTCTATTCATCAAGATTCATTTCTAATGTAAGACGTTTAGGATATAATATATGATCATATGAAGTTTTTTATCAAAATGGACCCAAGACTTACCTCCTTCAATATTTGCGTCTTACTAAACCTAATCCTCTACAAAAATCAAACAAGTTTTCGTGGCTAACCGGGTAAAAATAAGTTTTTGGTTTCTCTCATATTTTTTACAAGGGTATCACATTGACCAAGCAGTGTTCTGAGGAGTCCTATAAAGACGAAACAGTTAACTGTCAACACTTATTGGGTGTCAATTAGATCTTGAACTTAACCTTTCAAGCTACCCACGCAAAAAATACCATACCATATCCACGCAAGGATGAGACAACAGGCACTCGGAGCGCCAACTCTGAGCGAGGAAGAACTGCACATGCTCAAATGGGCAGACTTACTGGACTTTGTAAAGAGAACAGGAAGGCCCAATGAGCTACCCGACCATCAAAGGGAAGTGCAGAGAGTGGGTTAAGGGACAGACTTGGGGCATGGCAAAAAGGGCCTACTCTGGCCTACTTGTCAGACCTGCGGGTCAACCCCCCCCCACTACTACTACTACTACATATCCACCTGGATTTTCTCGAAAATTATCAGGAAATTAAAAAAACGCCGAAACACGAACCCCCTTCGAGGGGTATATTCTACCCCTATATTTTGAATAGGGAAAGTGGGTCTAGTGATACCTTGTTTTGAAGGCCTTTTGAATGTCCTTACAACCGTGTAAAAATTTTAAAAATCTATCCATTAGTTTTTGAGATAATTGCCTTCAAACTTTCAAATTTAACATGGACTGATAAAATAAAAATTTAATTAGACTATATTTTTCGGATTTAAGCCACGAAAACTTGTTTGATTTTTAATCTCACAGGTACTAAAATTTACGTTTTTTAGTATTATTTGGCTTACAAATTCCGCTGATTGACGCTCACGTCTGACCTAAAAGACAAAAGTGATGTCGCAGGTCACGGATGGATTCTTTTCTTTGCAATCGATCTTTTCATCGATCGATATTATAGCAGTTTATACTCGCCTGCTCTTGTTCTAGTTTTCCTCGTATCTTGCGTAAGTTTTCTCAATATATAGACGTAGAATGAGAGACAAAACGGTCTGATTAACTTCACAAGGAGTCCCATAAGGACGAAACAGTTAACTATCAACACTTATTAGGTGTCCATTAGATCTTGGACCCCCGTGAGGTTAAGCTTTCGAGCTACCCACGGAAACAAAAACTTCTTTTTACCCGATTAGCCACGAAAACTTGTTTGATTTTTAAATTCACGGGTAATAAAATTTACGTTTGCTAATCCTATACCTTACGGCCACCATCCACAAAATTGTTTGGTGTTGTTGGAAGTATTCAAAATATAAAATTGAAAACCGCTTTTTGATTGTGTTATGGTTTTTAAGCTTTGTTTTTTTAATTGAAACTGCATCCACAAAAAGCAAATTTCGTTGGAAATGTAATCAATAAAAATTTGAAAATAGCATTTGGCTAGCTGCGCTGGCAACCACCCTCTCCCCCGTACAAACCATGCACCCACCTTTACAAAAGCTAATGGTTTTCTCCACGGGTACCGGTTTTTGAGTTTTCGTGTGCCAGGCAGATAGGTACCACTATAAAATTTGGAAATAAGGTCTTTTTTACCCAAATAACTCATTTTGAATATAGATAAGGGCCTATCCTTAAAATACGTAACGCTGTAGGGGGGAGGGGGGGTTTGGCCTTGCGTTACACTCAATATTTTTTTTGCTTTTTCTTGAAAATGCGTTACGAGGGGGGAGGGGGGGAGGGTCAAAAATCCTGAATTTTTGCGTTACGTAATTTAAGGACGTTCCCTAATGTAGGATTATAATTACTCTAAAAAAATTAACAAAGTGTTCTTTGGATAAGATTAATGGCAATTTATCTAATAAATTTAAGGTCTGACAGCTTGAGAACACTCAGTAGTTTCTTTACGTCTGTAATAAATGTTAAGAAACTACAAACGGTTTGTATCATTTCTAATCTAGCCCAGTCATATTAGGTGAAAAAAATCTGAAACCTCTAACAAAATAGGTGCTTGCTGAATTTTTGTATACTTTATTCGTTAGCATATTCTCCGCCAATATGATCTTCGCTAAACATAAATTTCCAAACGTCCTAAAAATCAGTTTTTTTCGATCATCTCGAAAACTAATAAATTTTTTTAAAAATGTCAAGATAGAAAAAAAAGGATAAATCATTTTATCTATACCACAAAATTAAAAAAATATATTTTTTTAATTTTATTTATTTCTCACCCTGTAACATTTTTAAAATGTTGATAGATAGCAGTGCTAATTAATCAAATCGGGGGAGGCAAAAATTCGCAAAATGGAAATAACTCTTGAAAAATTACTTATCTACCAAGGTTACAACACAAAAAAATCTCTAAACATTCATTAAAATTCTTATACTTTTAATAAAACTTAAGACATGATAATAAAAAACACAAAACACATTATAAACTTTGAAATAAAACGTATTTTTTATCAGTTCAATTCGATGATTTTACTTCAAATGTTTTTAAGAGAAATTGAATTTTTTAACGTCGCACACAGTTTTCGATTTCACTACTTTGCCCCTAACATGATCCCAAACAAACTCCCATAAAAACTCTATATCATATCATATTAGCTGTGCTGGTTTTCTTTGGTTTTTATATAAATTTGTAATTTGTTGGTCTAGCTTTTTTTTTGCTAAATAAAGAGAATTTTAAATTGATTTGAATCTATATCAGTAAAAAAAAACATCCAGCCTTTAAAAAAAACTAATTATAGGTAAATATGGAAAAGGCGGTAGTTAGCGAAAAAATCCGAAATGCTCTTTTTGGTAGCAATTACTCCTGAATTACTTTATATTGTGTACACAAATTCAACGTTTTTTACTTTATTTTGTGTAAATATTCGACTGACTTCTGTAAAAACTTTTTTTAGTTAAACTCGATTTTCCACATGGCACATGACATGAGAACCATCCACGCGATGCCTCCTTGTTCATTCTCTCTCATTCTTACAGCGCCAGCGGTCTGCAGAATAGTCTTTCGTGAATCCAATAATAAATCATGCCGCCTTCACGAAGGGAATTATGAATATTTTGGTTAAATATGTCATGAGGTAAGATATTTAAAATGTAATGAATGAATGAAAAAAAGTGTTTTGAATTTTATCTAGGGTGCAATGCCTTTCCGCCTACATTGGTTGATAGTTAACATAAAAGTGATTTTTATGACATTTAGGGCCTTATATAGCGAAGCTCAAGGAAATTTCGCGGAGAATATGTGGGGATGTGTCCCAGATGCTAAGGAAAAAGTATACAAAAATTCAGTCAGAACCCATTTTTTTGAGGTTTATTTTTTATTTCAAAACTGAATATTTTCAAAGTAAATTTGCAAAACTGCTTTTATTAGTTACGAATTTACTAAAATTATTTAAAAAAAACATAATATATATCAAAGTTAGTATATACTCGGCGGCTTATAAATAAAACTGAAATAAATTACGGGAAACCGTCATCATCTTCTTCTGCCATTTCCTTAGCTAATTCCAAATCTTGCTGTTCCCTTTCCCGTCTTTCTTCGGCGCTTTCAAGCTCTTTTCCATACGCTTTTGGTGGGTATCTCATTGCTTTCACGCTCTGATTGTGTAAATCGAGGCAGAATGAGATACGTTGATGAAAAGCCATTTGGGGTTCTTTAGTGCAGTAAATGTCTGTACTCTCTTTGCTGCGCATAAAACCTCCTTGAGGATCTAAAGTTGCTTCCAAGACCCCATCGCGAATAGCTTTGGCTACAATGAACTCGGCATCTTCAGCAGAGTCTAGACCCAACTTTTTGGCAATGTCTTGAGGGGATATTCTTGAATAGGATAAGCCAATTGCACGAAGAGCCGTCTTGATAACATTGTGTCGGAGTCTTAGGATTAATGTGTAGGTATGATCCTGTCTGAATTGAGGTCCAAAATTTTCTAATACCTCCCCGAATCGGTGCAAGTTCCCCATTCGAACGGCTTGGGTCAATTGAAAATAGGGCGCGAGAGATTGCCGCATGTTGGCATGTCTGAAAATCTGTCTCTCTGGGATATCGCCAAGTAATAACTCAACAACCACCAATAACTTTTGAACAGTTTGCTTAAAACCAACTGCAGTGTTTTGTGGTGCTTTCCTCATTGCCTGCAGCAGGTTTTTGTGAGCCAAACTGTATTCTAACCTGGCAGCCTTGATTCTTCCTAAATAATACAAAAATCTAGCCCATTCATTGTTGCTAGCAGTTTCTGGGAATATACACTTACTGACTAATTTGTCTGCTTGATCATACAAAGAGTAGTGTAGATAATTTCGCAAAAGACAGTTGACCAGCACAGCTTGGCCTTCAAAGTCATTTCTCAGAGTTGCAGTTCTTAGCCGGCTATGCAAAAATGATCTGATCGAATCCAAGATATTAGTTAACTCAGCAACTCTTGAATGGTAGAAATAGCATTTGGCGGCAATAAGGTCAATGGTGCGACGATTTTGACTCACGATCTTATTCATTAGAGCATGAGAACACTGAGTAGCTTCCTCAAGTTTGTTGGTATCAATTAATCTCACCAAAATAAGTAAATTAATGTAAGCATCGACTTCTGGAAGTGGTGATTTAGTAGCCGATCTGGTTCGCGTTTTTTCATTTTCTATTTCTCTGGTGGCTTCTTCGACAAACGCCAAAACGACTTCACGCTCATTGGCAGGATAAAGTTGAGTTATCAAACTTTTTAAAACTATTCCATTCAGTTTTCTGCGCGTATTCGGCAGACATCTTAGTACCCTGAGAATAAAGCGATTTTCTTTGCTGGCAACAGCTTTTTCGATTTGTCTAACTTGCTCTCTGATTTCTAGGAAACTTTGCAGATCACTATCCTTCTTGCTGTCTCCAGCTTCCAATCCTGGAACAAAATTTTATATTAGGAAAACGAATTGGGTTTGTTTTTGGGGCATGACCGAAAGGACCCTCAGAATAATACTACAGGGCCAACCAACAATCGACTACTTGACATACAAAAAAATAGTTTAACAAAAAAGTGATTAAAAGATATTAAAGTAAAACATTTAAGTTGATATTCCAATATCGAAAAAGTAAATAAAATCATGGTCATCCAATCACTAGCAAACTGCCAATTTTTCTATCCGGTAATGGACCACCTAAATTTTCCAAAAAAAACCCTAATTTTTATTAGTCTTTAGTTAAATATATCTTCTTAGTTTGTAAACATATTTTGTATTTTTATATTTTTTTAAATTTATATAAAATTAGCAAAACACAAGTTCTTTTTTTAAAACGGGCACAGCAAATTTTTTGTTATGACAACTAATTTACAGATAATTTACGGATAATTAACGGCAAATTATGCACAATTTTTTTTTGGATAAATCCAATATTTCTATAGGTGTTCTGCTAACTTTATATAAAGTTAGCAAAACACCATTTAAAAATTATGCCCTAAATTATTTTTAGATAAATCCATTATTTCTATAGGTGTTCTGCTAACTTTATATAAAGTTAGCAAAACACCATTTCTTTTAAAAAAACGGGCACGGCAAATTTTTTTTTCACAATTAATTTACGGATAATTAACGGCAAATTGTGCACTATTGTTTTTTTAGATCAATTCATTATTTCTATAGGTGTTGGTAACTTTATATTAAGTTAGCAGAACACCATTATTTATAAAAAAACGGGCACGGCAAATTTTTTTGTTTTCACAACTAATTTACGGATAATTAACGGGAAATTATGAACACATAATTTTTTTCAATTTCCAAAGTTGTTGTGCTGTCTTTATATACATGACAAAAGAGGTTTTAAACAACACAGAAAATGTAGCAGAAAAAGCCGAGGAAAGAGTTACTACCTTAGCAAGAATAATGCCAAGGATAACAAGCCTAAAGAAAAAAGTTTTATGTGAAGTAATTATTTTGTAAGTTGTCCCAGTCTGGATAAGTATTCTAGGTTAAGTCTAGGTCTAGAAATACCGAGATTGTATACGACAAGTACAACGAAAAATGCTTATAAGAGTAACTTCTGCTTATAGAACCATATCAGCTGTAGCTGTTCAAGCAATAGCAGGAGCTATACCATTTGACATACTTGCACAAGAAAGAAAATATGTTTTTGAAAAGAAACTTGAAGAAACAATAGAGCAAGCCAAGAAAACAGCAAGAGAAAGAAGTATTACCACATGACAAGAGAGACAGACCTTACACAAAAAGGTTTGGTGAAGACAGAAAAAATATGCCAATATTGTAAAGAAAGGGATAATGTGGAACATACACTGTTTCACTGTATTAGATGGAACAATATATAACATGAAATAAAATTTCGGACTTCCATTGTCTTTATTTATTTTAAACACGACGTTTCGGTTAGTAAGTATCTCTAACCCTTTTCAAGTGGAAACTGGTTACAGTACAATATTACAATACAATTTTATTGCGACTCAATCATTGTCTACGAGTTTCAAACAAAGAATATATGACATATACTAAACTAGATAATACACATTTTAACTAGTAAGATAAAATGGACTATAGACCACAATATGATCAGCCAGATACTTAAAGTAAAGAAGCACGACGAAATCAATCGACAAAGAGAAACTAGATGATATGCATGAACTACTAATCCCCAGAGCGAAAGGGAGATGCAGTGACTACGCATAAAGACTGCTGTGTAACCTAATGTAATGTGTAGAAAACGGTCACGGGGACACATGCATTTCGAAGGGAACACTTGCTTTAGTGTTCGAACCAGCTGTTTAATGTCATTAGGCAATTTTTTACACACTTTATTGGTGAAACTGTGCCATCTAAAAGTCAAAGGGCAAAATACTATGCAATTTAAAAAAATTGCTGGCTAGAGACTACAGAGACCTAGTTTTTATCATTTACGGGGTGCTGGCCAATTACTGGGTACTACAATACAATTCTTTATTTACAAAAATGATTTCACAAGAAATGTCGACATTGTCATGAAGCAAAGTAGAAAATACAAAATACTTATTATAAACTTTTAGATAATTCAATAATTTACCTTAAACCAAAATGTTAAAATGAAGTCAGTAAAAATTTACAAAAAGTCAAAATACTTGCAGACATTTAGCTATCCTTAGTGTGAACAAAATCTTTAACTGGATAAAAAGTTTTATTTATTAGATAAGATCTCAGTTTTTTTTTTAACTTTTTAAGATTTGCTATGCTTTTTATGTGACTTGGTAAATAGTTATAAACATTTGCACAAAAATGATAGGGACTTTTATGGTACAACAATAGATTTTAATGTCCTATTAGAATATTGTTTCTAGTTCTAGTGTTGTAACTATGAGTAGTGCTTACCAAAGGATATTTGTCCAGGTTATGTTTAACAAAGAAAATTACTTCGAAAACAAGAACACAAGGAACTGTTAATATGCTGTTGTCTTTAAAAACTCCATATATTTTTTGAATTATCTTTTTTTGAAGAATAAATATACAGTCTAGATCTAAAGACTGCCCCAGAAGATAACCATGTATGGAATATGTATGTAAGCCAAGCAAAAAAGGCAGAGTTTAATTTTTTTGCTACAAAATCCATATGAGTGGACCATGTAAGTCCCTGATCTATATATAGCCCAAAGAATAAGTTTCTGCAGTGATAATAATGGTACAGACATCAGCATAAAAAGTGATTTTTATTTTTTGGTTATGCTGTTCTAAAAATTGAGCCGAATCATAAAAGCTTTAACAAGTATTGGGGGTAGAACACTACCTTGGGGTACTCCATATCGTACACTGTATTCCTGAGATACTTGTTGGCCAATTCTTACATCAATTTTTCGTCCTGTAAGTAGAGATTTTATCCACGAATTTAAAAGTTCTCTTATTCCCATTTCCCAATTTTTTTTTAAATTTGCTGTCGATGCGGTCAAAAGCGGTCAAATGCTATAGCAAAATTCTATCCTATCTATCTATTTAGCCTTCTTCAATCAATCAATATCTTCCACTCTTCTCCGGCGCCATGTTCATCCAAGTAAGAGTACCACTATCAATTGACGTATAGATAAAATCGGTTAGTTCAAAGGTTGCAGTTGTTGTAGAAAATGCGTTTCGGAAGCCATGTTGAGATGAAGAAAGTAATTTATATTACAAAGGTTAGTTTTAGCGCCCTAATATAAATTAAACAACAAGGAGAATTTAGTTGCATAAGGGCAAGGAAAAATAAGATAATAAAAAGATTTACCTCAGGCTGGGATCGCTATCTAGGCAAACGCTCTTCCACTGAGCTACCAAGCAGAAGAAAAGTGATCTTTGAACATATTTACTGTTTCATGTAAATTGGAACTAGTTTGATTATTAAATGTTACTGTCTCAGGGACACTTTGCTGACCATTCCTATCATCAACATACTTCCAGAAATATTTAGGATTCTCGATAACACTCCTCTGTACATTATCCAAATCAGAATGAAAGCATTCTTGAGACTGAACTTTACATGCACGTCTCAATTCTGAAAACTTCTCATAATCAGATTCGAGATTCGATATTTTAAAGGCTTTAAAGCTTTATTCTTATTAGAAATATTCAATTTTAAATCCTGATCAAACCAAGTCGGAAAAGTACACTTGTTTATTTTTGACCGAACTTTCGGAACATAAAGATCAAAACAAGGACACAAAATTGAATAAAAAAATATGTAGATATCATAATCAGAATAAACCAAGAGAAAATAGAACAAGCACATGAATATATACCTAGGCTGGGACAAATTAATAAACTAAAAAAAGAAAACCAAAACAACTGAAATGAAGAGACGTGTTTAATCTTGACGAGCCTTGTAAATATAGATAGGTTTAACATTTAAAAATACCCTGTATTTAGAATATTTAATTTAATTTCTTTCGGGCGCTGGTATGCTGTTTTTTGGGAAAAAGAAACCGCGTCTTATCTTTTTATAATTTTTTGTTGTTTCGCGCGATATTGTTTTGGCAGTTGGCTTTTAGATTTCGTCGCATAAAACAACTCAGCAATTTTATATTTATTTGTGTGCTATTTTTACGTGCCGATTTGGACATTGACTTTTTGGAATACCTTTGTGATTTTGGAAAATAGAAGAACAGAGTGTGGCCACACTGGAAGAACACCGGCCATACAGGGGTAAGTCGATTGCCATTACTCGTTGGGTTTATTCTTATTTTCTTTGCCGACCGATTATTTTTTAACCACCCCCGAAGGGCAGGACCGGCCAGCCCTACAGTCTAATAATTAATATTGTTCCTAACGATCCGGATATTGCCTATTCGGGAGTTTGAATTTTAGCTAAAAATCGTAGGTAGAAGGCAAGGATCAAGTTTATTTTTTAATTTTTTTCGGGGTTTTGTGGCATCCAAAAAACAGCATAGTAGGTTTTTATTGCTCGTTTCTTTTGCGGGATTGCAACCTTGAATTAAAAAATAAAATAAATTAAAGTCGGTTTATCGTAAAAAAGGCACACATAAAATAATTTTTAGAATAAATTCGTTGAACTTTATTGATATTCTAAAATAAAAAATATAAAAAAAATTTTCATGTTGTCGCCCTAATTAATTAATTTTTATTAATTAATTTCGTTGTACAGGGTGTACATTTCGAAATAATTTTTTGATTTTCAAATTAAATTGGTTTATTGGGTCACTAGTTGAGCTTTTTTAAAGATCTTTGGACTACTACACTTTAATAAATCGGTTTTTTTCGTTGTTTAATCGATTTTTTGTAGTAAGATAGATTTTTTATTCGTTGTTTTGCTACACTTTCCTGTCCGTTCCTGTTGACTTTAGGCATCAAACTCCTTTAAATTTTGGATCTGATGATTCAGGAATAAAAATTTTGGGACTTAAATGGAACCCAATGGAGGATTCTTCACATATGATGTAAAAGCTGAAGACAGGCTCTGTTCTAAAATAGTAATTTTATCGGAACTTGCTAGGGTTTTTGATCCCTTAGGATTTTTAGCACCCATTTCGTTTTTATTGAAGTACATGATTCAACATCTGTGGTTTCTCAAGTTAGATTGGAACGAGGAACCATCACAAGATGTTATAAATGTATGGGCGCAGTTCAAAAATGAACTATCGTGCCTTTCAAGGCTAAAAATTCCTAGGTTTATCGATTTTATGTCAAGTAAACAGTGCGATATAGTTGGGTTTTGTGATAGCTCGGAGCTTATTTTGATATTTATTGAAAAATGGAACCTACAAAAGTTCGCTAATTTGTGCAAGAACAAAAGTAGCTCCATTAAAGAAAATTTCACTTCCTAGACTAGAGTTATGTGGTTGTGTTTTGCTGGCTAATTTGGTTGATTTTGTTGCCGAAGCGTTTACGCCTAAGGTTGCTTTTCATAACATTTATGCTTGGAGTGATTCGTCCGTCGCACTTTATTGGATTAACTCGTCGCCGCACTCCCTGAAAACTTTTGTGAGCAATCGTGTTAGCGCCATTCAAAGTAAACTACCGGCTGACAAATGGTATCATGTTCGTTCTGGAGACAACCCAGCAGATGTAGCATCAAGGGGTATAATGCCCTCAGAGCTACTTGATCACGTACTCTGGTGGAATGGTCCTTCGTGGCTTTGTATGGATTCTAAAAATTGGCCTATGTCCAATGTTTTGGACAATCCTCCACCCAACGAGGTGCTGGAAGAGGAAAAGGTTGTTTCGCTAAACATTGTCGTCGACAGTAATGTCCTAGATAGTTTGATGGATAGGTTTTCGTCGTTAACCGCCATTAAAAATATTCTAGCATTTTGTTTGCGTTTTTATTACAATGCAAGCCAAAAAGACATTGAAAAACGCAAATTTGGCCGATCGTTCGTAGACTTTGAGTTATATAAAGCTCTTTTAGTGCTTGTAAAGCACTGTCAACAAAGATGTTTTTACAACGAACTTAACTGTTTGACTTCAAACAAGTTGTTGCCTAAGTCGTTAAGAAAATTATCTCCCTTTTTAGATAGGAAAGGTATTATTAGGGTAGGAGGAAGTCTTGTAAATTCTAAGCTTTCTTATAATGAAAAGCACCCTATTCTCCTTCCTAAATGTGGTCGCCTAACAGAGTTGATCATAGAATCTACTCACAAACAACATGGGCATCCAGGGCTACAAACTTTGCTTTATCTGATTCTGCAAAACTTTTGGATACTTAGTCCCAAGAGGGCTATTCGCTCGGTTTTATCCAAATGTCTAGTTTGTTTTCGTCGAAATCCTAAACCGTATCAACCTTTAATGGGTAATTTGCCTGCTCTTCGAGTTAGTCAACTTAAACCTTTCGTTTGTGTGGGTGTTGATCTCGGTGGTCCTTTTACGATAACTTTGGGTAAACATCGTGGAGCAAAAACTTATAAGGCTTATTTATGTCTTTATGTATGCTTCGCTACAAAAGCGGTTCACTTCGAACTTGTTTCAGACCTGTCAACTGAAGCTTGTCTTGCTGGTTTCAGAAGGTTTCTTGCGCGTAGAGGTCGCTGTGTTAGTGTTTTTAGCGATTGTGGTACTAACTTTAAAGGTACTAGTCGGTATTTTGTGGAAATAATGGAGTCAGTGGTCCAGCAAGAGCGTATTGAATGGACATTTAATCCACCTTCGGCTCCAAACTTTGGGGGCCTCTGGGAGGCCGGTATCAAACAAGCTAAGCGTCATCTTGTTAGATTAATAGGAGACCAAACACTCACTTATGAAGAGCTTTCTACAGTTTTTATACAAATTGAAGCTGTTTTAAACTCCAGGCCGCTGTGTCCAATTTGCTCTGACCCAAACGACCTGAATGCTTTGTCGCCAGGTCACTTACTCACGTTAGAGCCGTTAACGGCCTTACCTGATTTTGATTTAAGTCATTTAAAGTTAAATCGTTTAACACGATATCAGCTCTTGATTCGCCTGCATCAAGATTTCTGGAATAGGTGGCATCGGGAGTACCTGCACACTTTGATGCAGAGAAATAAGTGGTGCGAGAACGAAAATAGTTCTGTCACGGTCGAAACTATGGTTGTGATTGTTGATAATCAAACCCCTCCACTAAAATGGAAGTTAGGTAGAATTATAAAAGTTTATCCCGGTTCGGACGGTATTATTCGCGTTGCGACGGTGAAAACTAATGATGGAGAAGTCCAGAGACCTCTAAACAAGCTCTGTCGCCTCCCTAATTTCGAATGTTGATAAAATACCTCCCCTAGGTATTTTATGGCGCGCGGGATGTTTAATCTTGACGAGCCTTGTAAATATAGATAGGTTTAACATTTAAAAATACCCTGTATTTAGAATATTTAATTTAATTTCTTTCGGGCGCTGGTATGCTGTTTTTTGGGAAAAAGAAACCGCGTCTTATCTTTCTATAATTTTTTTTTGTTTATTTATTTATTTATTAAACGCTTATAGCACTTGAAAATTACAAAGTTAAAAAAAAAGTTACATATTATAAATATAAAGTAAATATGGGTAATATCTTACATCTAAAATTTTGTTAAAAGTATATCAGTCAAGTGTTTTTTTTTATACTAAGTAAAATTAAAAAATTTAATGTCAAAAAAAATACAAAAAAAGGACAGTCATACAGAAAAAAACCTTTATCACAGAATAGTAAAACAAAACAGCATCACATTTTTTGATAGGTATATCACATTTTTTATTTCACTTAAAGGTGTAGCAAACACATCAAACTGGAGATTATTTGCAGAGGACATGGCTCTATTAATAGAGTTATTTTGACCATATGAGGTTCGATGGTTTTCCAGTCTGAAAGTGTTTACCATCCTGAGATTCCGAGCAGGTACATTGAAATTGACTAGAGAAAGAAGTTCCGGACATACTATTTGATTTTTAATTATTTTACATATTAAAAGTTGGTCGTTATTTATTCGTCTTGATGTCAGACTTTTTAAATTCATCAACTGCATAAGTGCTGGATAATCAATATTCTCTGATGGTTTACTAAGTTTATATCCTATATATTTTAGAATTTTTTTTGCATTTGCTCTATTCGATTAATATGTGTGGAAAAATGTGTGCAGTTTTCGAGATGTGAGGGTACTAATGAAACATAGAGACCTTTAAGTGCCCAAATGTTCTTAAACTCTCTGGTATGATGCTTAATAAAACCCAGCATTTTCAATGATTTATTGCAACAATAAGTAATATGATCTTCAAATGTAATCTTTTTGTCGAAAAGTATGCCCAAGTCTTTGATAGAATCAACACTTTCTAGAGCCACATTATCAAGGTAATATATATTTAATTTAGGCTTTATTTGCCTGGTAAATTATATATATTTGCATTTTGAGACATTTAGACTTATTTTATTAATTTACACCAATTTGTCAGCCGTAAAAGGTCGTCTTGCATTTTATACTTACATACTGATGTATTAATAATTTTAAACATTTTTAGATCATCAGCGTAAAGCAAAAAGAAGCAGTCCTTTATACAGGTTCCTATGTCATTTATAAACAAGTTGAATAGTAAAGGAGCAAGATGTGCTCCTTGAGGAACTCCTGATGTGACCTCAATAGCACTGGATAAATATGAACTGACCCTTACAATTTGTTTTCGCCCCGTGAGAAAAGACTGTAACCATAATAGCAAAGAACCACAGACCCCATAATCCTCTAACTTTGCAATCAGCAAAGAGTGGTCCACCCGGTCAAATGCCTTGGAGAAGTCTGTGTAAACTGAGTCAACAGTTAGTATGTAAAGTTGTTGTGACTATTTTAAGTTGGTGTCTGTAATTGGCAGTTTGCTGTAGATATTTTTCATAAATAAATAAATAAATAAAATGTATGTGTTTTAAAGTAAGTGGCAACATTGTGCCCCAAAATCATATGCTTGGTTCCGTTAGTCCGAAGCTCCAAAATTTCTGCACCTGTAAAAAGATTATATTTCTTATTACCCCATTACAATGTTTCCTGTTACCCCACGTTAGCCAAAACGAAGGAGTAATATGAAATATTTCCAATCTAAACTTGTTTATAACAAGAAAAACCACATACAAAGTATTAAAACTGCAAATAAAGTTTGCCTTTAGATAAAAACTCCCCCATCTTCCCCTAATGAATATCACGATTTTAATAGTCTTGCACCCCAAGCGACAGATATCCGCACTGTCGGCGTCGACTAAAACCGGTACCAAAAATGCTATTTCGAACTGTCAAATATTGTTAAAGTTGTCGTTGTTAAGGTCACTCATCGTCAAGCAAGCTTTACAGGTAGGGAAGCCCCCCATTTGGGGTCGGGTTAGAATAGCCCCAAGGTAACTCCTGCCTGTCATAGAAGGCGACTAAAAGGAGACCGAGCAGAGGCGGTTAAACCTCTATAACAGCAATGAAGGAAATGTCGTTGCTCAAAGGAGAAAACCTTACTCAGACTAAAAAACCCCTGGCAGTAGGGTGAAAATGTAGACGAAGAGATGAAATGAGTACAAGTAAAGATGAAACGTTTACGGAGCAGGTGGACGGATCCCCAGTTCCGGTGTCAGTGGTGAGCGAACAGGCCCTGTCCGACCGTCAACAAATGACTGTTCAGGTTGTCCAGTGGGAACCCAGGCTGGAAACCAAGTAAATGAGACTGAAGAAAGTAATGACAATGTGTTTGAAGTAAGTATTGACCCTTTCAAAAGAAGAGATTCCTTGGCTCGTTCACCCCCACGAAGCAGGACAACTTCGACAACAATGGAAGCTACAAAGAGAAATGAAGAAGAAACCAAGAAACGAAAAGAAAGAGGGAGCCCAGAAAATACAGAGGCATTCTCCAAAAAAGAAAGAAGCATAGAGAAAAGCTTGGAAAAAGCAAACATGGTGGAACAAACAATAGATTTTGTACACAAATGCTTTAAAGAACTAAAGGTATTTGTATCATTTAATGCAAACACCAAGAAAGAAATCAAAACGAATTTTATACTTCACACAAAGGTATGTGTGCCTAACTTGCGAGTGTCAGAAGGAGAGGGAAGAGTTGATTTTGGTTGTTTTCCTACTTACTAGTATAGTAAGTCAGAAGGAGAGGGAAGAGTTGATTTTGGTTGTTTTCCTACTTACTACTATACTAGTAAGTAGGAAAACAACCAAAATCAACTCTTCCCTCTCCTTCCTACTATACTAGTAAGTAGGAAAACAACCAAAATCAACTCTTCCCTCTCCTTCTGACACTCGCAAGTTAGGCACACATACCTTTGTGTGAAGTATAAAATTCGTTTTGATTTTTATCGATCCACACACAGCACGTTTTCCATCTTTTTTCTTTACCAAGAAAGAAATTAAAGATACAACTGCAAAACTAGGAAGATATGTTAAGATCTTGCATGGAAAAGATACAAAAGAGTGGATACAAGAAAGAAGAGATGCATATGAAAACATTTTAAAAAACAGAGAAACAAAAGATGGTAGTGTGCAGACAGAAGTGCAAACAATAGATTATGGGCAGCAGTTCAATGGAGAAGAGCAGGAAATGGAAGAGGAGAAACTAAAACTACGAGAAAAAATAAGAAATGCCAAAAATAGTGAAAGAATTAGCGAACTACTTGATATACAGTGGCCAAAGGATCTCTATACTAAAACAAAAATCGAGGAGGGCAACCCAATAAACAACAAGGAACACATAATAGTGTATGTAGAAAATGAAGATCCAGATAAAGGTATAGGTAAGCAATTTAAGGAGCGCTACCCTGAAATCTTTGATAGCGGGGAAAATGAAAATCAAGAAGAAATAAGATATGTAAAACAAATTACAGAATCAAAGACAAACACCCATACCAAGTACTTTTTCCGAATTCTGCCGAAAGAGAAACCCGATGAAATAAATAGAGAAGATTTATTTTGGGAGATGACAACAAAACTAAAAGCGGAAATGATAAAAGAAGGTATAGAAAAAGTCTCAGTTGTAGCTCCAAATCACATTGAACAAGCAACACGAAAGATAGTAGAATGTGTCTTTGTAGATACAAACCAAGAGGTTAAAATATATGTACCTAGGGGAACACAAAATATGAAATCCCAAAATATCCATGGAAGACCAACAAATCTCCCAGTCCAAAGCAGACAAATTAAAATAGAAAGACCCAAGAGTATTGTGCAAATTAAGCCATGAAATAGATCATATGCTGAACTGCTAAGAGACGTAAAAGAAGGCACTAAGGCAGATAAAAACATAGAGATCAGAACTATAAAGAAGACTAGAGATGGAAACCTACATCTAGAAATAGAGGGAAATCTCGAAAACGCGGAAAAGGTTAAAGAAATAGCAGAATGTAAAGACATGGAAGTCGATGTGCTTAAAAAAGGCAGAGAAGGCAAAACATTACATGTTAAAGGATTAGATGCTGTCACAAAAAGTAATGAAATTGAAGACGCTGTAAAACAAATTCTACAAGAGACAGATAAGACAACGTTTACTGTAAAATCCATAAGAGCGGCACATGGAGAAACACAAAATGCAAAACAACAAAATAACAGTCACAGACAACACAGCAAAAAGACTAATCGAAATGTGCAGAATAAAAATAGGGTGGTTAAATTGTAGGATAATGGCGAGGTTACAAATAGAAAGATGCTATAGATGTCTGCAGTTAGGACATATTAGCAAAGAATGCAAAGGTGCGGAACAAAAGAGTCAGTGTATGTGATGCGGTCAAAACGGGCATAAGGCAAAAGATTGCCAACAAGAAGAATATATAGAGATCTGGTCAAACCAAGAAGAAAGAGAGGAGGACAGACAAGTAAGTAACTTTAAATTTAAAAAATGAAGATACTACAAATAAATGCAGACAGATCCCAGAAGGCACATGACATGGCCTATGCCACAGCAAAAGAGAATAACATAGATTTAATTGTAGCCAGTGAGCCAAATAAGAACTTATCACAAACCAGAGGCTGGATAGCAGACGAAAACAAAGACGTTGCAGTATATTTTATAAATTCTAATATAAAAGTTAGTAAAATAAGAAGTAAAAAAGGAATAGTTTCAATTAGTACAGACGCTTTTGACATCCATGGATGTTATATGTCTCCAAATATAAGCATCCAAACTTTTGAAGATTATATTAATACTCTTAGAGAAACGATAAGAGAAGGAGATCGCAAATCACTTGTACTGGGGGATTTTAATTCCAAATCCTATGAATGGGGGGCACCAGTAACAGACCGCAGAGGAGAAATAATAGCGGAAGCAGATCTTATACTACATAATACTGGCGGCAAACCAACTTTTGAAAGACGCGGCCAAAAATCATATATAGATTTGACTCTGACAACAAGACACCTTGCAAATAAGCTACGAAATTGGCAGATACTGGATAACGAACCGTTGACACCACATAAACATATAGTCTTTGAAATAATAGATGCTACTCCAAAAAACACCGAGATGAAGGGAAAAGTATTTATAAACAATGATAAATTTCAAAGAGAAATCAAAGAGGAAATAAAAAGAACAAGAGAAAACGAAATGATGGCAGAGATTCTAACTAGTATTATTAAAAAGTGCTATAATGCAGCAAAAGTTTGTAAACCCAAGAAAAACAGTGCTCCCTACTGGTGGAATAGCGAGATAAGTAAACAAAGAGAGAAATGTATCAAAAGCCGAAGAACATATACATGGAACACAAGAACAGAGGCTGGCAATGAGACCCTAGGAAGGTTATGGGAAGAATATAAAAAAGAAAAGAAAGAATTAGGAAGAATGATAATAAAAGAAAAGCCTACACTGGGAAAAACTTTTAGACGATCTAAACAAAGATGTTTGGGGTGAAGGTTACCAAATTATTAAAAGAAAATTCAAAGATGTGGGCCCACCTTATAAACTAACAGACCAAAAGATTAAAGAAGTCACTAACATATTATTTCCAAGGTGCAAAGAAAATCTCATGACCCCAATATACACACAAGAAGTCCCGCCCTTTGAAATGGAAGAAATTAGGAAAGCATGTGATAAACTCAAACCAGGAATGATGGAATTCCGACCGAGGCAATCAAAGAAACAGTAGATATAGCACCCAAAATAATGCAACAAGTTATGAATGAACTGCTGATGCAACAGACCTTCCCTTTCATAAGGCAGGAAAATCATATGATGCTCCAAATGGATATAGGCCTCTTTGTCTTACAGACACTCTTGCAAAACTGTACGCACATCTTATGAAAGAGAGAAATCATTGAAAGAGAAGGCATATCACCTAACCAATACGGTTTCTGCCAAGGGAAGTCTACTATAGATGCAGTAAAAATGGTAATAGACATAGCAAATGAAACAAAAATTCTTGGAGAAGGCGAAAAATGGTGTGCATTTATAACACTAGATGTTAAAAATGCATTTAACTCAGCCTCTTGGCAAATTATATTGGAAAGGCTTGGCGAACTGAGAGTACTCCAATACCTGAGAAACGTTGTTAGAGACAATCTACAATACCTGAGAAACATTGTTAGAGACGATCTAAACAATAGAGGGATACTATGTGGCAAAGAAACACTAAATGTCTCGGCTGAAATACCAAAAGGGTCAATCCTTGGGCCATTGCTATGGAATATGTATTATGATTCAGTTCTAAAACTTAGACTAGAAGAAGGAGCTACAGCCACTGGTTACGCAGATGATCTGGATCTTACAATTACTGCAAGGAATAAAACCGACTTAACAGAAAAAGCAAACGACACACTCAAAAAAATAGATAGATGGATGAAACATAATAAATTAGAATTGGCTCCAGAAAAAACTGAATCAGTCATACTCTGTGGAAAAAGAGACTGAAAAGATGTAAAGTTCAATTTAAATGGAACTGAAATTGTTCCTAAAAAGGCAATAATGATTGGAGAGAATATGTCATTTGGAGAGCATGTTAAAAGAATAATACAAAAAGCATCAGAAAAAACCATCAATATCAATATATTAATGACAAATAAGAAGGGACCATCAACTGCAAAAAGAAAGCTGCTCTATGGTGTAATAGAATCCACCTTGCTATATGGTACACCCATTTGGGGAGAAGTGGTAAAAAGAGACAAATACAAAAACATCCTAATTAAAGTGCAAAGGAAAGCTATACTAAGAGTAGCAAATACCTACCACACTGTATCAAATGAAGCCCTACAGGTCATAGCAGGAACACCGCCTATTGACCTTGTAATAGAAGAAAGATTATTTTTAGAAAGATACGGTAACACAGAAGAACAGAAAGAGAGAGCTAAAAAGGTTACACTTGAAAAATGGCAAGAAAGGTGGGAAAAAGATACCGGAAAAGCTGTTTGGACAAAGAGACTAATACCAAATATAAAATGATGGATGAAATGTAAACATAGATATGTCAATTATCAAATAACGCAGATTTTAACAAATCATGGGTGCTTTAAAGTATACACAAAACGCATAGGAAAAACAATAAGCGATAGATGTATGTACTGTATGGGCATAGACGACGCAAATCATACACTGATTCATTGCCCAAAGTAAAGTAAACAGCCTTGTTTTCAGTGCTTGCACTGACTACACCTTT
Organism: Aspidapion aeneum; assembly: GCA_963576565.1. NCBI lineage: Eukaryota > Metazoa > Arthropoda > Insecta > Coleoptera > Brentidae > Aspidapion > Aspidapion aeneum. The sequence goes on along the minus strand of OY755041.1, from coordinate 27,943,443 downwards.
AACTAAAAAAAAAAGGTAGGGAAGCCTAACTCTGATTTTCTATTTTTTGGTTATAATTTTTGACATGTTTTCCTCGGTTTCACATTGGCGGCTCATTCTTATTTTAAAAATGTGGTTTTAACACAGTCTAAAGATCTATTTAATAATGAGACAGTTTCAAGATAGTCTGCAGCATAACTTTTTAATTCTAATTACATAAATATATATAGTTTAGGTACCTTCATACTGTGCAAAACAACATCTTTAAAATAAAGCAGAACCGCAAATATGAAACCAAGGAAAACATGTCAAAAATAATAACCAAAAAATAGAAAGCCTGACGTTAGCTTCGCTTCCTATAAAGCTTGCCTTTACGATGAGTGTCCTTAGTCGTTCTCGGTAAAGTTATCGGGCCTAAATTTGGCAAAACTATGTCTTTAAAAAAATAAACTCTCTAAGAACTTATTCCTACCTGCCGGACTGTCAGCGCTTTTCATTTCCACATCGGCGGGAGCTTCGGCCGTGGCGGTAAGCACCATGTTTTTTTGAGTTAAATTCAAATTACCTTAAAAATTCCCAATAAAATTCAAAGACAAACAAGATTTTGACGAGTAATGTTTCTTGACAAGTGACCGTCGATCATCTGTCAAAACCGTCATTTTAGATATTTGCTGTCCTCTTTTGGTTGGAGTTGTTACTACAAATAGTGACAGAAGTAGTTTGACAATAGTGGCCTCAAGGGTACGTTCAGATAGCACGTCGGATGTAGTCGGGCGCGCTCAATTCCGTTCAGATTACATACTGGGTGAAAGTTACTCTCGTTCATATTGGCCGAAAATAACGTCGGGCGAATCGCCTTTTACACCCTTCTCTATGAGGTGGGTGACAAACGCTCGACTTGCGCAGTAGGTATAAACACATTACATAAAAGTGGCATTTTCCATAAATAAATAATCAAATTTTACTTTTTCTTGAAAACAAAAAACACTTGTTTGACTTTTGACAGGTGAGTTCTGAGTTTCTTTAGAAGGGTTAAGTCCCATTTATAAACTCGAGACCATTCAACATGGTTAACTCTGACAAGACAATTTGTTATGGTTGGGTTTGTTTTATATCCCGTATAGAAAACATTAAATGTAGTTACCTACTAGCTCACACTACTACTATACTGTAGTAGTGTGAGCTATGGTGATCCTAATTTTTTCTCTGATTTTAAATTTTTTTATATATCTTTGCGTTTCAGATGATTTTGAAACTTTTTTGCCGCGCCGTGTGTCTGTCTGTCTGTCTGTAACGACCAACGCGCATAACTCAAAAACCGCTTGCCCGATTTGAGATTTGGTACCTAGGCTGGGTTTTCGGTCGAGATGGTCTCATTTAAAAATGAACAAAATCCACCAAACGCAAGTCAAATAAAAGGGTGGGAGTGATAGTGTGTGATATCAAACAAAAGGTAATTAAGTCTGGAGTTAAACAACCTACATTTTAGGTTTTTGAAAAAAAAAATGGTGAAGGTAGATTTCAAAAATTTCAGTTTTTGTTATATTAGCTCACACGCACATTATAACTATAGTACCTAGTGTGAGCTTAGGTGCACATAGATTGACAGAGTATGCATGATGGTTTACCCATAGTAACATAGCACAATGGATAAAGTTAATGCCTTGTCTTAAAGCTCCATTTTACCATAATCAGCTGGCAGAAAAAAAAAACGAAAATACCAAAATTAACCCTAAAATTTAATTTTTTGTTATGTTGTTGTGTAAATCGACCCTCAAAACTGTATTGGTTACAGGTTTCACATCGCTCCATGCAATGAAGACAATTGGCTTTGGAATAACCCTTGGCAGTGTGAGTTGTTTTTAGAGTATCAAGCAGTTTTTCAAGCAGAATCCTCTTTCAGCGGCACTCCTTTTAGGAAAACACTCTTTCAGATGCAAATGGATCCTTTACAGAACTTCATTTTGACTGTTTAGTTTCTACTTAGGAGAATGTAGAGAATGGATTTTTATTTGGACAAATTGTTATAGGAATAATATAAATAATATTATAACTAGATATTACTTTGTGCTTTCAAATTAAAATAAAAGACATTTAAACTATATGTATACTTGTATTCTTTATTTAAAGAGGTTTGATATATTATTTAATTGAAGATAATTGTCTTCTTTCGCATTCTCACTGTCATACGCTATTATATTATATTGCACATGTATGTACATATAACTATTAATTTTCAAATTTATTTATTTTCTTTGAAAGTGTTGAGCAGAGGAACTTAAAACCTGTATTGCTTGTACAACAAAGAAAATAAATTTGCAGAAAACACAACTTTTAAATCTAAACCAAAACTTTATTTGTCTACCCACATAGCACAATCACGTGTTTAACGTGTAAAAAAGGCGTGAGAAAAAAAAAACGTTGATTTTAAAAGCTGCTAGAAAAAAACGTTTATTTCATATATGAAAACAAGCTTAATAGCGTTGCTAAAAACTGCGTTGTAATAACGCCATTATAAAATTAAAACAGCAATGTTTTTACGTTAGTTTCAAGTGATTTTTACGTTAAAATCACATTAGATTCACGCCTTTTCTACACGAATTTTAAAACGCGACTTGCATGGCTTTTCTACTGAATACTTTTGAGATTTTACTAGCAGCAACGCCACCTATTGTCGGGATTTTTCACTTTGACGAAATCTATCAGGCAATGCTTTGGCCTCTAAAGTCCAAAAACCTTTTAAGGAACTGATCCCTGATCCTTCACGATTACGACGCATCTGTTATTAACCTGATAGACACATTAATATTCTGTGAAAGTGTTTACTGTTGAAAATTCTTGTTTAGCTTTAAAAAAAAACAAAATGTATATAGATAGATATATAGTTATTTTGTCTTACCTTGAGGGCCATCTTTAAAATTGTCTTGAATTGTTGTATTCTTAAACTAGTAAACATTTATAACTTCCTTTTGCGTCTCTTTTAAGTTAAAAAAATGTTATTAAAAAAACGTGACCATAGATAGACATTTTTATAGCTTAATTTCTCCTTGTTTTTAAGTTATCTTTAAGCATGTAGATTTAACAAAATAAATATTACATGGTATGAGGTTGTTTTCAATTAAAAAAAACTGTTATTTTTGTTCACGTTAATTTAACGGTGATGTGATATTTGTGCTATGTGGGTAATAAAACTCTGTCAGCCACCAAAAGTCGGGTACTCCAAAAGACTCTCTATTTCCATTTTTTAAAACAAAAAAACACTTATTTGTGTTTATGTTAACTCTACTAAATAAACTGTAACAAATTTTTAAATCTGATCAAATTTATCAATAATTTAAAATATATATATATATATATTTTAAGGTTATGTTTATTACACCCATACCGTTCACAAAGGCAAGACGTCCGGCGATTGACCCATGACGTCATTCGCTTGGCAAGACGTCTCGCCCGACGTTTCAATCTGAACGTACCCCAAGAATCAAAATATGTTAAAGGCCTTCACACACACAATTTACTTAATCCGTAGCTTGGCGCATAGCGGGCTTTCAACCAATCAGCGATCGAATAGCAGCGGCCATATTGGATTTACGTAAGAAAAGTCCATAAGGTTGAACTTCTTACGCGTTATGTTTTTTTGTGTGTGATCGGCTTAAGGTCTTTACACACATCTCCGTAGCATGGTGCATAACGCGTGGCATGGGGCTTTCAACCAATCAACGATCGAATAGCAGCGGCCATATTGGTTTTGCATAAGAAAAGTCCATAAGGTTGAACTTCTATGCGCCATGCTATAAAAGCGATAATCTTTCAAAGTCAGAAATTTCAAAACAATGGCAGTGTAAACACCGATCAACCACCCTTATTATAAAGGGTGGTGACCGATTAAATTAACATTAAGGTAACTGATAATTAGTTTCGCAGCATCCATTATCAGTTACCTTAGAAACCTGTGGTTTAAAACTGAATTAACAATACATGTGCGTTTTGTTACCAGAATTACGGGGTGATTAAACAAAAGGACTAGCCTTATAGTGGGTTTATACATGCATGAATTTAGTGGCGCCAGTGTTCGCGTCAGTTCTATTTGCACGCTAGTAAAGGTTTACACTATTGTGCGAAAAAAAAAGACTGGCAAGCCAGTTTCATTTTTAAAGTGTACACAATACGCGATATGTCGGCTGAACTCTCGGAAGCCTGCAAAATAGTCGCTAAACTTTTATTGAAAAAAAAAAATAAAAGAGATTCAGAAAAAGGAACAACGAAAAGGCCGTATCTGGGTTAAAGCTGGATTGCTCGTCGATCTACTTTGGGTGCTTCCGAAAAACTTTTAGGAGAACTTGCAACAGAAGATCCTGCGAGCTATAAAAACCATCTTCGAATGACAAAGCAACATTTTGATATTCTTCTAGAGTGTGTGGACACCACGAATTATAAAAATGGATACCCACATGAGAGATGCGTTAACCCCAAAATTGAAATGGGAAGTGACATTAAGATATCTTGCAACAGGAGATTCTTTTGCATCATTGCAATTTCTTTATTGTGTACCAAAATGTACAATTCCAAAATTTATCCCTGAAGTTAGCCAGGCCAAACATTCATAGCCTTCAAGAAACTGTATGGTCAGTTCTGCTGACCACTTTTTTTTAGCCATAATAAGCTATAAAAACAACAATAAGCAAAATTTTGAAGCTCAAACACAATGAAAATTAAAAATAATGTAAAATAATGAACTTAAAACTGGCGAGCCGACGTGCAAGCACTTGTTTACACATGAAAATTTTCTTTTTTTTCGCGCATGCGTCACCACTGGCGCCAGGAAATTCAGTCAGCTGCAGACTTTTTTGATACATGCATGCAAAAAAATAACTTGTGTGCAAGTCGGTGTTTACACTTGCAAATTTAACTTACTGGCGCGCCAGTTTTTATTGGCGCCAGCAAATCCATGCATGTGTAAACTCTCCTTTATTGCAAAGACTATATTTATCCTACCTTTTAGTCGATTATAAATTTTTACATAACAAGGACAATCATGCCTCATATTCAGATTTAAATTAAATCTTTTATTAGCATTTTCACAGTTAGTACAGTCATACCATCCAGCACTTCCACATACATGTTCTGATTTTGGGTTTTTTTCATTACAGTGCATGCAGACTAGATCCTTTTCACATTTTAACTTTTCATGTCCAAAACCCAGCAATGGAAACATCTTTTCACATAATATACATAATCTTTTGCTAGTGCTGTGCACACACAAAAATGCATAGCGCATAGCATGGCGCATAGAAGTTCAACCTTATGGACTTTTCTTACGCAAATCCAATATGGCCGCTGCTATTCGATCGCTGATTGGCTTTGCACCACTATGTGCCATGCTATGCGCTTATTCATTTTTGTGTGTGATAGGCTTTACTCTAAATCTCTCTGTCCTAGGGATGGGCTCTCGGAGCAGTACCTTTTCTTTTCGGAATAGTTTTGTCAAGTTGTTCCGTTTTGTCGGAACAGTTTATTCGAGGGGTGGTAAATCGGCTTTCGAAGAGCAAAAAGAGAAAAGTAAAGACCTGATAACCTTTTTTTTTTTTTGGTCGCAAAATTTTTATGGACACCCTTTGCAGCATTCGACCCCCCGCGCGCCGTAAGGCACGCCTCGCTATTTTGACCTGTCCAGTTCGGAACAGGAGCAGAATTTTCGTAACAGGTTTTTTCTGGAACCGGAACAATTTGTACCTGTTCCTAAAAATACGCTGTTCCGCCCATCCCTCCTCCGTCCGTCTTGTCCAGTTTGTGTTACTTGGGCCTTTGATATTAAACGATCACATTCAGTTTGACTTGTAGTTTTGTGTAATAAAAAATAAAGCTGGCTGAGAAACAATAGGGACTTATTGGAATAAAACCTGACTTTATTTTAGAGTCTACTTTATTCTGACACATTCACACAGAAAACTAACAGCTGACCTCTCAAAATTGACATACGAAAGCCAAATTTAATAATACAGTCGCTATCTTCCATTTAATAAATACCGACACTAATAAATCCGGTTTTTAAATACACAAAGGCCAAATTTTGAAGCAAAGCAGCTGGTTTTTATATGTAAATCTGTCACCGTAGGGTCGATTTTAAAATAAGGTCAGGTTTTATTCCAATAAGTGTCTAATAACGACAATAAGTCTAGAAAATTATATTTTATAAGGATGTACCAGAAAACAGTCTGAAAAATTCAAAAAATATTAGTATTAGTTCCGTTGTTCATATCATATCTAACTTTTGTTTACAAAAATCAGCTGGACCACCAGTGAAGTGAAAAATTTGACACATATATATAAGATCCGAACACCGGTCTATTCTATCCACCGTGGGTTCGGTTCCCCTTCAATTTTGAGTGCGTTCGAGTAGGCAACCCGGGCGCCCCGAGGTCCATTTTTCCGTTCGAGTTGACGCTCGGAGCACGCCCTTTTGCGTTCGAGATGACACCCAGCGAAACCTCGGGGCACGCTCGATATGACTCGAGCTTGAGGATGGAGAAAAGCGGGCGTATTACATAACCCTACTTTTTTAAACTTTTGTTTACATTTTTTACGACTGTTTTCCTACTGTTTTTTTGTCAAATAAAATACATGGACGCATTTCAGTTTTGTTGTAGAATTATGTTTTCAAGATTCTGAGGAGAAAGAAGAAAAAAGACTACCAGGGTGCTCCAAATTTGCCGCGATGCAGAGCGCTTAGAATTATCCGCAATTTCCCAGTGAGGCTTTAACCATCGGCCAGCCAGCGGCTCTCTAACCAAATTCTGGTGGGTAATGGCAAAGCGGCGACTATAAATAAGGGTACAGGAAAAAATCGCGTAGGAAAAAAGCGCACAGAAAATATCCACACAGGAAAAGAGTACACACATAAAAAACCACACACGCTAAAAGAGCGCACAGAAAAATTATACCTAAAGTGAGAAGCTCTGTCTAATAAAAAAATCATGAATTAAAATAAAATAAAATAAATAAATTGTCTCAACTTTGCCCATAAAAAGAGGGGACTATATTGACTATTTCCTTCAAAAAAATATTGACCAATAAAATCAATGTGACTGGCAGATTTGGACGAAAAGGGAACGAATTACAGCGATAATTTGCCCTAGAGCAAATTATCGGTAATTTGCACTAAAACAAATTATCGGTAATTTGCACTAAAGCAAATTATCGCTGTATTCTTCCATAAAAAGCCCATTTTATTTAAACTCATTTTTCAAACTTTTATCGCTTTTTTTCATTGTGATCCAAATTGGACAACGCCCATTTCCAGAGGAGCTAGAAAAAAACTAACATACGTTACGAGCCAGAATTTTGTAAAAAATTAATGCCGAAAACCGCACATCGATATCTTGAACTACTTACAAGATATAGGGTAAATATAAAAGATAATAAAGAAATAATCTTAAAATTATGTTATTTTTATCTGTCTAATCCCAGCATAAAACCGCCATCAAAAAAGAAAAACTTGGAAGAGTCCAAATGTGCGAAAAATAACCTATAAATAAACCGCGTGATCAAAGTGTCTTTTTATTCTTCAACAAATTGTAGCCTTGCTACATTCATGTATAGACACAGGCGATTTTAATCTAGGGTTTTTTATTTACAAACAGTTTTAAATTGCAAAAATAAACAAAAATTTTCTGCCGAAAATTTAGTTTGTAACCGGTGAATGCCTTTTCCGTTCGAGTTGAACCACGAAAACCAGGGCGTTCTGTCCGTGACGTCACTACGCCCCGCTCGCTCGACGGGTTTTCTACTCGAACGCACTCTTTTTATTGGTCATATATAGCCCATCACACACAAAAATGCATAAGCGCATAGCATGGCACATAGTGGTCCAAAGCCAATCAGCGATCGAATAGCAGCGGCCATATTGGATTTGCGTAAGAAAAGTCCATAAGGTTGAACTTCTATGCGCCATGCTATGCGCTATGCATTTTTGTGTGTGTTCGGCTTATCTATTAATCTCTCTTAGAAAAAAAAGGGTGGGTTCGGTTCATTTTCAATTTCATTGATTAATCTAGACTATAGTCTCCCCCAAGGTCTGTTGAGGATAGGTTGCCTGGTAACTCCATGGTCGAAGCGGCGTAAGAGGTGACAGCGCGTCATTTGGAGTGCCACGATGTGATTAGAGCCCTTTGTTTACATGTATTTCGACTTCTTCGATGGTTTATTTTTTACACTCGTGATATTTTTTTCGTACTATATTTATTTACAAACCGTAAATACTTGTTCTACTTTCTACTTGTAGTTATTTTAAGTGACTAAAAGCTTCCCAAGACATTTTGCCTTTGAGATATTTGGTAAAGGCAGGTTTTATATTTGAGTTAGTTGATGTGTTTTATGAATATTGTTATTAGAGACACTTTAAGACAAATAACACAACATATTAAAATTTAAATCAATAAAGAAACACAAGAAACTTGAAGATTTCCTTATTTAAATGGGCACTCCGAGTGACGTCATTTCCCGCTTCAACAACTCACTTTGATTGGTCAAAAAGTTGCCAAGTAACCTATTCTCTATAGACCTTGGGTCTCCCCATTGATTTCGAGGAAGTTAATGGGTCACCCTATACCATGATGTACATGTACATAAGTTTTCAACTTAATTCAAAAATGGGCCCCCTAAATCTCAAAACGTGTATGATGCTTTCACTGGAGGAGGTTGTCCCTGCACGATAACCTAAGTTTTTAAATTAATAATAATAACCTAAGTTTAGAAATGTAAATATACTTATTTACCTAATCTGTGATGTAAATAAATGTTAAAAATATTTAAAAAACATACATTTATAGAGAAATGGAAGCAGAAAATGAACCGAGTGAAATGGACAGTATACTGGATAATGTGGACATTGAATACATGTTAGAATTTGAGACGGATATCTTTTTGAACATGGTTTCAAAAGAGCAGAGCGCTCTTGTGATTGCTGCCAAGTAAGAGTAAAGTATTGTTCATACTCGTCTTAGTCTTTTGTTTTTGATTAGTCTTTGTCCTTTGATTAGTCTTAGCTGTCTTAAAGAAAATCAGCTGTTCATACTCGTCTTTTGTTTTTGATTAGTCTTAGTCATAACCCACTGAAAAAAAAATTCAATTTCAATAAAAAGGCCCTCTTTAAAAGTCATTTTCTACACAAAACAATCTTATTTAACCTAATCTGTGCAGTAAACACAGACACGAAAGAACAAAAGCAAAAATGAAAATAAAACAAATAAAATTTTGAGGTTATGTTAAGATTTTCTGTTAAAAATATGATTAATGGCGGTAAATTCAAAATTTCGGCCGCGCGCTTGCGCTCTTCGGACGCTCTGTAAAAAAAACAACAAATATCAGCTGATGTCTGTCACTCGTCTTAGTCGCTGTCCTAAGGATTGAAAGCTGGCAACTCTTAAGACAAACACTAATCAAAAGCAAAAGCATTGTATGAACACTCCCATAAGAAACAGTGGTTTTAACTTTCTTATGACAAGACATATGACTAAACCAAGACCAAAGACGAGTATGAACGATCCATAAGATCTCAATTGAAATATTGAAAAGTATTGGGATTTATTTTAAGGGCTTTTTTTTTTTTTTTTACGGGTATGCACACTCGCAAGGAGATCCCTATCACGCTCGAGGAGCGGCAAGTGTGCGAAAATGTTGGTGTGTGTTGGTTTTGAAACGGTTCAGGTTGTAACCTGCAGGGAAAACTGTCGCAGGGAGTTTATTCCACAGCGATGCTGTTCTCCAGAGATATGAATTCTGATATAATGAGGTTCTTGGTGCCTCTATTTTGACAATAAATTGATGGTTACCGTCTGTTTGACGTGTTCGCCTAGTAGGTGCTACTCCCAGGGGGATCATACGTGCCAACTCTTCAGAGCATTTTCCGTGATAATACCTGTAGAAAAGAGATAGATTGCCCACAGTTCTTCAATGTTCGAGACTATCCAAGCTACGGGTAAGTGCGGGGTCATTGATCAGCTTGATAGCTCGTTTTTGCACGGTGTTCAAAAGCATTAAGGTATGTTTGGGTGCCGCACTCCATATATGTGAGCAGTACTCCATAGTCGGTTGAATCTGGGCTTTGTAGAGTGTCAGCAGTTGGCTTGGTGTATACAGATGTCTTGTACGAAATAGCACCCCAAGCTTTTGGGACACTCTTTTAGCTATATCTGCTACGTGACTGTGCCAAGACATGTTGGTCTCTGCAGTGACTCCTAAGATGTTCAACTGGCTCTGCAATGTGACAGCACTTCCAGATAGCATGATGTTTGGCTCACCGGTGCTGGTCTTTTTTGAAAACAGGGCTGCTTGGGTTTTCTGTGCATTGAACTGTACAAGGTTTTTGTTGCCCCAGTCCTCTATTATCTCCAAGTCATTATTTATCTGTGATATTTCAGTTAGTCTAAGGTAATGGAATTCACGTGCGGAGAGACATGTGGGTGGTATGACTGAGGAGACTACATTGCCATCATCTGCAAAGCAATAAAGTGGATTTACTGTTTTATCTATGAGGTCATTTATGTAAATCAGAAAAAGTGTTGGCGAAAGGATTGCTCCCTGTGGCACACCAGCATTTATTTGGTAAGAGTTGGAGTTCCGGCCATCCAGTGCAACATAAATGGATCTATCCTTAAGGTAACTTTCAAACCAAGTGCAAAGTCTCGGCGACAATCCCGTTGCTTTGAGCTTGTTGAGCAGATTTTCATGCCAGACTTTATCGAATGCTTTAGATATATCTAAGGCAATTGTTCTTGTTTCCCCTCGCAACTCAATCGCTTTTTGCCATAAGTGAGTGACGTATGTAAGTAAATCGCCAGTTGACCTATATTTTCGAAATCCGTATTGCTTGTCGTTGATAATTTTGTACTTTTCCAAGTACTTGGTTAGGTGATTATTCACAACTCTTTCCATTACTTTTGATATCACCGGAAGTAGAGAAATTGGTCTATAGTTTAATGGATCTGTCTTTTTTCCTTTCTTTGGAATGGGTTGTACTGCGGCAGACTTCCTTGACGATGGATATACTCCTTGCCTATAAGATAAATTGAATAATTTTGCGAAAGTTAGGGTGAGTTCGCTAGCACAATTTTTGAGTACTACCGCGGGAATGCCATCTGGACCCATTGCTTTGTTTGTATCCAACTTTTTAAGGGATTTTCGTATTTCTCTGTGACAAAAGGGTACCTCTGGCATACTGTGGTAAACCCTTTCAATGAACGGTGGAATTTCTCCATTTGGCACTGTTAGGTTTGAGTTGGAGGAAAAGATTTTGGCCAGCATATTGGCTTTTTCCTCTGATGTTGTGGCTAAGTGAGTATTTTTATCTGTAAGTGGTGGTATGGATGACTTGGTGAAGTTTGATCCAACGGCTTTTGCAAGAGACCAAAAGGACCTAGAACTACTTGGACAATTCAGCAACCTGTTTTTTATTCTTTGATTGTATGTTTCTTTGGCGGCGCCAATAGTAATTTTGCAACTATTTCTGGCTTCTATAAATTCTGTGTGGTTTTGAGCGGTTTGTTGTCGTTTCCAAAGGTTATATGCTCTGTGTTTTTTCTGTACAGCCGTTTGACACTGGCTGTTGAACCAAGGTTTTGCATTAGCTCTGCGTTTTATTGTATGTGGGATATATGCATCCATTCCAGATAAGATTACTTTTGTTATTTCATTACAGCAAATAGTGGGATCAGCTGTTTTAAAGCAAACCTCTTGCCATGGAAAATCCAAGTAAAACTGTTTAAGGTCATTCCATTTTGCCGATTTATAGTGCCACATTTTACGAGGAAGTGATTGTTGGCTTGGCGGTATGAACATTTCGCATTTTGTTCTTATAAGTTTATGATCAGATGAACCAAGTGGGGGATCTACTTGAATTGTGTACAAGTCAGGATTTGTAGTTAGGAACAAGTCTAAAAGCGCTGCAAATTCACCCCTTTCTGAGATACGGGTAGGTTCATCGACAAGCTGCGTTAGACCACAACTTATGGCAAAAGCTTCTGCTTCCCTGCCTTCATTATCTGTTTTGTTGTGGTGTTTTAGCCAGGGTATATTGTGGACGTTGAAGTCGCCTAAAAAAACAATTTTCGCATGTGGATAGTTAGACTGTATACTATCACAGTTTTCGGATAATGTCGCAAAAAAGTTTTGATACTCGGTGTTACTTGGCGGTCGGTAGAGGCAGCAAATGAACTTGGTCGATGACTTTGAGGTGAATTTCAGCCATATGATATCAAGGTTCGCTGGTTCTAGCTTCTCCTCTCGATGACATGAAAGGTCATTTTTAATGTACACACAGATCCCAAAATTATGTCGAAATCGGTGGTGTAGGTCATAGCCGGGATAAAGATAGTTCACAGTAGGTGTTGCAGAACTGATTTTAGTTTCAGTGAGAACAAGGATGTCAGGTCTTTGTTCTTCAAGATGTTGGTGAACTGAATTCATGTTGGTACTTAATCCTCTTATATTGCTAAAATCAATTCTGAGTTGAGTTTTTGGTCTTCTTTTAATATCTTTGCATGAAGGACCCCCAGGATCACCCGACGCCCGGAGATCCGAGTGGTCGGGTATTTTACCTCTGGAATATTTTGATCCTGGAGGCGCCATCATGCTATCTGTTACTCATTGTTGGAACCGGACTGCCAGCGCAGTAGCGGAACGTGGTGATACCACTTAGCGCTACTCACTTCTGGCATGGTGGTATCTCACCGGTCGACGCCCAATGAGTAAAAAGCGTCTACCACCTGGGCTGGTAGCAATGTAATGTGCAATGAATAAATCTAATGGTTAATTCTGGTATCTCTGTCTTTTAATTTCTCAATTTATTGTATTTCTTCATAATAGGTTTATAAATCCATATAAATGCTTAGCTTACAAGATTCAAAATTTTTTATTCAAATTTACATGTTATTACAAATGACAAGTTTAGGCTTATAATTATCTAAAATATTTTAATTCCACAAAAGAAGCACTTTAAAATTAATTTGTGGTGTCCTTCCTTTTTTTTTGGCTTCTGAATTGTTTTGGTATTTCTACAATTATTTATTGTATTTTTTGTTAACAAATCAAATAAATGTCTAAAAGAGTGAGAGATTTTTCACAAAAAAAAGGAATATATTGTGACAAATTTAAATGTTATTTAAATTTTGAAAAAACCCAAAATGGCTTTTGGATCCTTTTATGGGATCGTGGGTGAAACAAAGAGACCGGTTCAAAAATAGGAAAAATAATTTCCACTGTGAACCTTCAAGCTAGTAAAATATTGGCCTACCTTATATGCTGAAGTCGAAAATCAAAATAGAACGAGCCCAAGGCATTTCCCTCGCTCTTGATCTTCTCTCCATAGTATCAGAGTGGGAGAAGCACACGCGACTATACGCGAAAACTGCGGCCAATAAAGGCGCCTAAAGGCTCACATACATAGAAGTATATTATAATAAAGCAAAAAAATATAATATTAATTAATTTTAATTATAACTAATTACCGAATCGGCAAAAAACAAAAAAGGTAAAATTCTATAATTTATCCCTAGATAAGGAATAATTTTATTAAATTTATCCAACATACCAGCCACCAAATATGGCAAAGCTGTATTTCAAAAATAAAAAGTAAAATAAAACAAATATTATTAACGTGTAACTTAAGAATTAAACTAATTTGATATACAGTCTTACTACAGTCCTGTATAGACTGCAGGAAGTTGCTTGCTAGTTTTTAGCTTATTTCTAGCATAAAATTATAACTTTATATTGTGAAAAGTAGTAAACTCTGTTCACTTAGTGGTTCCCAAGTGCTGGATTGTTTAATTTAAGGGGTACCTACCAGTATTCATCAGAAAACATTGATTTTTGTCCCTTATCATAGCTGTTTTTTAACGGCGTTGTAATAAAAAACACACATTAGCATGGTATTCTAAACAGCTGGTCATCAGCTGATTATTAATAACAATAAACAATGCCAACCTTGAGCGTTAGGAAAACAATAGGGTCACATAATCAAATCAGAACGATGAGTGAGTCTGAAGATCATATGGTAATGTATAAGTGCCATAGAAAACAGGAGCTGAAGTGTGTGGTGTGTATTATCTGCTACGGAGTTATACATACGAGCTGTTTTGAAAGAGATTATAAACATGGAGTAAAAATAGACAGCAAGACATGTATCTGCAACTTGTCATGCAAAGAAAAATATGAGTTGCAAAATAACGAAAAGAATGAACTTATTAAGCTAAAAGAAGAAGTTTATCAGCTAAAAACAAAAGTAGGTAAGTGAAAAGAGCGCAACCAAAAAGGAATTAAATAATACAATAAAAAGCTTAAATGACCAACTAAAGGGTGAAAAAAAGAAGAAGAGTGATCTTAAGAAAAAAAATCAAGAATCAAGGCAACAAGTAGAAGAGTTAAATCAACGAATTGAGCAATTAAATAAAAGAGAAAGGAATGATTATGATTTAAAACAAAATAATGAGATTAGCCAACTAAAGCAGGAAATGATTGATATGAGAGATTCAACAAGTCAGGTTCGTTCATGCCTCCAGGACAAAACCACAAATCCCAACCCATAACTTAGAAGTGGTGCAACAAAAACCACCAACTCTGCACCAAAAAAGAAAGAGATCAAACAATAAACAAAACTAGTCCACAAATAAAAACGACGAGGTTGTCAGTGTAAATATGGGCAACTTAACTGAAAATTTTGGAGGCAGCAAGTAGAAGGTCTATGTAGATAATCTTGTGCCTGACACGAGTGTACAACAGATTCAAAAATACCTTGAATTAAATAGTATTCCTACTATATCCTGTGAAAAACTTGAAAAAAGAGACCAATACAAGGCATCATTTAAAATAGCTTTAACCCCACAATTTGAACAAGACATATTACAAGAGAATATATGGCCAACCAACATAAGGGTAAGACCCTTTATTGCAAACTGGAAACAGAGAAATGGAAACTCACAAAGATATCATTTTCAAAATAGAATTCAAAATATAAATTTTATAAGACAGGGCAGAAATCAGTGGTACGGGTAGACCTCGTCAGATGTCTATCAGGGGAAATGAATCGACCCCTGCCCTCCGTAGATTCCGGGTACTCTCCGACCCAGAGAGTTAGCACCTGTATAGGGTCCCTTTCCCAGGGTTACGGGAGAAGACCACATCGATATGAAAGGCGGAGAGAATGGACCTCGGTACGGTGATCATAGCGTAGGTGGCAACCCTTTCTTTTAGGGATAGTACAAAAGACTACTGCCTTGTAGTACCGGCGTTGGAATCGTCAAAGGCTAGGGTGAAGAAAACCTCGATCAAAAATCACCTGGTCCTCCAGGTTGGGGGTTGGGGCATCAGACTAACGTTCTGATACCCGGAAAAACGTACACTGTTAAAAAACCCAATCAAACGCCTCAGAAAGAACAGAAAAATCTAAGACGAACCAAGCAAAGAAACAGGAATATGATTTTTGGTACATGGAATGTGCAAGGAATGGGTCGAAAAGTTAATGAAATAGTACATGAGTGCAGCAGAATGAAGGTAGACCTTGCTGTACTAACAGAAACGAAAAAGAAAGGAAAATGATCTGAAAACCTAGGATAATATGACCATTTCTATAGCGGAGTGTCATTAAAATGAATATAACAATAAAAGGAATGAGACTTACGATTTTTGGAATCTTTGCGTATAACGACGATGCAAATGTAGCCCTGAAAGACAATTTTTTTGAAACAATACACAATGAAATATCAGCAGTAAGTACATCTAGGGAAATTTCCATATTGGGATATTTAAATAGTAGAACCGGTAACAGAGTTAATGATCTGACAGTTGGCCAATATGGAGAAAATGTTGTTAATGACAATGGAAACCGGCTAATTACAGTATGTGAGCAATTAGACCTAAAAATCCAAAACGGTTTTTTTCAACATAAGGAAATACACAAATATACCTGGACCAAACTCTCACAAAACCTGAAATCCATCATTGATTATCTTATCACTAAACAAAAGACAAAACTAAAAATTCAAGATGTCAGAACAAAGCGTGGATCAACATGCGGAAGTGATCACTATTTTCTGGAGTCCAAAATTCTCTTTCCTTATCAAGGCCGAAGCCTACATCAACAACATCTTGATGATACAGTGATTAAAGAAATTGATCACTCTAAATATAATCTACTAAGCCTAGAACATGACAGCGTAAAAAACTTATACAAAAAGAAACTGAACAAAAAACTTAATACAAATTCAGGTGAAACCCCAGATGAGGAATACAAATGTATTACATTAAGCATCCACCAAACTGCAAAAGAAGCACTAGGATTAGTGGAAGAAACTTCTAAAAGAAGAAAACCATACTGGTGGGATGCTGAGATTGAAAGAGAAATAGAGGAAAAAAGGAAATTATATCACACCTACTTATCCCAAAAGACAGATAGAAGCAGACAAGAATACAAAATCGCGCAATAAAAGGTGAGAAGAATGATCAGTGATAAGAAAAATCATTCGAGGACGCAAAAGTGCCAGAAAATAGATTCTTACTTAGGAGGTAGGAGAAGTACCGAAAGCTGGAAAACTATAAGATCGATTAAAAAAGAAACATGCAGAGATATCATTTCACCAATACCAGACAAAGAATGGGATGAGCATTTTAAAAAACTTTTAACTGAAGATAGAGCAGAATTCAAGGAAGACGCAAGAGGCAATATAATTAGAACGATGGGATCTCCAGTACCCCTCACAATCTCTGAGGTCAAAAACGTGTGCACAACCTTAAAAAGCGGTAAATCTTCCGGACCCGGAAATATACCAGCCGAACTTATTAAATATGGCACTGAAGAACTGTTTTGGAGATTACAAAATCTTTTCCAAAAATATTTAAATGGAACTGTAGTACCAACTGAGTGGAAAACGTCATATATATCTACAATACACAAAAAAGTAAGGAAAGGTATGTGACAATTATAGAGGTACATCTGTGACTAGTACGCTAAGCAGAATATACGGTAAAATAATAAGAAATAAAGTGGAGAGCGAATATAAAGACATGGAGGCAGAAGAACAAGCTGGTTTCAGGGCGGGTAGATCGACTTCATCTCTTTTGTATAACCCAAGTTATTGAAAAGAAAATGGTATACGGATAAGAGCTGCATCTGCTTTACGTCGATTTGCAGAAGGCATATGATAGTATACCACTAAATCTACTTTGGAAAGCGTTGGAAAACACAAACATAAGCGTATAACTAATTAAGGCCATCAAAGAGTTATACCGCAATAGTAAGGCAAAAGTTAAAATAAAAGCAAAACTAACCAAAGGCTTTTAAGTAAATAAAGGTCTTAAACAAGGTTGCTGTATCTCGCCTACGCTCTTCAAGATATACTTGGAACAAGTCCTTAAAGTATGGAAGAGAACCACCTTGTATACTTTATGTTTCGCCGATGATCAGATAGTAGTGGCTCAGGATTATGACGACCTCGAATATATGACACGAAAACTAATAGAAGAGTACAATAAGTGGGGACTAGAGGTTAATCTCAATAAGACAGAGTATATGTGTATCGGTGGAATGAAACAGGATCTAATCTTAAATACCGGGCAGCGAATTCAGTCCTGTGATGAGTATAAATACTTAGGTCTAAAAATTACAGCCGACGGAACACCAGTCAAAGCTATAAAAGATCGAAACGTCCAAGGAAGAAAAGCAATAACTTTATTAAATGGAATAATTTGGGACCAAAGTATATCAAAACATAACAAAAAGCTTATATATAACACCATTATAAAAAGTATTATTACATACGGCTCAGAAGTATGGCCAATCAAGGATAGAACAGAAAAAATGCTTTCCGCTACGGAGATGGACTATTGGAGAAGAGTAGCAGGGAAATCAAAAAGAGAAGAGTTACAAATCAAAGAATAAGAGAAATTATGACAGTGGGTGAACATACTTTAGTGGATGATATAAGAACAAAACAACTGGTGTTTAGTTTTAGACTACCTACACAAATACTACAATGGAAACCAACTGGCCGAAGAAAACGAGGACGGCCAAGAAGAAGCTGGAGAGAAGGAATAGACAGTGAAATAAGAATAAGAGGCCTAGATGATGAATTATGGACAAACAGAAACGAGTGGAGATTGGGTATCGGAAGACGTAGAACGTTGTGAAACCGATAAATATATATATATAGAAATCAGTGGTATCATTAGAAGAGGTAGACAATGAACTGCTCATGTATTACCAAAACGTTCGAGGCTGCAATTCAAATACTAAGTCTATATATAATGCAGTTGCAGACTGCTTCTACAACATTTATGCGTTGACTGAGACCTGGCTACAAGAAGATGTGTCTAGCTCCGAACTCTTTCCCAGCTTGTACAATGTGTTTCGGAAAGATCGAGATCTTGAGTCCCATGGAGCGTCAACTGGAGGTGGTGTACTCCTAGCCATCAAGAATAATCTAAAAGCTACTCTTATAAACTTTAAGTAATCAGTTTCCATTAATCGATATCGTAGGATGTAGGATTAGAATATCAAGGTACTATTTTTCAACTGTGCTTGTTTTGTACATATTAACTTCAATCTCGAACGAATACTATGAACAGTTCATCGAAGCTTTATCAATTCAGAATTGTATTCAAGATAAAAATATTATAATTTTAGGAGATTTTAATGCGCCACTAATAAATATTAACTTAGCCGATTTTAGACATATATGACTAAATAATTTTTCTTCTATCTTTGGTCTGACACAATTAAATCAAATTAAAAATATAATGGGTCGCACGTTAGACTTGATATTTTCCAATATTAAATGCAATGTTGTTGAAGATGAATTGGCCATATCTAAGATTGATAATTATCACCCCCCCTTACGTGTAACGGTCATGGGTGGATTCGAGCACTATAAGCAGTTTGGGGTATGTAAGAATGCGACTAAGTCGTTTAACTTTAGGAAAGCAAATTTTCCAATTTTATATGACCAGTTACTCAAGGCCGATTGGTCAAGCGTATTTTATATGACCAGTTACTCAAGGCCGATTGGTCAAGCGTTTATAGTTGTTCAAATGTAAATGACGCATGTAGTTGTTTTTATGATATACTTAATAAAATATTGATAGATACGGTACCATTTAAGATTCTTAGAAATAGTAGATACCCAAATTGGTATAATAGGGAAATCATAGAGTTAATAAAAAGGAAGGAAAAGGCATACAAAAATTATCGGAAACAAAACAATTTATCACTTTAATAGGTTTAAAAGTATTCGGCAAAACTTGAAAACTACAACACAGAATTTATAAAAATTATATCCAATCTATAGAAACAAGTATATGTCAAGATCGCACCAACTTTTGGTCGTTTATTCAATCTAAAACGGGCGTTTTTAGAATACCAGGAGTTATAAAAGACGGTTTAAAAGAATACTCATCTTCACAAGATATTGTCAATGCCTTTTCCAACTTTTTTAAGAGTGTGTTTATTGAATCCAGTTCTTGCACGATGCTGGAAGATAATATCGAAAATCATATCAAGTCTAACCAGACTGTTAATGTGATTACAATCGAGGAAAATGACATATTAACTGCCTCTAAAAAACTCAAGACTGCCGGTACAGATCAGATTCCTAGTTTTGTTGTAAAGGATTGCATCAGTGTCTTTGTCGCACCCCTTTGCTATTTGTTCAACCTGTCCATCACTTCGGGCTGCTGTCCAATGTGTTGGAAGACTGCCCGCATGACGCCAATACTTAAGAAGGGAGATAAAAATGACTTACATAACTATAGACCTATCTCAATATTGTGTCACTTTTCAAAACTATTTGAAATATGCATTTACAGTCAGTTATACTCTCAGGTAAAGTCATATATCTCTCTTGACTAACACGGCTTCATGGAAAAAAGATCATGTGTCACTAATTTAGGATGCCTTTCTCAGTTTATATGTTCCACTATAGATAATCAAGGCCAAGTCGACGTGATTTACACAGATTTTCAAAAGGCATTCGATCAAATTGATCTGTATATTTTATTACATAAGTTAGAAGCACAGGGTTTTTCTAATTCGCTTCTTAAAATCCTCAAATCATATCTTCTCAGACAGGCGTCAGTTTATTGAGGTAGGGGGTTTTAGGTCTACTGAATACGACATTAAATCAGGGGTCCCACAAGGCTCGAATTTGGGTCCTTTTTTTGTTATTTATTAATTACCTAGCATTCCATCTGGCATGCCTAAAACTACTCTTTGCTGATGATCTAAAGATATACCTTCGTGTTTCCAGCATCAATGACTGCTTGCTATTGCAGCATGACTTGGATATGTTGAGCAGATGGTGCGAGAGCAACAAACTTAATTTAAATATTTCTAAATGTTTTGTGGTTTCATATTCAATTTTTTTTTTATAATCGAATACCCATATGAACTTAAATCTCAAATGCTTATTAGATGTGATTCAATCAAAGAGGTATAACTTTCGACCAGACGTTCAGTTTCAACATTCACCTGCAAATAACTATGTCTTTAGCAACTAAGTCGTTGGGTTTTATCATCAGAAACTGCAGAGCATTTGAGAATCTAAAAACATTAGAAGTTTTATTTAATTCATATGTTAGATCTAAACTAGAGTATGCCATAATCATCTAATAATAATAATAATAAATGTTTATTTCCGTACTTCAAAAGATACAATAGTTATGCAATACTGAGGATAAAAATAGCCGTACAAAAACAAACTTATCCCCACAAAAGTTTCCTTGCTCGTGGGTTTATCTGCTTCTGCGCAAATACTTCCAACCGATATTCTAAACTAATTTTAATATAATTTCCAAAATACAAAAAAAAAAAAGAAAAAATACTTACTAACCTACAAGACAAATAAAAACAGCAAACTATAAAAATTAATAAAATAAATTTTAGCCTGAAATTAGAATTTTAAACAAAAAAAAATGTATGTTGGCATACTTTGCAGCCACTGGTTAAGCCCAGCCTTGAACTGTTTTAAGGTGGTCATGTTTTTTAAATAATCAGGAAGATGATTGCAGACTCTCGGTAAAATGAAAGTATGACAACGTTCACCAATAACTTTCTGTTTTCTAGGTATCGATAATTGATTTTTTGATCGTGTATTGATCTGATGCGTATTTCATGGCATATCCTTACTAGTTTTATACCACATAATTGCAAGTTGTTTATAATATAGCTGTCTGGTATCCAAAATCTTACTTTCCTGAAATAGTATATCACTTGGGTAAAGAAAAGGTTTACTAAAAATCAATATCCATTTCTGAGTTTTTTCAAACATTTTTAAATTACTTTTTAGGACACCTCACCAAGCAACCAAACCCTAGTTTATGTGCGGCTCTAGGAGTGCAGTATATACTGACTTAAGTTTTTCTTGATTAAGAATTTTTTGTAAGTTTGAAATTTAAAAAGTAAAGCTCTTAATTTTTTGTTTATGTGACTAATATGTTTAATCCACTTTAAATGAGAATCGAAAACGACACCCAAATATCTAGTTTCATAAGTTATATTTATGTCTTTATTGCCAACTCTTACTTTGTTAAAGTTAGGCATCGTTGATTTATTTGCAGCAAATGGTATAAAAACTGTTTTTTCCCAATTTATTGTTAAGTTTTTCTGTGAAAAAAAGTCCGAAAACTTTTGAAAATCAATTTCTGCCTTTGTTTTAATTTCTAACCAGCTATCTTTCACGTAAACTACGCCCCCATCATCTGCAAATGCAAGCAAATCACCATCTGTCTGAATATCGAAAATGCAATTTATATATGCTGTAAAAAGTAGAGGGCCCAGAACTGTGCCCTGAGGAACACCACATGTCACTTTTTGAAAGTCACTTAAGTGGCCATCTACTTCCACGCACTGCTCTCTGTCACTAAAATAGCTTTCCATAAGTATAAAAGGCATTTCTTTAAATCCCAAGTTTTTTAGTGTTTCCATCATTTCGGTCTGATTCACCGTATCAAATGCTTTCATGATCAACGCAGATACACATAACTTGTTACTTTTATCAATTGCCTCATATATCCTTTTACTCAAACAAGCCAGTGCATCCTGCGTTGATCTTCCCTCTTGAAAGCCATATTGTTTATCACTTATTATATTATGTCTGTTAAAATATGAAACAATGCGTTTTTTAAATAATTTTTCAAGGATCTTTGAAAGGGATGAAAGTATTGATATAGATCGATAATTACAGACCTGTTCCTTGTCCCCTGATTTAAAGAATGGTTTTATTTTTGCTATTTTTAATTCTTTGGGGAAAATACCTGTTTTTATTGATAAATTAAAAATGTACACTAAGGGATCGCATAAAATGTCTTTATATTTTAAAAAAAATTCCGATTGAATTTCATCTAGACCTGGGGCTTTATTTAATTTTAATTCTTTTATTGTTTGCATTACCTCACCCCTCGTTGTTAATGAAAATTGAATTGTGTCATTTACTATTTTATTAGGTATTTTACTATCTGGTGGTTTTATTTTTGACGCTAGATTTTTGCCGACTTTCGTAAAAAAATTATTAAAACTTTCTGCCATTTGCTTTTTGCATCCTATTTATCATTTGTATATTAACTCTCTAGAATCTGTACAAAGAAAGTTTGTGAAGTATTTAGCTGTCAGGCAGGATGGTGTATATCCATTAAGAGGAACGCCCCAGAACTTACTCTTAGAGAGAGATTTAAACAATCGCAGACAATTTATAGCAGTATCATTCCTGCATAAGCTACTACACAATAAAATCGACTGCTCCAACTTACTAAGTCATCTTACATTCAACATTCCTAGGTTAAACTCGAGGAACTTACTTACTTTTTATTGTGAACGTCCAAATACAAACATGCTAACAAGGTCACCAATTTATTACATGTGTAAAATATTTAACAACATTACAGGTAATATTGATATTGATATCTTCTCAGATTCTCTAGGGAGTATAAAAAACAAAATACCCAAACACTAGTTTTAAGATTTATTAAGATTTCATAATTTAATATATAGGTACCAGTTTTAATTTTAATATAGATATTTAATTTCTTAAACATAAGTCCTGGTTGATTTATAAATTTATGGCAGTAAAGAGCAAATCTGCGATAACTTTTAGTCGATTGAAATTTATAGAGCTTGTATTTTTCAATTTTAACTTGGCTTTGTCTGTGCCTGGTCCGCTCAATCCTTGATGATTTGATTTGGGCTTTAGTGACCCAGGGGTTGATATAGCATTCTCTGACATATTATTGTCATGATTGTTTTTCCTGTAAGTGGTTTTTTTTAACTGTTGGAAATAAAGAACTATTTATTAATTTATTTATTTATTGATGGCAAAGGACAGACTTTAACCACCGGATGCTTAAACATACCAGTCTTGGTTTTGACATCAACCACACGGATTGCACCATCACGCCCAGGACACACCGAATTTATTTTCCCAAGTCTCCACTGGAGAGGAGAAACATTATCTTCCTTCAATACAACAAGAGTACCGGGTTTTATAAGAGAGGTATCTCTACCCCATTTACCCCTTTGCTGCAGAGAATTATTATTTATGCCATCGATTCCAAAAGGTTTGATGTAGTTGGGTTAATAACTGCCGCCTATCAAGTCTATTAATTTGAGTAGAACTAAGATCATGGTTAGGGACAGTAGAAAGTGAGGCTAAAGTGAGAAAGTGTCCAGGAGTCAAACAAGATAAATCGTTTGGATCACTACTCAGAGAGCATAATGGTCGGGAGTGGAGAACTGCCTCAACCTGGGTGAGGACAGTATACATCTCCTCATAGGTAAGGGTCTGTTCCCCTATTATTTTGACTTTTTTTTTGTTAAGGGCGTAGTCAGTGCAAGCACTGAAAACAAGTGGTCCCTTTGAAATGCATGTGCCTCCGGAACCGTTTTCTAAACATTACATCAGGTGGCACAGCAGTCTTTCTGTGTAGTCACTACATCTCCCTTCCGCTCTGGCGATTAGGAGTTCGTGCATATCATCTAATTTCTCTTTGACACTATTTTTTGTAGTTCTGCTTTACTCTCATTACTGACTAAAACTTCTTTTGAAGACTTCTAGCAATACTTCAATACTATCAAGCCGTTTGGTATCAAACAATTTCTATTTTACTCTAGTATTACTTTTTGTTCTGAGTGTTCATCTTTACTTTTATTATTCATTATTTCTTTGATAAATTGGTTACCTACCATCCAATTATCTTTGTTTTTTAGCATCTCATTTATGATTTGTTCTAGTAGTACGTTTCCTTGGTCTATATGTAAGGCTTCTAGCATAATGTTTCGATTTTCTCTAAACTTTGGGCAATGAATCAGTATATGATTTGCGTCGTCTATGCCCATACAGTATATACATCTATCGCTTATTGTTTTTCCTATGCGTTTTGTGTATACTTTAAAGCACCCATGATTTGTTAAAATCCGCGTTATTTGATAATTGACATATCTATGTTTACATTCCATCCATCGTTTTATATTTGGTATTAGTCTCTTTGTCCAAACAGCTTTTCCGTTATCTAGAAAGGTGGGAATTCTTGCCATTTTTCAAGTGTAACCTTTTTAGCTTTCTCTTTCTGTTCTTCTGTGTTGCCGTTTCTTTCTAAAAATAATCTTTCTTCTATTACAAGGTCAATAGGCGATCCTGCTATGACCTGTAGCGCTTTATTTGATACAGTGCGGTAGGCATTTGCTACTCTTAGTATCGCTCTCCTTTGCACTTTAATTAGGATGTTTTTGTATTTGTCTCTTTTTACCACTTCTCCCCAAATGGGTGTACCATATAGCAAGGTGGATTGTATTACACCATAGAGCAGCTTCCTTTCTGCAGTTAATGGTCCCTTCTTATTTGTCATTAATATATTGATATTGGTGGTTTTTTCTGATGCTTTTTGTATTATTCTTTTAACATGCTCTCCAAATGACATATTCTCTCCAATCATTATCCCTAAATATCTAATTGCCTTTTTAGGAACAATTTCAGTTCCATTTAAATCGAACTTTGCATCTTTTCGGTCTCTTTTTCCACAGAGTATATTTTTTCTGGAGCCAATTCTAATTTATTATGTTTCATCCATCTGTCTATTTTTTTGAGTGCGTCGTTTGCTTTTTGTGTTAAGTCGGTTTTATTCCTTGCGGTAATTGTAAGACCTAGATCATCTGCGTAACCCGTGGCTGTAACTCCTTCTTCTAGTCTAAGTTTTAGAACTGAATCATAATACATATTCCATAGCAATGGCCCAAAGATTGACCCTTGTGGTATTCCAGCCGAGACATTTAGTGTTTCTTTGCCACATAGTATGACTCTATCGTTTAGATAGTCTCTCACATCGTTTCTCGGGTATTGTGGTACTCTCAGTTCGCCAAGCCTTTCCAATATAATTTGCCAAGAGGCTGAGTTAAATGCATTTTTAACATCTAGTGTTACAAATGCACACCATTTCTCGCCTTCTCCAAGAATTTTTGTTTCTTTTCCTATGCCTATTACCGTTTTTACTGCATCTATAGTAGACTTCCCTTGGCGGAAACCGTATTGGTTAGGTGATATGCCTTCTCTTTCAATGATTTCTCTTTCGAGTCTCTCCTTGATAAGATGTTCGTACAGTTTTGCAAGAGTGTCTGTAAGACAAAGAGGCCTATATCCATTTGGGGCATCATATGATTTTCCCGCCTTATGTATAAGAACGAGTTTGGAAATTTTCCATGCTTCTGGGAAAGTCTGTTGCATCAGCAGTTCATTCAAAACTTTTTGAATTATTTCGGGTGCTATATCTACTGTTTCTTTGATTGCCTCGGGCGGAATTCCATCAGGGCCTGGTGCTTTTCCTGGTTTGAGTTTATCACATGCTTTCCTAATTTCTTCTATTTCAAAGGGCGGGACTTCTTGTGTGTATATTGGGGTCATGAGATTTTCACGTTAGTGACTTCTTTAATCTTTTGGTCTGTTAGTTTAAAAGGTGGGTCCACGTCTTTGAATTTTCTTTTAATAATTTGGTAACCTTTACCCCAAACATCTTCGTTTAGATCGTCTAAAAGTTTGTCCTAGTGTAGGCTTTTCTCCTTTATTATCAGTCTTCCTAATTCTTTCTTTTCTTTTTTATATTCTTCCCATAACCTTCCTATGGTCTCATTGCCAGCCTCTGTTCTTGTGTTCCGTGTATATGATCTTCGGTTTTTGATACATTTCTCTCTTTGTTTACTTATCTCTTTATTCCACCAGTAGGGAGCACTGTTTTTCTTGGGTTTACAAATTTTTGCTGCATTATAGCACTTTTTAATAATACTAGTTAGAATCTCTGCCGTTATTTCATTTTCTCTTGTTCTTTTTATTTCCTCTTTGATTTCTCTTTGAAATTTATCATTGTTTATAAATACTTTTCCCTTCATCTCGGTGTTTTTCGGAGTAGCATCTATTATTTCAAAGACTATATGTTTATGCGGTGTCAACGGTTCGTTATCCAGTATCTGCCAATTTCGTAGCTTATTTGCAAGGCTTCTTGTTGTCAGAGTCAAATCTGTGTATGATTTTTGGCCGCGTCTTTCAAAAGTTGGTATGTACTATAAGATCTGCTTCCGCTATTATTTCTAACATTATTTCTCCTCTGCGGTCTGTTACTGGTGCCCCCCATTCATAGGATTTCAAATTAAAATCCCCCAGTACAAGTGATTTACGATCTCCTTCTTTTATCGAATATAGTCTTCAAAAGTTTAGATGCTTATATTTGGAGAAATATAACATCCATGGATGTCAAAAGCGTCTGTACTAATTGAAACTATTCCTTTTTTGCAAAGAAAAAAGATGGAAAACGTGCTGTGTGTGGATCGATAAAATCAAAACGAATTTTATACTTCACACAAAGGTGTGTGTGCCTAACTTGCGAGTCAGAAAGAGAAGGAAGAGTTGGTTTTGGTTGTTTTCCTACTTACACAAGGTAGCAGCATCTCTAGACGTACGTTTCTATGTGTTTTACGTCATCAGTAGAGAACAGCTGACCCAGGTAAGCCAATTTTATCCAAAACCAACTCCTACATATGAAATACTCGCGTTCGTGCAATGCGAGTAAACTCCAAGGTGTAGCGCCATCTAGCGAAATGGCTCAAGCACTCAAAAGCTTAAGCACACTGACATCGTCTTGTCTGAGATGCAGGGCGCCATCTATGACAAGTTTCGTCCATTGAATGTAGTATTAAAACCACGTAATCACGTAGCAACTAAAAGACCGTACTGCTCGAAGCATATGCAAAGAAAAAATATGGAAAACGTGCTGTGTGTGGATCGATAAAAATCAAAACGAATTTTATACTTCACACCAAGGTGTGTGTGCCTAACTTGCGAGTGTCAGAAAGAGAAGGAAGAGTTGGTTTCGGTTGTTTTCCTACTTACACAAGGTAGCATCTCTAGACGTACGTTTCTGTGTGTTTCACGTCATCACTAGAGAACAGCTGACCCAGGTAAGCCAATTTTAACCAAAACCAACTCCTACATATGAAATACTCGCGTCCGTGCAATGCGAGTAAACTCCAAGTTGTAGCGCCATCTTGCGAACTGGCTCGAGCACTCAAAAGCTTAAGCACACTGGCATCGTCTTGTCTGAGATGCAGGGCGCCATCTATGACAAGTTTCGTCCATTGAATGTGGTATTAAAACCACGTAATCACGTAGCAACTAAAAGGCCGTACTGCCCGAAGCATATACAAAGAAAAAAGATGGAAAACGTGCTGTTTGTAGATCGATAAAAATCAAAACGAATTTTATACTTCATACACTAACTTCATACCAGTGGCATTATACACACGAATACATTCGATAGCACCTTCCTCTTCGGCTTATAAAACGACGCAATGAAGCAAGAAATGCGGAGGCGGATAAATCCGAAACTAACTCTAAATGTACACTCTTAGTGCTATAGCAAACAAATAGAGATAAATATGCCTTCTGAGTACGACACCCTCTATAGCGAGACATACTAATTTGGAAAGGTCCACCAAAATCTATAGAAACACATTGGAAAGGTTTGCATTGCAATGCTAGATAAATCGACAACTCTGGACTGTACAAGTACTGCAAAGCTTGCTGTCCACAATGTAAAAATCTCTTGTGAAAATCTTCAATTATAAGATCAGTAAGGCTATGTTGGCAAGGTAACAATGCAGGGTGTTTTTGTTCAAACTCTAATTAAGAATAAACTAACCGACCGCCCACCCTGAGAATGCCATCACTATCAATAAAAGGATTTAATTTTCTCAAAGGCTTGGAGCAAAGCCGTTTAGCTCGAATATTAGCAATGTCTTGATGAAAAACTTCATACTGCACCTTTTTTACAACACAGAGCAAAGTTTGAGATAGCTCCAACAAAACGTCGCCAGTACGTTAAAAGACGTAAGATTTTCTGCAGGCAAGAAAATCTATCTAGACTCCACATAATTGGATCATAACCCGTAGATACCATGAAAACTAGAGATCTTTCTTCAGTCAAAGGTTCATTTATCAAAAAAGACTCCATTTTTGGCCACTGTTCCATGGGCAGAGATAGCCAAGGTGGTCTCGCCCACCATAACGCACAATCGACTAATTGAGAAGGAAGTATGGGTCGACTGGCTAGATCGGCAGGATTGTCTTCTGATCTGATGTGATACCAGCAATCAGGTGCTCTTCTTGGATCCGACTGACCCGATTTGAAACAAAAGTATGCCATCGATGAGGAGGCGACTTTATCCAACCAAGGGCAATTGTCGAATCCGAGCAGGCATAACTTTTATAAACATTTGGAATGCTATAGGTGTCCATAACAAACTTAAGCATTTTAGATGCCATTAGAGCATCACTTAACTCTATTCTAGGAACACTCAATTTTTTTAGGGGAGCGACTTTACTTTTTGCATAGAGCAAATAGGTATATATAGAACCATTTGCAGAAACTAGGCGAGAGTATACGCAACTTCCATAACTTAATTCTGAGGCGTCCTCAAAAGTGTGAAACTCTAAACAAATATATTCAGGGAAAAAACAATATCGAGGTATTTCTAAGCAACATAAACTTGATAAGTCATTTTTATAATCTGTCCACTTTTGAGCTATGTCAACGGGCACTTCAGCGTCCCAATCTAGGCCTCTAGCCCATAAGAACTGCATTAGTTGTTTAACTAAAAGAGTTATAGGGCATAAAAGACCTAAGGGGTCAAATATCCTAGAAATCTCGGAAAGTATAGTTCTCTTAGTATATGATGAATTGAAAAGTTGTATATCATATGAAAATATGTCCTTTTCAGGAGACCATCGCAGAACTTTCAAGTAGGGGTCACATTTACTATCTAAAGCCAGAGGTTGTTGGAGAATATCTGATGGAATAGTCGCAAAAAAATCAGCATTATTACTAGACCATTTTCTCTAGAGAAAACCTCCTTCATGCAATAAACCAATTAGCTCATTTTTAACCTCTATACAACAAAGTATTGATTGCGATTGGTTCAAATGTCTCACCGCAAACCTTTTCCGGCAATTAGATTAGTGAAAAAAGATCCACCCCAATTAAGGCGTCAATGGGCCCAGGAATATGAAAAGTATCATCAGATAAAGAGAGGTTTTTCAAATAGGACCACCTTTCTTGCGAAAAGGCAGTACTGGGCATAGATTGGCACACTTGAGGGAGTATAATGCACTCAACAGTAAAAGATAAGTCCTTGTTACGTACGGGACAGACTGTACAGGAAGTTCTACTTTTTGAGGTCACAGATGTCATATCACCTAGGCCATTAATGGGCACATTTAATTGAGAACGACTTGGACCCAATTTTTTAAACCATCTCTCAGATAAAAAATTGCCTTGACTAGCACTGTCACATAAGACTCTGAGAGTGTGAAAGTTACCAGGAACGTCCATGAAATTAACTTTTGCGGTTGCCAGAAGCGGAAATAAACCATTAGAATCGGTTAAGTTTATTGAGGCAGTAGCACAGAGCGCGGGATCATTTCTCAAATGCCTATTTTGAGAATTTAGACCATTATTATTTTGAGCCACAGGGTGCTGCGGTGGCAACAAAGCGGGTTGTTAAGAAGGTGGAGTTTGCGGGGATTCAAAATGTAAAAGACTATGATGGCGGCTGTTAGTATTATTGCAAACGGAGCAAAATTTATTAGAATTGTATTTTGATAGTTTATGTGAACTTAAACAATTTACACATACTCGATGGCGTTTGACAAGCAAGTAACGTTCATGAGGAGATTTACTAAGAAAAACAGTACAATTATAGATCGAATGCCTGGATTGGCAGATCCCACAATTTTGTGAGTTGCCATTATTAGGATTCGGTGTATTAACATAAAAGTTATTGCAAGCAGGGCCTCGATTATAACTTCCTCTATTATTTAAGCGTGAGCTAGGAGAAGATTTAACCGAAGGCTGAACTGAGCCACCACTTTTTGATTTATCATCTTGGGTACAGATCAAAGTATCTAATACCTTACAACGATTATTTAAAAATACTATTAATTGCGTGTAATTGGGCATATCAAATTTGGCATGCTTCATTTTAAACCTCTGCGAGGTATCTGAATCGATTTTTAAAAGTAATAAATTGAAAAGCACAAAGTCCCACTCTGCAGTAGGAAAATTCAATAATTTTAAAGCTTCCACGTTCTCGCAGAATTTATCTACTAAATTACGCAAAGCGTGGTTCTGAGGGCTGGAAATTTTTGGTAAATTCAATATTTCATGAAAATAAGTTGTGGCCAATAACCTACGATTATCGTACCTCGCACCAAAGTATCGTACGTATAAACGTATTATCATCAGTTATTGGAATATTTCCTCAGTAACCAAAGTAAGAAGCAACTGAAACTTTTGTGCGTTTGAAAAATGAGCTGCATAATGCACAGAACTTTTATATAAATCAAAAAATGTGGGCCAGCTTTTTAAATTACCTGAAAAACAGGGTATATCCAATCTAGGCATATTAAAATTAACGTGTGGGGTACTATGGTGCCCTGTTGGTGATGGTGGAACCGACAAAGTGACGTCATGCCTTATGCGTAAGTCATTATAAGTGCATTTTACAGAAAAAAATGGTTCGTCCACCTCAATACGAATTTCATATTGTTGATCTAAAGCAGAATCCGTCATCTTTTTATCCGAAATAATATGTAAATGTAACTTATTACACTCCAAATACAAGTTTCTAGAAGAGAATAACGAGCTTTAAAATCATTAATTTTTGACGGATCTGATAAGGCTAACAAGGACAAATCATACATCTCTTTGATCCTTTTTATAAAGACTTTCCGTTTATTTATTTTCGAGCTGTCCGACATTTTTAAAATGAACCCTGTATATTATATTAAATAAAATTTAGTTAACGTGTGTCCTTTATTTGCCACCAAATACCAACAATGCAAAAAAAACAAAGAATAAGCGAGCGTATTAAAATTTTAAAAATAAAATTCCAAGGCAAGAAATAAAAACTAAAAAAATAATTCCTTTCGCGATCGGCCGTGCACATGTGTGTACGGTCACTTTAACCTATTGTAGGTATTTCAAAATTCCAATCAAATACGGTTCGAATGGACCATGAAAAAACCCAAAATGGCT
Source organism: Aspidapion aeneum (assembly GCA_963576565.1). NCBI lineage: Eukaryota > Metazoa > Arthropoda > Insecta > Coleoptera > Brentidae > Aspidapion > Aspidapion aeneum. Next base: position 27,911,856 of record OY755041.1, on the reverse strand, counting down.
TTTGGATCCTTTTATGGGATCGCGGGTGAAATAACGAGACCGGTTTGAAAATAGGAAAAATAATTTCCGCGGTGAACCTTCAAGCTAGTAAAATATTGGCCTACCTTATATGCTGAAGTCGAAAATCGAAATAGAACGAGCCCAAGGCATTTCCCTCGCTCTTGATCTTCTCTCCATAGTATCAGAGTGGGAGAAGCACACGCGACAATACGCGAAAACTGCGGCTAATAAAGGCACCTAAAGGCTCACATACATAGCAGTATATTATAATAAAGCGAAAAAATGTGATATTAATTAATTTTAATTACCGAATCGGCAAAAAACATAAAAGGTAAAATTCTATCATTTATCCCTATATAAGGAATAATTTTATTAAATTTATCCAAAATCCAACAAATTTTATAGTTAAAATAGGTTTAGTGTACTATTAGCTTGACTTATCTTATGGTTGTATTCTTAGTCTAGGTTTTAATTGCGTTATCTATGACACACTCGTGCTCGGACGGTTCGCGTTCTAGAAAAGGCGGGTATAATCGTGAATCGAACAAGGATGGATAATTCCGGAAAGTTCGATGACTCTATAAATAGGGTCGGATATCGCGCATTGAGTGAGTCAAAGATAACGAAAGGTAGTGATCGCTAGATATTAATACGAAGTTAATAGGCCGATTAAAGTATTAAATTATTAACAAGCTATTAGTAAGTAAGTGCGTGTTTTTGTACATAATTGTCGAAATAAATTGACATATCGTTTTTGACATTTTGCGAGTTTTATTTGTCGTTGGGAACCCGTAACAATTGATGTCAGAAGTGAGATTAAAAGAAAAAATAGTGCAAAGAATATCCTTAAATAGTACCACTGGCTAGGACAATTGAAAAGAAAAACGGTAAGTGATTTTGCCAGAATATTCAGAACTGAATAGTGCAAAGACTACCCTTACATAGTACCACTGGTTAGGACAATTCGACAGAAGAACAGTAAGTTATTTTTCCAGAATATTCGAAGAAGTTCGATATTGTTTTATTCAAAAAACCAAAAGAGATATTTGAGAACCGACTTCGAAATTAACCTTACAGTCCAAAAATTGATAATTGGAATAATTATTATTATTATTCTATGACGTTCTATTCGAAAACCAGAAGAAATAGCCAAAAAGCGACTTCGGCATTAGCTTAGTAATTTCAAAAGTAAGAATTAAAAAGAATTTCTAGAAGATTCCATAACATTCCAAGACGTTCTATTCAAAAACTAGAAGAGATATACAAATACCGACTTCGACATTAGTTTAGTTATTTCAAAAGTAAGAATTAGCAATATTTTCTAGAATATTCCATAACATTCTACGACGTTCTATTCGAGAACTAGAAGAGATATCCAAAAATCGACTTCGACATTAGCTTAGTTAGTTAAAAAGTAAGAATTTCTAGAATATTCCATCACTTTCTACGACGTTCTATTCGAGAACCAGAAGAGATATCCAAAAGGTGACTTCGACATTATGTTGGTTATTTTAAAAGTAAGAATCAAAAAAATTTCTAGAAGATTCCATAACATTCTACGACGTTCTATTCAAAAACTAGAAGAGATATACAAATACCGACTTCGACATTAGTTTAGATATTTCAAAAGTAAGAATTAGCAAGATTTTCTAGAATATTCCATAACATTCTACGACGTTCTATTTGAGAACCAGAAGAGATATCCAAAAAAGCGACTTTGACGTTAGCTTAGTTATTTAAAAAGTAAGAATTAGAAAGAATTTCTAGAATATTCGAGAACCAGAAGAGATATTGAAAAACCGACTTCGACATTCGCTTTACAGCCCTAAAATAAACGTTTTAAGTGATTTATCAGGAAGTTGATGCTTACTAGACAAGGATCGGCAAAGATGGAAGATTTAACTAAAATGATGCAGGCTCTAGCAGCTCAAATGGCTCAAAACCAGAACGACATGAAACACACCATTGAACAAAATCAGAATGATATGAGACAGACCATTGAACAAAACCAGAACGATATGAGGCAGACCATGGAACAAAACCAGAACGATATGAGACAGACATTAGATGGCATGCAAGAAAACTTCGATCAGATAAAGAGCAACTCCGAACAGCTGAGAGAAGAGTTCAAAGCAGCAACTGAAGATCTTAAGGAAGAAATAACTCAGAGAATGCAGAATCTAGAAGAAAAGGTATAAAACAAATTGCAGAATGTAGAAGAAACGGTACAAAACAAATTGCAAAATGTAGAAGAAACCGTACAAAACAAATTGCAGAATGTTGAAGAAAAAGTGGAGATCAAGCTACAGAATATGGAAGAGAAAGTTTTTCAAATAGTGACACCTGAAAGAGACACGGACTTAGCAAACTTACTTCGCCGAGAACGGTTCCATAACAGCAGCGAAGTGTTGATTCGAGCCCTGGAAATTGAGTCATCAAATAATATGTCCAGGCCAAAAGTTAGGGCTGTCTCAATTCAGGAGGGTGAAGAAATGAGCAATGAACAAGAGGTTCCCTTAAAGACGCTAAGCCAAATTCTTCAATCACTGAGAGAGAAGATTGACTCTTTAAAAGAAAGCAGACGATCCCCTTCAAATGTAAAGTGTTTTAGATGCGGACGTACAGGGCACATTCAACGCAATTGTCGTGTCCAAATGAGGTCCCGCCTACCATCTAGCGGGACAGAGTACGGAAGAGATCAGGAAAAACTAAAACTTTTCAAAACGGAAAGGCGGGTGTTAACTAATGGAAGGGTAGCCCCCAAAATTTTCTCTATTAAGTGTATAAAACATACTGCTGACAGCCTCAACATTGACGGACTTATAAATGGAAGACAAGTTAAAATCACAGTAGCCATATCATTGCTTAAGTCCAAAATTGCAACGAGATATAAAATTCGACCAACAGAAAAGAAAATAACACTTAAGACTTGTGACTGGAGAATCCGCCGACGTGTTGGGGCAGACAGATATAGATCTACAGCTGGGAAGGTTGAAGATTCGCCACACTGTATTAGTTGCAAAAATAGAAGATGAATTTATTTTGGGAATGGACTTGATAAGTAAACATGGATTTGCATTTGATAATAAACTTAATACCCTAAGATTTGGGAACGAAGAGTTCATTTTGTCAAATAGTCACATCAATAAAGAACCAATAAATGTTGTGGCAGTATGCACAACAAGACTGGTCGGTAACAGTGAGATTATAATTTTTGGGAGGCTAGAAAGTAAAACATCAAGCTGCGTCGGACTCATAAGCCAACAGAATACACCCAACTCGTCGCAAAGTCACTAGTTAAAACCGATAAAGACATCCCGATTAGAGTTGCCAATATTTTCCCAAATAGTGTCAATATTAATAAGGGGGAGGTGGTAGCATTATTTGGACCAGTGCAGAAAGTAAAATTGATGTGACCAAGAAAGATAGTTACCCACTGCCAAGAATGGACGACACATTAACAACATTGGCAGGATCATATTGGTTTTCTACTCTTAACCTAAAAAGTGGGTATTGGCAAGTAGGAATCTTTGAAAAAGATAAGGAGAAGACAGCATTCTCTGCTGGAAGTTCAATTCAATTCAGTTCAAACAAGCTTTATTGTCGGAAGAGTAAATCTTATTGACAAAGCAAAAAATATTCTTATATTCTACCAAATACTTAAGTTTCCTAAATTTATCTATCTCGGTACCTATTTTCAAATTATATATTTAAGACTGAATAAAAAAAAACAAAAATAAAAACATTAACAGAGCCAAACAATGCCCAACACAACAACAAAAACAAACATTTTTTTATACACGACGACATTACACTAATATTTCAATGTTAAAAAAAGTCTAACATATTTAAAAAGATTCTGTCATAACGTTATCTTATTTTAGTTCATCACAGCCATAAGCATTTTTAAAGTTTAAAATCATTGAATTAAAAGTATTTATGAACCGTTAACCCATAGTAAAATGTAAGGTCTCCCTATAATACTCATCACAGCTATAAAACATTTTTTCTTCTACCGACCGAACCGAACAAACTGCTATTTTAAATAATTTTAAATTTTGAATTCTCCTAATTATAATTGGCAGGTGATTATAAAGTTTTATGCTTTCATAGATAAGTGAATTTTTTGTTAGAGTTAATCTTGGTATTGGCAAGGGTAGATTCTCAGATTGCCGAGTTGTGTAATGGCCGAACTTGTTATAATTTAAATAGAGTTGGGGCCACTTTTTTATATTATTGTTTTTCATATAATATAACTTTTTGTATATTACTGATGTTGTTTTAATATTCCCCAAATTTACCTCGGCTAGGTAGAGCTATTTAAGGGTCGTGAGGTTCTTTTAAGAAAAATATTGTCAATTTTCTATTTTTGAAATGATAATAGACCCCTATTTACTTTGACACAATTAACAACATGGTGACAGATTTTCCTTACTATCACCATGTTACCAATGTATCAATGCAGGAACGAAATAAAAGATCAGGATTACTTTTTGTTTACAAACCTCAACATTTATTTTGTTTCAGAAAGAAGAACAAATAAAAATTAAATGATCAAATATAAACAAGAAAAAAATATTAATTTTTTGTTGAAACTCAGCTTCTTAAAAAGGTAGTAAAAAAAATTATATTAATAAAATTATAGATTTTACTGTTCAAATATAACTTCAAAGAGACATACTTCCTTTTTAGAACCTTGTTTCTTTTGATGCACAACAGTGAAAAATATTTACATATGTTATAATAGTTTTGTCGAGAATTGAGGTTAGAAAAAAATAACATAAAAACAAAATAATCTTAACCCAGGAAATGTTAGATTGAAGTGATCTTTAAAATACAACTATGGTTTCAATCATTTTCCACTGATAAAAACAAAAAAAACTTTATTTTCTGATCAGGTCCATCAAAACACCCTATATAAATATTCCAAAGTTTCATCAAAATTTGTACATACTGTACAGTAATTCTGTAGAATTACTAAATAAAACTTTAGTCTATTCACACCAAATTATTTGTCTTTTCTGGACGCAAATCATAACCTAAGTTTATAAAAAAACAAAAATGTGTATTTTGGTTATAAAAAAAAACTATATAAAAAAAACAAACCAGCTATCGGCAATAGCTATATAAACTCTTAGCTGTATTAACCTGTCTAACTCTATTTCAACCAAAGGTGCTTATGATACCTATATCCTCAAATTTAACCATATGGTCATGTCATAGTGACTATTGTTAATTGGTACCAAGCTATCCAAAAAAGAAATGAGAGCGAGACGCAGAATTAATTACTAGCTTAAAATCATAATCTGGATTCTAGAAATCCCATGTAGGCACAACATTGTGAACCCATTATAAATAAACTATAACCAATATATAAATATTTTGTCGAACATAGTTCGAACCATAAAACAAAAAAATATGAAACTAATCAAAATTTTTATAAAAAAATTAAGTTAAAGACATAAAGAAAAATTGTAACATTTCCTCGGCAAAGAAATTTTTTTATAAATATATATATATATATATATATATATATATATATATATATATATATATATATATATATTTATGTTATAACATATTGACCTATTTAAAAAGAAAAATCTGGTATATGCAATTGAATTTCATATTACCATTAATTAAAATTAGAGCAAAGTTCTAATTTATCCTATAAAGAAAATTTCAAGCCATGCTTGATGAACAAAAAAAATTTTTAAGGTTATGTTATAACATAATTAAAATACCTTGTTTCTCGACAAAGATCTCGAACAGAAAGGGCCGATTTTTGTAAAATTCCTCTCAATTTCCCAAACAACATAGCAATCACTGACCAATCAGATTCCATAAAACCCCAAAATTTGCATTCTCCAGAAAATCAATAACACAAATCCGTATTCATTAATAAGACTAAAACTGACTAAATAATTTTGAGTCACTTTATTTAAATTACAAAAAAACTTATGTTTATTGTTTTATAGGTAAATAAATTTGGAAACAATCTTAAAGTCTTTGCAAAACAAAGCTTTTTAGGTTAAAATACAAGACGGCCAATTATGCAATCACGGTCGTACGGAAGTTGAACAACCAGAAAATTCTTTCTATCCCTGTTTCACCCGAATAAAAAAAAAGGACAGACAACTCACTCGATCCTATTCTGAAACTGAAACTAATTCAAAATGAACCTCTTCCCCAGCAGTTAGTTCTCTGCATAAAAACAATAATATTGAGCTTAACCTGACTACAGAGAGGTAGCGTGCAAGTCATTTTCAAGATATTCTAATTAAACTCTTTCACGTAAGATGTCGATAGAGGTTATTTTTTTAAAGCAAATAATAATTCATTTAGCAAAAACGCGTTACGGAGGAAAATGTAATTTTATTCGTAGCACACTCCCTATAGTCGGTTAAAAAAAAATTAAATTTATTTAATTTTTTTTTTCTGTCAGTATTTTCAAAAAAAATATCAAATTCCAAAAATTATAAAAGAAATATGCTTGGTCAGGAACTATCTCAAAAATATTAAGTGATATACAATTTTACTTAAATAATAAAAAAAATTATATGGGCGCCAGCACATACTTATTAACCTATGTACAAGTTTTACAATATGAATCTCACTTTTATATATAAAAAAAACTTAAAACTAAGTAATACAGCAATATTTTGTAAGGACATTGTACTTCCATTTACAATAATATTACCTAGTGGGATTCAAATTACAAAATTTTGAAGTCACCACTAATGTCATAATCACAAGAAAAATTTTGACAGGATCAAATTAGTAGAGTACTGTTGAATTGACATTATAAACACACTCTTGTGAGTCTATCGTATTAATATTAAAAATTAAATTATTGAGTTATTACTCAATTTAAATCGACACATCCGGGTATGTAAAAAAAATTTTGAAACATAGTTTCTGTAAGAAAAAATAATCTGATGTCAAAAATATAGAAGTTGAAGAAGAAAGACTTAAATCAATTGAAAAAAATGTTCCATTGTTATATTTTTTTAATAAAAAAATTTAATGCAAGAAAAATAATCTTAAAATACTTCTTTTTTCTTGAAATATAAAAAATTTAAAAAATGAATGAATTTTTTTAAATATTGTTCTCTGTAAATCATATCATTTTATAAGTATGCACTCCTATATTGTCCACAGCAAAACAAATTGTTTTCTGTAGATCACACCTCATTTAAATAAACATGCACTCCTTAATGTTTACAGCAGGACGAGAATTTTTTCTTTTTTAAAAAATTGAAACAAAGAAAGGATAAAAAAATTGCCTTCTGAAGGTCTTATTAAAATATGGTCCCTTAGCCTTCAGCTAGAAAAAAAAAACTATATCTGCAAAATCTGTGCAAACCATGGGAAATAACACATGCGATGCGGTCCAAAGTTTACACCAGATCACAAAATACAGTAATTTTTTTTTATATAAAAAATTACAAAAGTTAAGTGAAAAAAATTTAGTTAAAAAAAATCTCAAAAGTTAATATATTAAAAATAATTAAAAATTAAAAGTAATTTCAAGAAAAAAAAAGAAAAACACGCTTCGAATTATTTAGGCACAGAATTTCACTAAATATTCGAGCTATATGTCATGTCCTTTCGTCATTGTCATGTCTGTCTGTCCGTCTGTCATGTCTTGTCATGTCTCCCACCACTCACCCTTCAGTAACTGACTGGAATAAAGATAGAAAGTCCAGTTCAGGTACCACCAAAAATTTAAAACTTAAAAAGAAAATAGTTACATAAAATACTACAAAAATAGTTACATAAAATACTACAGTTACATAAAATACTACAAATAGTTACATAAAATACTACTAAAAAAGTTAGACAAACAATAACATAACAAAAATAGATATCAAACAATCTTCAAATATATAAAAAAAATTATTTTAAGTCAAATTCAGTTAAGTAGGTAAACAATGTTCAAATTAAAATAATTTTAAAGTTTCCAAAACTTTTCCTCCGAACCCAAGAAGTCAACACACCAAAAAAAACATTTCCCTAAATTCTTGATTTTTCTATCAAAAAAACACGTTGGTCGCCACTTGTTATAATTTAAATATCAAGATAAATAATGGTTGGGCGCCACTTGTTATAATTATAACAAGTAGCGCCTCAACGTGTTTTTTTGATAGAAAAATCAAGAATTTAGGGAAATGTCAATTTTTTTTGTGGTGTGTTGACTTCTTGGGTTCGGAGGAAAAGTTTTGGAAACTTTAAAATCTTTTTAGTTTGAACATTGTTTACCTACTTAACTGAATTTGACTTAAAATAATTTTTTTTATATATTTGAAGATTGTTTCATATCTATTTTTGTTATGTTATTGTTTGTCTAACTCTTTTTGTAATATTTTATGTAACTATTTTTGTAGTATTTTATGTATTTTATGTAACTATTTTTTTTTAGTTTTAAATTTTTGGTGGTACCTGAACTGGACTTTCTATCTTTATTCCAGTCAGTTACTGAAGGGTGAGTGGTGGGAGACATGACAAGACATGACAGACGGACAGACAGACATGACAATGACGAAAGGACATGACATATAGCTCGAATATTTAGTGAAATTCTGTGCCTAAATAATTCGAAGCGTGTTTTTCTTTTTTCTTGAAATTACTTTTAACTTTTAATTATTTTTAATATATTAACTTTTAAGATTTTTTTTAACTAAATTTTTTCACTTAACTTTTGTAATTTTTTATATAAAAAAAATACTGTATTTTGTGATCTGGTGTAAACTTTAGACCGCATGTGTTATTTTCCATGGTTTGCACAGATTTTGCAGATATAGTTTTTTTTCTTGTCTAGCTGAAGGCTAAGGGACCATATTTTAATATGACCTTCAGAAGGCAAATTTTTTTCTCCTTTTTTGTTTCAATTTTTTAAAAAAGAAAAATTCTCGTCCTTCTGTAAACATTAAGGAGTGCATGTTTATTTAAATGAGGTGTGATCTACAGAAAACAATTTGTTTTGCTGTGGACAATATAGGAGTGCATACTTTTATTTAAATAAATATGATTTACAGAGAACAATATTTAAAAAATTTCATTCATTTTTTAAATTTTTTATATTTCAAGAAAAAATAAGTATTTTAAGATTATTTTTCTTGCATTCAATTTTTTTTATTAAAAAAACATAACAATGGAACATTTTTTTCAATTGATTTAAGTCTTCCATTTAAAGTTTTTCATATATTTCTGGTAACACATTAGATTTCTTTTTCAACTTCCATATTTTTGATATCAGATTAATTTTTCTTACAGAAACTATGTTTCTAAATTTTTTTACGTACCCGGATGTGTCGATTTAAATTGAGTAATAACTCAATAATTTAATTTTTAATATTAATACGATAGACTCACAAGAGTGTGTTTATAATGTGAATTCAACAGTACTCTGCTAATTTGATCCTGTCAAAATTTTTCTTGTGATTATGACATTAGTGGTGACTTCAAAATTTTGTAATTTGAATCCCACCAGGTAATATTATTGTAAATGGAAGTACAATGTCCTTACAAAATATTGCTGTATTACTCAGTTTGAAGTTTTTTTTATATATAAAAGTGAGTTTCATATTGTAAAACTTGCACATAGGTTTTTAAGTATGTGCTGGCGCCCATATATTTTTTTTTATTATTTAAGTAAAATTGTATATCACTTAATGTTTTTGAGATAGTTCCTGACCAAGCATATTTCTTTTATAATTTTTGGAATTTGATAGTTTTTTTTTGAAAATACTGACAGAAAAAAAAATTAAATAAATTTAATTTTTTTTAACCGACTATAGGGAGTGTGTTACGAATAAAATTAATTTTTTTTCCGTAACGTGTTTTTACTAACTGAATTAATATTTGCTTTAAAAAATAACCTCTAGCGACATCTTACGTGAAAGAGTTTAATTAGAATATCTTATAAATGATTTGCACGCTACCTCTCTGTAGTCGGGTTAAGCTCAAGATTATTGATTTTATGCAGAGAACTAACTGCTGGGGAAGAAGTTCATTTTGAATTAGTTTCAGTTTCAGAATAGGATCGAGTGAGTTGACTGTCTTTTTTTGTCATTCGGGTGAAACAGGAATAGAAAGAATTTTCTGGTTGTTCAACTTACGTACGACCGTGATTGCATAATTAGCCGTCTTGTATTTTAACCTAAAAAGCTTTGTTTTGCAAAGACTTTAAGATTGTTTCCAAATTTATTTACCAATAAAACAATAAACATAAGTTTTTTGTAATTTAAATAAAGTGACTCAAAATTATTCAGTCAATTTTAGTCTTATTAATGAATACGGATTTGTGTTATTGATTTTCTGGAGAATGCAAATTTTGGGGTTTTATGGAATCGGATTGGTCAGTGATTGCTATGTAGTTTGGGAAATTGAGAGGAATTTTACAAAAATCGGCCCTTTCTGTTCGAGATCTTTGTCGAGAAACAAGGTATTTTAATTACGTTATAACATAACCTTAAAAATTTTTTTTTGTTCATCAAGCATGGCTTGAAATTTTCTTTATAGGATAAACTAAATTATTGCTCTAATTTTAACCAATGTTAATATGAAATTCAATTGCATATACCAGATTTTTATTTTTAATTAGGTTTATATGTTATAACATAAATATATATATATATATATATATATATATATATATATATATATATATATATATTTGTAAAAATTTTTCTTTGCCGAGGAAATGTTTTTTGTTTTATGGTTCGAACTATGTTCGACAAAATATTTATATATTGGCTATATGGTATTTTGGTTATAGTTTATTTATAATGGGTTCACAATGTTGTGCCTAGATGGGATTTCTAGAATCCAGATTATGATTTTAAGCTAGTAATTAATCCTGCGTCTGGCTCTCATTTCTTTTTTGGATAGCTTGGTACCAATTAACAATAGTCACTACGACATGACCATATGGTTAAATTTGAGGTTATAGGTATCAAAAGCACCTTTGGTTGAAATAGAGTTAGACAGGTTAATACAGCTAAAATTTTATAAAGCTATTGCTGATAGCTGGTTTGTTTTTTTTATATATTTTTTTTATAACCAAAATACACATTTTTGTTTTTTTTTTATAAACTTAGGTTATGATTTGTGTCCCGAAAAGATAAATAATTTGGTGTGAATAGACTAAAGTTTTATTTGGTAATTCTACAGAATTACTGTACAGTATGTACAAATTTTGATGAAATTTTGGAATATTTATATAGGGTGTTTTGACGGACCTGATCAGAAAATAAAGTTTTTTTTTTTGTTTTTATCTATGGAAAATTAAAGATTACTTCAATTAGACTGAATCTAACATTTCCTGGGTTCAGATTATTTTGTTTTTATATTATTTTTTTCTAACCTCAATTCTCGACAAAACTATTACAACATATGTAAATATTTTTTTTCACTATTGTACATCAAAAGAAACAAGGTTCTAAAAAGGAAGTATGTCTCTTTTAAGTTATATATGAACAGTAAAATTTATAATTTTATTAATATAATTTTTTACTACCTTTTTAAGAAACTGAGTTTCAACAAAAAATTTATATTTTTTTTCTTGTTTATATTTGATCATTTGATTTTTATTTGTTCTTCTTTCTGAAACAAAATAACCATCAACTATCATACCCAAAAATTTTACAGACTCTTTCACCTCAATATTCTGATTTCCCAAGCTTATATTTGACATAGAGGAACGGAAAGATAAAATATTGGTTTTATTTATATTGAAACACAGAAGGTTGCAATCACACCACTCTTTGATTTTCTTAATGTCATTGAAGATGATGTCTTGGATAATGGCTTTGGGACCTTTCCACAAAATCGTTGTATCGTCTACAAAGATGGTAAATTTTCCTTCTATGTCCAAATAAGTGGACTTTATCAGTTTAATGTGATGCCATTTGGCCTATCTAATGCCCCAGCTACATTTGAAACACTAATGGAAGTCGTTCTACAAGGCCTTACTTGGAAAACCTGCCTAGTCTATTTGGATGATGTCATAGTAATGGAGAAATCATTTCAAGATCATCTAGACAATTTACGAGAAGTATTTTCCAGAATTAGGAACGCAAATCTGAAATTAAATGTTTTCTGTTCCAAGAAAAAGTTGAGCTCCTGGGTCACGTCGTTCCCCGAGAAGGCATCCATACCGGCGAAAAGAAGTTACAAGCAATAAAAGAATGGCCTCAACCTCGTGAATGAATTAAGAAGCTTTTTGGGTCTGTGTACATACTACAGACGATTTGTAGAAGGATTCGCCAAAATAGCGTCTCCATTACATAGACTTACAGAAGATAAAGCTTCTTACAAATGGAATACCGAATGTGACCAAGCATTTAGAAAGAAAGCAGCATTATGTTCTAGTCCGATTCTTGCATATCCCATTCCAAAAGGAAAATTCATATTAGATACTGATGCGAGCAACGATGGCATAGGAGCAGTACTCTCCCAAGTACAAGATGGAGAAGGACGAGTCATCGAATTTTTCAGCAAGAAGCTATTCAAACCAGAGAGAAATAATTGTGTTACCAAAAAGGAGCTCCTAGCCATCATTAAATCCGTAGATCACTTTCACAAATATCTCTACGGACAAGAGTTTCTGATTAGAACCGATCATGGTGCGTTACAGTGGCTCATGAAAATGAAACAACCTGAGGGGCAAGTCGCGAGATGGATAGAAAAGCTACAACAATACCATTATCAAATTAAACACCGAGCGGGAAGGGTGCATAATAATGCAGATGCATTGTCCAGAAGACCTTGCCCTGAACATCGTAAACATTGGAGGAGAATTTACCAGAAAGAAGGAATTACCTACGTGCGTCAGATAAAATTAGAACCAGATGAAAAATGGATGTCGGCTTCAATTAGAACCGCACAACTTGACAAAGATGTAGGACCTATTTTGCGATTAAAAGAAGGGAACAAGCCACGACCATCATGGCAAGATATCGCAAACCAAGGGATGATATTCAAATCACTGTGGGCACAATGGGATTCACTGATAGTAGAAGAAAACATTCTTACACGTGCCTGGGAAGCCGATGGCCTTACTGTGATTAATCAAGTAGTAGTTCCTACAAGCATGGTAGACAGTATAATAGCCGAATGCCATAATGGAAAATCAGGCGCGCACCTAGGCATAAATAAAACCATGGACAAAATTCGAAACCGATTTTATTGGGTCAATTACTTTCAAGATGTGAAAAACTGGTGCCGCCGATGTTCGACTTGTGCAGCCAGCCAAGGTCCCAAAACAAGGTCCAGAGAGATTAATTTAGCAAATGTGCAGAAGTTTTTGCTTTGCCTAACCAAGAGGCCGCTACAGTTGCAGAAGTTCTGGTAAATGCTGTTTTCAGCAGATTTGGCATTCCATTGGAACTACATTCAGATCAAGGGAGAAACTTTGAATTAAAGCTCTTCCAGAATCTCTGTGACCTTTTAGGAATACATAAAACACGAACTACTGCTTTACATCCGCAGTCAGATGGCATGGTTGAAAGATTTAATAAAACAATAGAAGAACTTCTTTGCAAAGTTGTTGATGAGCACCAAACAGATTGGGACCAATATATTCCATTATTTTTGATGGCCTACAGAGCCGCCATTCACAATACGACAGGAGCTACTCCATCTAGTATCATGTTTGGTAGAGAACTGCGTATGTTTGGGTCTCCTGAAGAAGAACACTTAGGTGGTTAGAGAGCGAATAGAAATAGCCAGTGACCGCATGAAAGCAAGATATGACCTGAAAGCAAACTCTTTAAGGTTCAAAGAGAATGATCAAGTCTGGCTATACAATCCTCAACGAAAGAAAGGAAGATCACCTAAGTTGACACCACCATGGGAAGGACCTTATAAAGTTGTCAAGAGAATTAATGATGTAGTCTACCGAATCCAAAGAAGCCCGATATCCAAGATGAAAGTTGTTCATCTGGACAGACTAAAACCTTACCTGGCAAATGTTGATCGAGACGATCAAACCTGAAGAGGGGGATAGTGTTACAAATTTAAGTTGTTATTTAAATTTTATAGTTAGAATTTATTTAGGTTTAGTGTAGTATTAGGTTCACTTATCTTATGGTTGTATTCTTAGTCTAAGTTTTAGTTGCGTTATCTATTACACACTCGTGCTCGGACGGTCCGCATTGTAGAAAAGGCGGGTATAACCGTGAATCGAACAAGGATGGATAATTCCGGAAAGTTCGATGACTCTATAAATAGGGTCGGATATCGCGCATCGAGTGAGTCAAAGATAACGAAAGGTAGTGATCGCTAGATATTAACACGAAGTTATTAGGCCGATTAAAGTAGTGAATTATTAACAAGTTATTAGTAAGTTTAAGTGCGTGTTTTTTGTTGAAATAAATTGACATATAATTTTTTTTAAGCTCTATAAAAAAATATTTGTAATTAGTTTAGGGGAGACTGGGGGGCAAATTACAACAGCCCTCAGAACAGGCTGAAGAACCGCTAGCTACTAGAGAGTTTGGGTATGTTTAATAGATAACTTTTTATTTGCTTTTGGGGATCAGCCAGGAAAATAAAAGGTAACAAGCTGATATTGTATTATATTTGGAAAATTAATTTTTCTGTGGTTTGCATGTTATATTGAAATGAAATAAAAATGCAGGAAACTATGGAAGATCACACACAGTGTTACACTAAGAATAAAATGAATGCTGTATCTTTAGTTTTTATTGGACACATGGATTAAAACAGCTTAAGAATTTGGGTACATTTGGAACTGTATATTTACAATCTTGATAAAAACCAATACATCTATTATTCTAGCAAATTTAGTTTATTTAAAAATAACTTTTTTTACATAAAAATTAAAACACAATTTTTTTTATTTGGTTATACAGCATCTATGTTTAGAAGGGCAGTATCCTACCAGTTAAAAAAGATTTCTTGTGAAGGATAACATATAAGCAGAGTGGAAAGAAATGAATGGATCCATGATGGATCTGATACCTTCCTAGCCCATTAGCACACTCCAAGTAAACTCTGCACTATATCCGATTTAAAAACAGTTTTTGAAATATCTCAGAAACTGAAGCTCTTACAAAGTTTTGAGTAATAACATAAATGATTAAGAACATGTTTTACTATATTCTGCATATTGATTCGGATTTAACCACCTAGTAAATGTGGCCAAAGTCTTACATTGTTTGATGCTGCCAGTTATTTTTGTTTTTGTTTTATTTTGAACTTTTGGGAAAACCTAACCTTAAAGTTTGTTTTGATATTTTTGGGCTTTTAGCAAAAACCTTCAAAAAAAGAAACTCCTTGTTTGGGAAAAATTCCGATCAGGTGATAATTTCTCTCTTTGTTGAAAGTTATTTTCTTTTTGATCACCTGATCATTTTGGCAAAAATCATGCGCGTTTCACACACGCTGGGAGTTTGAAGCGCCACCCTGTGTTTGACAGGGGAATAAAGAAATCATTTCCGACAAGACACTGAAAGAAGTCACACGTGTTTTAAGTTTAAGACCGAAATTCCAACCACAAGAAAGGCCGCGGCCGCGAGTGAAAGTGTGGAACTGCTGTTAAATGAAAGAAGGTAAGCTTCTAGCGTGTTGCCGATTTTTTTTCCTTTGTTTTAGTTCAATAGACGTGTGTTTTCCCAGACGGGGCGAATTTAACTTTGGGGTATTTTTTTTTGGGATATCTCAAGTTTTCTCCCCTTCAGACAAAGCCGTCTTGGTCCTTGCGACTAGTCGTCTACAGATTTTTATGAATTTAAAAGGGATTTGGTTGTCATAAACTATTTATTTATTTATTAATGATTTTATTGTCGTAAATCCAAAATACAATATAAATTTAAATATATAGTTAACAAAATTACGACAAAGGTCAGAGTTCGCACTGGCAATTACTATGTAATGGACAGCGGCGCTCTTCCACTCAGGCCTTAAAAATTTTAAATGTAAATTAAGAAACAAGAAAAAAAATCTATTCTTATTGATATATGCTATACTAAGTGGTAATATTTAACTAACCTAGCTAATTAAATTTAAATATTCAGATAGTATTCTTTCTATTTAACAAACAAACAAAAATCAAACCCACCTGTTTTACACCAGAAAATTTGATAATTTTGTAAAAACTGATCTTTAATTTTCTAAAAGCACCAAGTTTCATATTTTTAAAATTGTCCGGTAATTTGTTATAAAATGTAGAGCAGTTGTACGAAAATGAACCCCGAAAAATGTAGTTTTTGCTTGGGTACGTCATTTGAGTTTTTTATATAGATAAAGGGGCTCTCTTTCGCAAATTATTTTGTGATAAAAAACTAAGCAATGCAGTTTTCGCCTTTGCTCCATGTTCAACCATTTTAATATTTTTAGTGAGTTTGAAATATGGTCCCTACGTTTTAAACCACAAATAAGTCTAACGCAAGCATTTTGTAGTAACTGTATCCTTCTAGAATCTGATTTTCTAATGCTATTGTGATAAATCACATCACCATAATTGAGATGAGGAACAACCAGCGAATTACATAATAATATTTTGGTATTTTTGTTTAAGAACTTTCTCTGGCTGTATATTAATTTTAAATTAGAAAACCCTCTTTTTATTAGCAGGGAAACATGTTTTTCATAATTATTTAAAGATGAATCAAAAATTATGCCAAGGTTCTTAGCAGTGACTTCAAGTTTTTCATTGTTAATGCTGATTTTTATGTTATTTAAGTTTCTTTCGCGTGTAGTTTTACGTTCGAAGAGCATTACTTGCGATTTTTTAGGGTTTATACTTAGGCAGTATTTCGATGAGACGTCTCAAGTTTCAAGTTTATTTATTTCACATACTTTATATTACAGATAATATAATACTTATTTGATTAATATTAAATTTTAAATATATAAGCGCCTAGATGACTTAACACCTGTATGCCCTTTTTTTTACTTCTTAAAAATAGTAATATTGAAATCTGTTCAAGTTAGTTCATAACATGCTACTTTAGAGTTTTATATTTTAAAAACTAAACAAAAAAAACACAACAAAAGAACACCATTACACAAAAAAAAAACACACACTTACACATACACAGACAGGCATAAAGAGTTTATCAGATTTATGTTTTGAACAGCCTTAGAAATGTTGTTCTGTTGTTCCATATATATATTTTTGTTAATTTAGAAAAATGTTTGTTTTTATGCTTATTTTGAGGTTTACTTTTTATGTTAATAGGCATCATGTTGTACACTTTTGGGCCCAAATATTCTAATGATCTCTTAAAAAATTCGCTGCGGCAGTGTGGTATACTGAGCATATTGTTGGCTAAATTTCTAGTTAAATGCTTATGTGATAGTCTTTTTTTGTCTTCCTTTTTATGCATAAAACATACCAGTGAATGGAGGTAAAGTATTCTTATATTGTTAATCCTAGAATTATAAAGAAGATGCGTGGGATATAAATAATCTTGTTTAAAAATAATTTTTAGTATTTTGTTTTGAATTATTTGCAATGGTTTCAATGTATTGTCATACATTGCACCCCAAGCCAGTATACCATACCTTAGCAAGGATTCCACCAAGCACTGATATAAAGATGTTAGTAATTTTTTTGACAATATATTTCTTAAAACATAAAATCTATAAATGAGAGATTTTAATTTTTTAGTTAGATGTTCAACTTGATTTGTCCACTTTAAGTTCGAGTCAATACAGATCCCAAGATATTTTGTATATGGTACTTCCATTATTTTCTCTTCAAACGTATCTATTTCAATATAACTGAAATCCGGACGTCCCCTATCGATTTTTGTAAAAGCTATGTAATTTGTTTTTTGTAGATTTAATGACAATTTGTGAACATCTAACCATGTTTTTATTTTTTTAAGGCCTTCAACAACCTTAGCCTTGACTTCTTCCCATGTGACACCACATAAAATTATAACTGTATCGTCAGCATATGATACTATTTTAGCAATAATTCCCTGATTAGTTAAACCTTTTATGTAAATATTAAAAAATATAGGTCCCAGGACGGTCCCTTGAGGTACTCCTATATTAATCTTTTGAGGTGCACTCAGGGTATTGTTAATTTTGGTTTGCTGTTCTCTTTCCAAAAGGTAGTCTGTACAAAGTTTCAATGCAGTGCCTCTAACGCCATTAGATTCTAGAATGCGTAGCAAGATTTTATGAGACACTGTATCAAAGGCCTTGGCCAAATCTAGAAACACAGCTATACATTTCTTATCACTATTGGTGGTGTTAGATATTTCACTAAGCAAAGCAGCCATAGCATCGCTAGTACTAACCCCTTCTGTAAACCCATACTGATTTTCTGAAAGTAGATTATTTGTTTTAAAAAAATTTACTAAACGTGCTTTCAGACATTTTTCAAAAATTTTCGCAAAGTTACTAATTAGACTTATTGGTCTATAGTTTGATATTATACTCTTTCTGCCTGATTTATGTATTGGGATTATAATAGATTTTTTAAAGTGGGAGGGTAAAGTTCCTGTCTTAAAAATTAAGTTGTAAATATGTTTGAGTGGTTCAACTATATATTGATGTAGATCTTTGATCTGTTGAACAGTGACCATGTCATAGCCAGGACTGCTTTCCGTTTTTAAAGTACCAATATGCTGAATGAGTTCTTCATTGCTTACAGGGGTTAAAAATATTGATTTATTCAAATAATCTATTTCATAGTTTTGTTTAACTTCTGAAATCTTGTTAGCCATTTCTAGACCAATATTTGAAAAATATGTATTACAGTAATTTGCCATTTCAAGATCATTTTCAATTTTTTTATTGGCATCATTAACTATATTAATATTATTCTTAACTTTTTTCTTACAATTTGTTATTTCAGCAATTATTTTGTATGTTTTTTTAATGTCGTTCTTATTTTTTTCAAATTTTCCTTTATAATAGTGGTTTTTTACTGTGTTCAAAAGTTTTTTAAGTTTTTTTAAGTCTAGTAAGGTTTTTAGGTCATTGTTGATAAGGTTACAGCTAACTGCCAAATCTTTTTCTGTAAAAGACTTAAAAAGTTGTTGGTCGTCTGTATAATTATGTGATTGAGTGTTTTTAGACATTTGTTAAATTGCGACGTATAAATTGTGTAGAACAATGGTCCCAAAACCGAGCCCTGGGCTACACCTGCTGTTAAAGGTTTAAATTTTGAAATAATCTTACCAATTTTTACTGCTTGAAATCGATCGCCCATGTAGCTACGAACGAGATTCACCGCACTATTGGAGAATCCTATATAATTTAGAAACGCAAAAAACATAGTGTGGTCAATTCGATTGAAAGCCTTAGAGTAATCAATTAAAACCAAAACTGTAAGCTTAGTATGTCATCGGTTCTTTCGAAACCCAGATTGGTTTTCCGGAAGAATGCTGTGTAAGTTAACGAAATCTCGAATTTGTTTTTCTAATAACTTTTGAAAGCACACATTGAAGACTTACTGGTCTTAAATCTTCATTCTTCTCTGGTGTAGACAACTTTGGTAAAGGAATTACCCATGATTGTTTCCATATTTTTGGCTATCCCCTTTAGAAATAAATTCTCCGCTATTTTTACATTTATGAATGGTGGCCACAATTTAAATTTCAGGAGTATTTAATTTTCAGTTACTATCTTCAAAAATAGCCTTCAATTTTATCTACTTCTGAAATGATTAGTTTTGAATTAAAAATCTCTTTTTAATTATTTAAAATTGGTTAACTTTAGACTTTAAATAAGTACCTGGTTTAATCGGTACCTATATGAGTCAAGCAAATATGGTTTTTGGTATTTTAAAAAAGATTAAACATTTTGACAAAGGTACATATAAATTAAACTTTTAAAATTTATTCAGATTTACATTATGGGACCCATCTTATGTTATGTTATAAATTGATCCATGAGGGATCTGATACCTTCCTAGCCCATTAGCACACTCCAAGTAAATTAAACGCTATATCAGCCTTGAAAACAGTTTTTGTAAATATCTCTGAAACGAAAGATCCTACGAAGTTTAAATTTTTTTTTAAATCTTCATTTGCATTAATTGAGCTCGTTACAGTGTCGAATACTATTTTTTCATAAAGATTTCATATGAAAATTGGCCCAGCGGTTCCGCCATTCTATCCGTTCCTGAGCAGCCTAGGAACGTAAAAATTAGGATTTTGTATTATTTTGGAATTTAGCCCTTACAACCCTTGACATTTGCGCTAAAAACGGTTTTTGTGTATGTTATATCTCGAAAACTGCTTAAACGATTTTTATGGTTGGCACCTTGTTGAATTAGTCATGGAATCAATTTTTTATAAAGTGTATCAAAAATTAATTTTTTTGATAAGAAAAAAGGTAAATGATATTACCTAAAACTTGTATGCCATCTCAAAAAACAATATGGCAAAAAAAAATTTTCTTATTTTTTAAAATAAAATTTTAAAATACAAGAATACTTTATACTAGTAGTTACCAAAATATGTACTGCCAAGTAACTAGGCACCAACTTGTAATGTCTAATCAATGTCTTTATACTTTTACACAGGTTGCCTACAGAATTTGAAAGGTCATTGAACCTGACTGGCGAACTGTAATCAGGTTGAAAAATCTACGTCACCGGGTTGCCTTAAACCATTTGTTTTATGGAAATCTGATGACGTAGCTACAGTCGTCCAGTTAAGTTTACATGACTGGTCAAATTCTATAGGCAACCTGTGTAAAAGCATAAAGAACTTGATGTCTAATGATCTTTTGTGGTATCTGATTGATTACAGGCCGGCTGCACAGTGATAGAGTTGGCTGTGACTGATGTCGTGCCTGGTATTTTTACTTTAGTATACATAGATTTAAGAATTTAATGACTTGTGCTGCTCATTCTTAAAAATGGTTTTTCTTATTAAAAGGAAAAAATACTTTTTAGGGGTTTAAACATGGATCTTATTATCTGTAACATATTAAAAGTCTACTGTGATCCTGGCAATTTAGTTTTGGTTCTTAATGCAACTGTGGCAGAAGAAAAATATTTTAGAGAAAAATTGAATGATAAGGAAAATGTTCACACCATTAACAGTAATGTTGGAACAGCAGAAAGGTAAAATAATATAATTGTAAAATGTTAGGTAGGTGCATATGTGTTATAGCCATCAAAACCTAATAAATGGATCGATGATGGATCTGATACCTTCCTAGCCCATTAGCACACCCAAGCCAAGTAAACTCCACGCTATATCAGCGTTGAAAACATTTTTGGTAAATATTTCAGAAACGGAATAATGAACTTATGAAAAACGGTTCAGCGGTTTAGGAGCTGTCGTATTACGGTCAGACATATATACACAAACAGACAGACGTCACGACGATATTGCTAAGATAGGTCCAAATGCACCCAAATAACACATTTTCGACGTTATCTCAAAACATTTTTTTTCATCGAAAACAGTACCATTTGCTGCGTGGGCTAGGAAGGTAAAAATTATTAAGGTGTCAATTTCACAATTTTTTTCCTTACTCGTAGGGAAGTATTGTATTCGTGCAAAAATAACAAGTTCGACTTTTTTTAAATCCTTTCTGATCCGAGCTCCTATTGAGCACATTTCCGTTCTGGCTGTCTGTATATCTGTCCGCCTGTTGACCTAAACTTAGTTAAATGAAATTTTACACAAATATAGAAAGTCATTGTGTTAAAAGGTATACAAGACAAGTGAACAAGACGGTGGTTAAATGGCAACTGCCTAACGCCTTCCTCCCCATGCAAAAATACTACGAGAAATGGTTCTTGCCTCCGCAATAATCACAGTGTGAAGGCGTCAGCCAGTTGCCATTTAACCACCGTCTTGTTAACTTGTCTTGTCCCTTTTTGTCTATCTGTCTGTTGCCTTTTAACAGAACAGATCAGTGAAAATATTTTTTTATCATTAACAAATTTAGTACACCAAAATACCTAGAAATATGTTTTATATTTTTTTTTAAATAAAGAAATTTTTGACCCCTATATCAAAACATTTTTTTTATGCATGTGTAATTACTAATAACCTACAAACACAATTTAAAAAGGAACAGAAGAAGATAAGAAACTTTTTTCTGCATTCTTAGCGTTTTTATGGGTTATCAGTTTCACTTATTTTTTAGAAATGATGAATATTTGTCAGGTGGCATCCACTTCGTTACCACAAGAATTTTAGTTGTGGACATGCTGAAAAACCGAATTCCCATTTATAAGATTACTGGAATCATTGTTCTGAGGGCGCATAAAATATTTGAGAGTTGTCAGGAAGCCTTTGCATTAAGACTCTTTAGACAAGGCAACAAGGTTTGATTTCTTTTTTTTTTAAATAATACAACGTGTTCCAGATAAAACTACGTGAGGGTTTCGGAAACAGTAAGTGACGATTTTGGTTAAATGAGAATCAAGTTTCGGTATTCCGAGCCCAATCAGATGCTCTACCAAAATTAAAAATATCTACAGCGGTTTTAGATATATCTAGCAAAAACTAAAAATTGTATTTTTAAAAAAATTGAACTATTGTCTCTATTGTGTATATAAATTTAATAAAACTTGGTAGTCGGTGAAAAAACCCAAAATGGCTTTTGGATCCTTTTATGGGATCGCGGGTAAAACAAATAGACCGGTTCGAAAATAGGAAAAATAATTTCCGTGGTAAACCTTCAAGCTAGTAAAATATTGGCCTACCTTATATGCTGAAGTCGAAATCGAAATAGAACGAGCCCAGTGCATTTTCCATCGCTCTTGATCTTCTCTCCGTAGTATCAGAGTGGGAGAAGCACACGCGACTGTTCGCGAAAACTACGGCCATTAAAGGCACCCAAAGGCTCACATACATAGAAGTATATTATAATAAAGCGAAAAAATGTAATATTAATTAATTTTAATTATAACTAATTATCGAATCGGCAAAAAACATAAAAGGTAAAATTTTATCATTTATCCCTAGATAAGGAATAATTTTATTAAATTTATCGAAAATCCAACATACCGGCCACCAAATACGGCAAAGCGGTATTTCAAAAATAAAAAGTATAATAAAACAATTAACGCGTAACTTAAGAATTAAACTAATTTGATGGCAAAGGACAGACTTTAACCACCGGACGCTTAAACATACCAGTCTTGGTTTTGACATTAACCACACGGGTTACACCATCACGCCCAGGACACACCGAATTTATTTTCCCAAGTCTCCACTGGCGAGGAGAAACGTTATCTTCCTTCAATACAACGAGAGTACCGGGTTTTATAAGAGAGGTATCTCTATCCCATTTACCCCTTTGCTGCAGAGAATGAAGATATTCTTTATGTCATCGATTTCAAAAGGTTTGATGTAATTGGGTTAATAACTACCACCTATCAAGTCTATTAATTTGAATAGAACTAAGATCATGGTCAGGGACAGTAGAAAGTGGGGCTAAAGTGAGATGTCCAGGAGTCAAACAAGATAAATCGTTTGGATCACTACTCAGAGAGCATAATGGTCGGGAGTTGAGAACTGCCTCAACCTGGGTGAGGACAGTATACATCTCCTCATAGGTAAGGATCTGTTCCCCTATTATTTTTACTAAATGCGATTTCACGCTTTTAATGCCTGCCTCATGAAGCCCTCCAAAATAAGGGGCGGAAGGCGGCAAAAATTGCCACTCAATTTTTTCATCAGCGGCGGCATTTACCATGCAATCAGCTAAATATTTAGCCGAAGCAACGTAGTTAGTGGCATTATCACTATGTATTCGAGAGCACCTTCCTCTTTGGCTTATAAAACGACGCAATGAAGCAAGAAATGCGGAGGCGGATAAATCCGAAACTAACTCTAAATGTACACTCTTAGTGCTACAGCAAACAAATACAGATAAATATGCTTTCTGAGTACGACACCCTCTATAGCGAGACATACTAATTTGGAAAGGCCCACCAAAATCTACAGAAACACATTGGAAAGGTTTGCATTGCGTAATGCGATAGCTAGGTAAATCACCCATTTTTGGTTCTATAGGCTTAAGATTCACCCTAAAACAGCGAAAACAACTCTGGACTATGCGATGAATGGCTCGTTTTGGACTCAATATCCAAAATTGTTGTACTATAAAGTACTGCAAAGCTTGCTGTCCACAATGTAAAAATCTCTTATAAAAATCTTCAATTATAAGATCAGTGAGTCTATGTTGGCAAGGTAACAATGCAAAGTGTTTTTGTTCAAACTCTAATTGAGAATGTAAGAAAAATGTCGAAAGAAATGTTTTGACGTAGAACCGGAAGTGTAGATTATGAGAACACTTTTTTGCCCCCTTATTTTAACAATTGTTACAATTCTTGTTTTTGAAAAAAAAATTAAACACATATCTTTTTTCGATCTTTTTTCGTGTAACCGTCCAAATACGGTGTGCCTGAATAGGTTAGACAAAATTTATTTTTATAAAAATGAGTTTTGAAATGAGTTCTGACAAAGGATATCATCTTTACGCATTTTTATTTTGGTAAGTATATAGTTCTATAATAACAAGAACAATTAATTCCCTTGACAAGGGAAGTCCAAAGTACAGATTTTAGAACGCTATTTTTGTGTTTAAACCCTTATTTTCCAACGCAGTCGTATAAAAAAATGATTTTTAGTAGAAGAGATTATTTCTTTTTAATTGCATTTCTAACTTTTTTTTCGTAAAGGAAATATTGTTTAAAATATAAAAAAATATATTTTGGTTATGTCTTAACTGTAAGAAATGAGCCCTTGAAAATCAAAGTGGTGTAAGTCCACATTTTGCGAAAACTGGGATACGGTGCGGAACACGTTGTTTTGAACATTCTCTATTTTTTCGTATTTATACACTTATTCTACCACGCCCTGAACTCGAAATGTGGCGCCACTTCATTATAACTTTTAAGGAAAGCCATCAAATGTTGATAGGCAAAGTGGTGTAAGACCGTGAAGTGATCATAAGTTTTTGGTCTCCGGCCATTCTTTTCTGCCAAATGAGCGTGATTTCGGTCACATTGAGCTTCAGGCCAAAAACAAAATTTTGTATGTTCCTGATGACTGGTACACTATCATAAAAAAAGCAACATCCAAGCACGCATTTCATGTTTACGAAATGCAACGAGAGAAAGCTATTACTAACAGAAAAGAAAAATTCGAACGGTCAGCCAGTAAATAGACTTAAAATACAATGGTTGCAATTTCGAAAAGAATCTCCAAATCAAATTTTTTACAAAGAACTCTTAATGAAGAATTTCCGTTTTCTTCCATTAACATTACCCCAGCGGCTAAAGGAAGACCACCGAACATTCTGGCTATAAACTTAGAAACCCTTAACAAGCAAGTTCTACCCGTATCAGATTTAAAAAAAAAGGCATATGTTATCCCTTCTGCAGTTCATTCCCCCTGTTCAACATTTTTTTTTTTAATTTAAAGAGCAAAAAAAGTTTACCAGAGTTTTTTTACGTTCCTGGTTTTCGAATTGTTTAAATTCATTGTTGTTTGTGTATTGTTTTTTTCCACCGAATAAAAACTTGGAAATACAAAATTTAAGTTTTCTTTGTAAATCACAATATTCAATAAAACTTTTATGGCATACTGGTGTAAGTCCTTTGAGCCATCAAAATATTGTAAAGATCTTTTTTTTTACATTATACAGTATACTCAAAAATTTTCACTCTAATCGTTATTCCAAATTCGTAACAATCTATTTGGAATTATCTCTACAGATTTTTAATATCGCATTTAACTTTGCATTTAAATATCTCAGTTTGAATAATAATGGACTTACACCACTCTGCTTTTCAAGGGCTCATATACCCTCTACACCAGAAAAAAGTAAAAAAGAAATATAAAATTATAGTCTGTATTCAAAAAGTTTAATTAGTTTTTAGCACCATTTTCATGTAACCTATAGGTAATTCAGGCACACCCACCGTGCACAGCCGTGCATTACTTCTAAGGTCCGAGTATGTTTTCAGGGTCGCTGAAACCCAACCCAGAGTTCTTTTTACCCTATACCGTTTCCATAAACTCAAAAAATAGAGGACGAGTTTTGATGCTTGGTTTGGTTTGGTTTAGGAAATCGTGACGTGATGGGGTAAAGTGAACCCCGAATTCAAGCGACCCCGAAAGTATGAAGTTAACATGCTCAGACCTCAAAAGTAGTTTTTTCTTGTAAAGCTGTGTATTTATTGTGCATTTCATAACAATGATTTTTTGATGGAAAGATATCAGACTATTAGCTCTCTATATTTTGTTTTAGACTGGATTTATAAAAGCGTTCTCCAATAGTCCACAATCCTTTACTATGGGTTTTTGCCATGTGGAAAAAGTTATGAAAGCACTGTTCGTTAAGGGACTGTTTATATGGCCTAGGTTCCATTCTTTGGTCATTCATAGTTTTAAAAAATATGAGGTAGGTACGGTCTATTCAGTTTATTTCAGGGCCACTTTTAAAAGTTGGCGCACAGTGAATTTTGACATAATTCATAAACCAATTTTAACTTAATAATTTATTTTGGTATTTGCATAATTTTGTGTTTATATACAGGGTGTCCTAGACCACTCATCCACCCCTTTTAAAATCTAGGGGAAAAGCTCTTTCGATTGGTGGTATGAGTTTTCAACTTTCGGAGTCCACCAGAAGTGGCCTATTTAAGCCTGGAGTCCCTTACTGAAATGGGGATGGGCGTATATTTAAAAAAATAATGGCGTTTAAGAAAAAAACATTTAAATAAAAGGTATGTATTTTCTTGCGTAGAATCCGAATCCGTTGCAAAATTATGCCCATCCCTATTCAAAAAACGGACTTTAGGCATGAATAGGCTACTTCCGGTCGGCGCAGGAATTTCAAAATACCACCAATTGAAAGAGCGTACTCGAGATGGCTACAATTTTTTAGATCATTGTAAAAATTCATCCCTTAGGTTTTAAAAGGGGTGGACGGTTGGTCTGGGGCACCCTGTACACAAAGTGTAAGTAAGTAAGTAACAGAAGCCTTTTCGTGTATTTCTTGATCGAATTTGAAAAAAACCTCGTCTTGCATTTGTCGATTTTGTTTGCGAGGTACCCCCATCAGCAATGACTTTCGGCCAACAAATGGTGATGTACCAATCAGCAGTAATAGTCCTTTGATCATCCAGAGAAATTGTTGCTGGTTATGTAGCAACAATTTCTCTGGTCTAGCCAACGTAAAAAAAAACCGACTATATATCCAATCGCATGTGCTATTAATAGCTTCATCTCACAGAAAATTATGCGTTTTCTCTTTAACTGGAGAGTTTAACAGCATCAACAAAAACGTGTAGCAATCATAGCATAGCTGTTCACATATCTTTTCTGAAATATTAAATTAAAGTAATATTTGAATTCTTGCTTTTACACGAATTCATTAAATACCTATTTAATTTTTGCTAAGATTTCGGAAAAAGAAATAATTTTTTTTTGCTAAGTCTTTACTAAGTTTTTACTACGGTACATGTAATTTAGATACTCGCATTTTAATATTTATTATGTTACTGCGATAAAGCGAAGCGGTCTGCTGTAATGCAGAGACATCACTCATTTATTCAAAAAATGATTTTTAATCATCAATTAATCTAGGTTAGGACTCCTTGCTCTTAGTCGAACTATATAGGTTAGACCGAGGAGAATTTAGTGGCATAAGGGAAAGGGAAAAATAGGATAAAAAGATTTACCTCAGGCTTTAAAGTAGGTCTACTTTTGAGACAAATGTCGCTACCATCTTTTTGGATAAACTTCGTGAACGGATGACTTTTGTTGGCTTTTCTTTATCTTGGAACACCCAAACAGACGACTGATGTTTATTTTGGGGTTCATATGAGTGCATCCACGACTCATCACCACTGACAATGCTGTAAACGTTTTTGTAGTTTCCTGCCCCAAAGCGGTCTAGAGTTTTTTGACACCAATAGACCCTAGATTCTTTCTGTTCTTCGGTTTACAGATGCGGTATCCAGGGGGAAACTAATTTTCTTACCCCTAATGTTTTTACCCCTATTCCTTCATGCTAAATTTTTTGTATTGAGGTCTTTGAAATCCCCAATGAAGCCTCAATCTCCTTCCGTGATCAGCATGCGCACAACCTCGGTTTTTTTTCTGGGTGACAGCCGTTTTTGGTGCAACTGGGCTTGAATGGTCGTTAAGGCTACCGTCCTCTCGTGAATTCTCCATAACAGCGAAAAACTGTCGACTGATGTGGTGCGTCAGTACCGAAAACAGAAATCAACTCGGCAAGGCATCCTTGGTGAGATAATTTCCTTCGAAAGTTGTAAAAAATTATAGACCGAAAATGTCTGGCTTTAATACCATTTTTCGACTGATTTGTTAACTGAAAAAATTCACTATAGTTATAAAACTACATGTTTCGCACTGATGACGTTTTGAATTTAGGTTACGTAAAGTTTAAAGTTATGTTCGTATATGCAAAATATAAAACACAGCAATCGTATGTACGTATGTAACTTTTTTTATTCGATTTAAATAGGTTTTACAAATTTTGCTGGCGTATTAAAACAGTGACCTTTAAAAACAATTTTTTCATACCACACCATTGGTGCTAAATCTACAACTTTTTTTATTTTATTTTTTTAGCCTAGGGTTATAGAACTTGAAGTGTCCGTTTCCGAAACTGTAAAAAAATTGCAAACTCTCCTTCTTGAATTAATGAATTTGACAGTTGGCGAATTAAAGAAGGCCAGCCAGTCGATCGAGTTGCAAGAAATCACCGTGGAAAATTGTTTGACGAAAAAGTTCCACAAAATTTTACAAGCTCAGCTGGATCTTATATGGAATCAGCTGGGCAGCAAGAATAAGCAGCTAGTCGCCGATCTGAAGACGTTGAGACATCTCTTAGTGTAAGTATTGTTTGGAATGGTAAATTATAGGTTAAAGAAATGAAGGACCACCCTAATATTCGGTCAGTAAAGAAACCAGAACACTAATTAATAAATGGATTAATTTATTACAACAAAATATAGATCGTATGGCGTCAAAATTGACCCTGCTTACCTTGAAATTTCCTATTCTCTCCACCTCGTGTGTACACCTCTCTTGTTGGATTCGAACAGAACGGTCGCAAGGACGTAAATCGTCGCCTCATGGCGGGGAGGCGTGCAGGTGCAGTGGCGGACCCAGGGGGGGACAGAGGGGCCCGCCCCCCTACTTGCCATAAAGCTTATAATTTTTAGTTCCAGAAAAAAAACCAATGCGTAGGCCGCAAATTTTTCAAAAATTTTCACTAAAATAATTTTTCAAATTTCGACGCAAAATTTAATTGATTTTGCTCAAATCTGCACGGGTGCAGATTTAATAAAGGCATGTGTCAACATTTGGTACTAAGGATAGTATATTTAGCCCTCTTCGATTGCCCTCTTATAATCTGTAACAAATTATTTTTTTTATATTTATTTTACTAGCAAGTTAAAAAAAGAGCTGTTCAACTAGTTCTGATTTTCGCTGAAATAAACAGCCTATTAACTGCGAGCCGTCTTAGCAAATTTTGTATTGTTTCTGATTTTTCCGTCAAAAAGGTTTATTTTATTTTTGTTATATCAGCATCAAAGTTCCAATCTGAAACCTGCATTGTAAAATTACTCTGCCAATTTATAAGCAGCACGGTAAAACAACATAAAAAGTAAAACAAAAATCTACGAAAACCACTAATCAACTGCCATTAAATATGAAATGTTAAAATGATTTTTTTTCAATCTAGGAGTAATTACGACTCAAAAGATACACCGCAGGCTATATTTTGCATCACCAAAAATTATGTCAAAACTGTCACAATACAGCTGACATATTTAAACAAAAACTTTTTTAAGTCTATTGCGATAGAAAATTCGAAAATATATATAATATATGTATAGTTTGTTTTTTTTTTATTTTGGCGGTTACCTCATGACATATTCACATTATAAATCAAAAATAATGAAAAAATAGGTAAAACCTATTTTTCATTCTACGAGTGAAACGACAGCGAACCAAGGAAACTAAGTCCATGGCGGGACGAAAACGTCCACCGGTCTATAAGGAAGAAAGACATTTTGTCACAATTCAACCAGACCATGCTATCACCGTCTCCACGGTATCGGTTTGAAACCGAAAACAATGAGTTAACAAAGTATAAAAGGCAACTTTTTAGGGGTATAGTCAGCGTGGCTTGCCTGACACAAAGTAGAACAAACTGACTACAAGATACAAGATAAATCAAAAAGACTGAAAAAATAGGTAAAACCTATTTTTTATTCTACGAGTGAAACGACAGCGAACCAAGGAAACTAAGTCCATGGCGGGACGAAAACGTCCACCAGTCTATAAGGAAGAAGTACATTTTGTCACAGTTCAACCAGACCATCACCGTCTCCACGGTATCGGTTTGAAACCGAAAAATATTTACATTAGTTTAAATGATAAAATGACAATGACGAACCGCCAATGTAAAAAAAAACCGACTATATATCCAATCGTATGGGCTATTAATAGCTTCATTTCACAGAAAATTATGCGTTTTCTCATGGATAGGCGCAAGTCGGCAAAAGTTTTTTTTCGATAATAAAGCCTAGTAACTGGAGAGTTAAACAGCACCAACAAAAACGTGTAGGAAGCATAGCATAGCTGTTCACATATCTTTTCTGAAATATTAAATTAATTAAATTACGCTGCACATGGCGCAACTATAGCGCATTAAAAAAAATTTAATCCACCCCAAGATATAACATCTAAAACTTGATACATTTGTTGGACAAAAATATACCGCACAATAAGAAATAAATTTATCGACATTTGTCAAACCAGCGTGATAGTTGACATAAATAATTATGTTGTTTCTATAAGCCTATAAGTTTTTATATCATAGCCTTCTTGACTGATTTTACAATAAAAATATTAAAGCACGATCATTCTTGAAAATTTAGTTATTCAATCTTTAGGAGATCTCTGGCCCACAGTGCGGCGCGCGGCGTAAGGAAATTCTTGTAAAAACCAAAAAAAAAAACAAACTACTACAAAAAAATTTGCGTCGAAATTTAAAAAAATATTTTAGCGAAAATTTTTCGCCACTGCGCAGGTGTCATCGAAACTTTGACGGCCATTTTTCGCGCGTAATTCAAATTTTAAATTGATCAAATCAAAACAAAAATGTTGATCCTTTTTTTCTTAAACTTGTAAAAAAATAATCAAAAAAAATATTAAAAAATAAACCAAAAAATAGTCTTGTCAAACAAGTATGTCTGCGTTAGGTAAATACATTGTTTACTACGGTACAGCTGAGCCTTGTGCCTTGTCAGGATAAATAATGTAATTTAAATACTCGCATTTTAATATTTATTATGTTACTGCGATAAAGCGAAGCGGTCTGCTGTAATGCAGAGACATCACTCATTTATTCAAAAAATGATTTTTTAAATTACCTCCTCTGTCCTCCCTTTGGAAGGTCGATATCAGTTTTAACCTTACCTTGCTTAATTGATTGCAAACGCATCCTAACTTTGCGATCAATTAATCTAGGTTAGGACTCCTTGCTCTTAGTCGAACTATATTGGCGATTTCAACTACCGATGAGGGTTCTGCGGTGCGTAAACAAGCATGGAGGAAAGCGAGTAACATTTCTTGTTGACGATTTGAAACCAGCATGTGGTTCGGTGTGGATTACAGCGATTAGAGACTATTTTATTGAGTAAATCAGTGTAGTGCTTTATTTACCAACATGAGTGACGAAATTTTTGTTACTTTGGCTTCAGTCTTTTCATATCTTCAATCGACTGCCGATAGCAGATGCATTGTAGAAGGAGAAGAATTATTAAATGCCCACCATGTTATTTTGATTGGTAAATTAAATGAAACAGACAGTTACGTGGAGATATTAGCACTTTGTCTTCAAACAAGTGCCATCAAGAGTAACCCTCATGAAATTAAAGGCAAACTACTGATAAACAACAGAAAAATATGCATTTCAAAGTTTACATGCACCTGTAAAGCAGGTTTATCTGGGACTTGCAAGCATATTGCTGCAGTTCTTTTAAAATGTACTAGGTAATATATTTATTTATTTTATTTCACATAATCCTAATATAAATACATATATAATATAAATACTATACACGCATATTTTTAGTGACAGGCTTCCCCATGAATAATGCATTTTCCCAAGCCCTCCTTTTATCAACATATTCCTCATGTCCTAATGCATTAACGATTTTCACACGAATCCCACTATTTTTCTTCGGAAAATAATGAAAATGAACATGTGGTTCCCTGCCTTTCCTTGAGTGGCCCCCATAGACACAACAATTGGTATTATGCTTCGTAGTTCCAGACGTTGATGGTTCTGGTTTTGAACCCATGTTACTTATATATTATTTACGTAAAAAATCCACAATATTTATCTTTTAACAGGAAACAATCTCACAAAGGCCACGAATTTAACAGAATGACGCCGTAAAATCAAGAAACTCAATGTAAACACATGGCCGATCGACAAATGATTACTCGCTTTCTAGGTTCACATTTTTCCGTCCAGAGGGCGCACAGATTTTTGGAATCGCCAATAGGTTAGACCGAGGAGAATTTAGTGGCATAAGGGAAAGAGAAAAATAGGATAAAAAGATTTACCTCAGGCTTGATTTGAACCAGCGACCTTTCGCTAACCACACTAACACACACGCGCACCACTGGTAGATGAATAAATAGGGTTTCATACAACTAACAATGTGAATGTGAATTCCTCTCCCACCCACTTATAATATTTACCGTGTTCTCTTAGCTACCGGAAGCTTGAGAATACACACCTATGCTAACAAAGAAAAATTAGAGATGACGAAACGGTTTCCGAATAGGCGAATTTTGAATCAGTGTCTCGGTAGCTCAGATGAAAGAGCGTTTGCCTGGTTGGCGAAAGGTCGCTGGTTCAAATTCAGCCTGAGGCAAACCTTTTTATTTATTTTTTTCCCTTGCCCTTATACCACTAAATTCTCCTCGTATAATTTATATCTAGGAAGCTAAAACTAATGTTATATAGGTTAGGTTGATTTGCGAAAAAATGCTTTACGAAAATAAGTTTTTAAAATAAAATGCTTTTCAAATAACTTTTATCGGAAAATATTTTTCAAAAAAAGGCTTTTTAATTTTTTTTTATGGTTTTTATAAGTAAACTTTTATACGAATCTGGAAAGATTGACTGAAACTAAAATTGCTAATTTTTATTATCAGTCTAAAATTTTTTTGTAGTAGTTTGTTTTTTTTTTTGGTTTTTACAAGTATTTCCTTACGCCGCGCGCCGCACTGTGGGCCAGAGATCTCCTAAAGATTGAATAACTAAATTTTCAAGAATGATCGTGCTTTAATTTTTTTATGGTAAAATCAGTCAAGAAGGCTATGATATAAAAACTTATAGGCTTATAGAAACAACATAATTATTTCTGTCAACTATCACGCTGGTTTGACAAATGTCGATAAATTTATTTCTTATTGTGCGGTCTATTTTTGTCCAACAAATGTATCAAGTTTTAGATGTTATATCTTGGGGTGGATTAATTTTTTTTTTAATACGCTATAGTTGCGCCATGTGCAGCGTAATTTAATTAATTTAATATTTCAGAAAAGATATGTGAACAGCTATGCTATGCTTCCTACACGTTTTTGTTGGTGCTGTTTAACTCTCCAGTTACTAGGCTTTATTATCGAAAAAAAACTTTTGCCGACTTGCGCCTATCCATGAGAAAACGCATAATTTTCTGTGAAATGAAGCTATTAATAGCCCATACGATTGGATATATAGTCGGTTTTTTTTACATTGGCGGTTCGTCATTGTCATTTTATCATTTAAACTAATGTAAATATTTTTCGGTTTCAAACCGATACCGTGGAGACGGTGATGGTCTGGTTGAACTGTGACAAAATGTACTTCTTCCTTATAGACCGGTGGACGTTTTCGTCCCGCCATGGACTTAGTTTCCTTGGTTCGCTGTCGTTTCACTCGTAGAATAAAAAATAGGTTTTACCTATTTTTTCATTCTTTTTGATTTACCTTGTATCTTGTAGTCAGTTTGTTCTACTTTGTGTCAGGCAAGCCACGCTGACTATACCCCTAAAAAGTTGCCTTTTATACTTTGTTAACTCATTGTTTTCGGTTTCAAACCGATACCGTGGAGACGGTGATAGCATGGTCTGGTTGAATTGTGACAAAATGTCTTTCTTCCTTATAGACCGGTGGACGTTTTCGTCCCGCCATGGACTTAGTTTCCTTGGTTCGCTGTCGTTTCACTCGTAGAATGAAAAATAGGTAAAACCTATTTTTCATTCTTTTTGATTTACCTTGTATCTTGTAGTCAGTTTGTTCTACTTTGTATTTTTTCATTATTTTTGATTTATAATGTAAATATGTCATGAGGTAACCGCCAAAATAAAAAAAAAACAAACTATACATATATTATATATATTTTCGAATTTTCTATCGCAATAGACTTAAAAAAGTTTTTGTTTAAATATGTCAGCTGTATTGTGACAGTTTTGACATAATTTTTGGTGATGCAAAATATAGCTTGCGGGGTATCTTTTGAGTCGTAATTACTCCTAGATTGAAAAAAAAATCATTTTAACATTTCATATTAAATGGCAGTTGATTAGTGGTTTTCGTAGATTTTTGTTTTACTTTTTATGTTGTTTTACCGTGCTGCTTATAAATTGGCAGAGTAATTTTACAATGCAGGTTTCAGATTGGAACTTTGATGCTGATATAACAAAAATAAAATAAACCTTTTTGACGGAAAAATCAGAAACAATACAAAATTTGCTAAGACGGCTCGCAGTTAATAGGCTGTTTATTTCAGCGAAAATCAGAACTAGTTGAACAGCTCTTTTTTAACTTGCTAGTAAAATAAATATAAAAAAAATAATTTGTTACATATTATAAGAGGGCAATCGAAGAGGGCTAAATATACTATCCTTAGTACCAAATGTTGACACATGCCTTTATTAAATCTGCACCCGTGCCCATGAAAGAATTTTTATGAATCCCAAGAGATACAATAGGAAATATTAGAGAGATAGAAAACACACACATACTCCAAAAAGTTTTTATAGAGTTGCCACAAATATTAATGCCCTTAAGAACATGCTCATGTCACCAAATTCAAAAATTTAAGAAAAAAAATCAATAAAAAATGTTAGACCATAGACACTAAAGTTACTGCAGTCAGCTGTTTTGTTGGATGGATATTTTTGACAGCAAAGATTTAGTGACTCGGAATAAACAAAATTAGGCAGTTATAGCTATGTTTTTGTTTGTTTTGTTAATTGGAATTAAACGCAGCTTTTTCTGTTTCAATAAATCACCTTTGAAATTTCTTAGTTTGTATAGATTACTAGTATATATTTTGAAACTATCTTTACTATCATTTGTCTTTAAAGACTCAAGTTGGATTTGTGATATTTTTTTATTTGATAAAAGCTCCTAGGAGGAAACGGACTCGAAATAGAAAAACTTATATGTCACTGTGTGTCACAATCTAATTTTTTTGTGGGAGAGTTTGTTAATAGAGTAAAACTGGATTATTTTGTTTTGTTTTGTTTTTGATGATTGCACGACAAAATTTGATATATTTAGCAAGTTCGATATTTTTCAATGTTTTACAAAATTCAGGGCAACTGCACGCCAATATTTAATTATTATTGCATTGTTTAGTATGGGTCAGAAAACGTTAGCTGTAGTGTAGTTTCTATTTTGAGAGAGTTAAATGTTGTTGGGTTGTGCCCTATCATCCAATTTTGGTTTTTTTAAATAATAATAAAATTTAGTTTGATTTGACAGCTTAAAATTTCGCAAGCTATAGTTTGGTTTTTTTATTTTCTAAAACCATATTTTACTGGTTATTGTTGGTAAGTAAATGGCATATAATTTTTGTCATATAATAGTCACTCGTGTCCCCGCTCACTTACTTTTCTCACCACTTAAGCAGTAGCAGGCGCTGAAAAGTTTATGCTGTGGGAGGAAATAAATCCTGTGTGTATTTGCAGTAAACAATCAATAGAGTTTATATATAACCATAGAACATTAAACTCATCCTCTCTCAGATTATGTATATTCTCCAAAGATTTTATTGCAAAGATACGTAGGAGCCAAAATAACTATATAGGAGGATACATTAAAAAACAACGAGAATTGACTATACACTGTTGTTTAACAGTGCTCTGTTTCTTATCGCGGGAAAGGAACAATAACTATATGTTTTTTAAAACTAGATCTTTAGAGCTTTGGTAATAAATTGTAATATATTCATATACATAATATTCCAATACCTACGGTAACTACCCATTAATGATGCAAACATGAGGGCCTTGGGGTCTTCAAGCAAAAAAGACCTGATTGGTTGCTTTCAAAGATATATGCATATTATTTCCATATAGTTCGTATTATTGCAATACCTACGGTACCTTACGATGGGTATAAGTCTATCCTCTTTGCGGCCCTTAAGATACTCTTTGCGGCCCTTAAGATAAAATGTCCTGATTGGTTATACTTTTACGCATGAATATTATTTTATTCTTGTATTCGTTACGTCAAATCATCGGCGTACAGTTGACAAAAACTCTATCTATGTAAATTTGGTATCTGTGCATTTTTCGTACCTTTATTTCTGAATGTTTGCATCAAACGCCAACTATTGTGTAAATAGGTAATTGGAATATTTCGTATATGAATATATTAATTTTTTTCTATTAATTTTAGATCATTGTTTTATTCAGACGCAGTAACTTTTTACACCAATGTTACACAATATCAAATTAGAGAATATGCGCATGCAGCGCACTGGGTCTTTTTTAAACCAGCCGATTTATTTTTTGCTCAAGCTAAAAACATGATGTATAGTGGAAATAAAGGTACATTCCATATAGGTAGGAGGGGAATATACGGACCCTTTCCTATTAAACTTCCTATTAAAATTCCTATTAAAGATAAAAATAAAATCAGGCAACCACATCATTACATAACAAACGGTTACGTCAAACATGCTAATTTACAATTCCCGCGCTTGCGCACACGCAGAAAGTGCACTAAGCGCAGCCAACTGGATTAATCAATGTTTGCCAGGATAAATGTGATTTAGACCAACTATATTCCCCTCCTACCCATATGGTCCATACAGTGTGTTCACAGCTGGAGTGGACGAATTGTTCTTCATAAAAGTTCTAGCTTTTTGTTGGCCTTGGTTCTGCTTGTTGCGAAAATGTGTTGACTTAAATTGGTGGAATCTAAATGATGCATCAAACTTTTAGGAGTGGTAGAAAATATCAAAATTAGAAAAAAAGTTTATGTATTGTCAAGTTTGAAGAATGGGTGAAAACTATGAAATTTTCCTTATGATAAAAAAAATGTTTTATTGCGTTTTTACAAAAAACTGTAGGTTAAGGAGATACAGTGTGACCAAATAGCCTTTGCAGTAGGTATTTTTTTTTAAAGGCCAGTTAATAATTACAGAAAATGGTAACATTAGCACTACATTTAATAACATTTTTTAAATAATGTTACACTCAATTATTACCTTTATTCAATTAATCAATCAATCAATCAAAAAATCCTTTATTGTCGAGAATAACTCAACCTATTGACAAAGCAGGTTAAAACTAAATAATAAATACAATAATTAGAAAAAAGAACCCTGTGTTAATATAGTTTTTTTTTCTTTTGTTACTCTTTTCTTTAACCCTTCAGAGTCCCAATCAAAATGTGGAAATACAATTTCCCAAGAATTGAGTTCCAATATGAATTAATTTTTCCTATCAATACTTTTTTCCTTCTATTAAACTATCTTCAAACCCCACAAACAATGTTTTGAAATAATAGTGGCCACCAAAGTTTTCAAAAAATGCAGACCGTGAGTTCTCTGTTATTAATTAACCTAAACTGTAAATAAAAGAAAAGTAAAATATTGAAACAAACTAATAAAGAAAAAAGTAAATGACAAAAGAATACAAATAACAAATTCACGAACCTAAAAAGAAGTTAAAAATTAAAAAATTATTCTATACTAATATTAATTTTATTATCAAATCTTATTAGTCAAATATTTTTTTTCCTAAACGGCCTGATTGAGATAGAGTTTCTTATTTCTAGTGGAAGATGGTTGAATATTTTTCTTCCTTCATAGACATTTTTGTACAAGAGAGCTTTTCGGGATGAGCAAAGGCAAATTGTCACACGTTCTAGTCAGTTTTTTAGGACCTTCTCTTTGAATACTATTTATGTTCTTAAATAGCAATGTAGCTGTTTCCAATATAAAAAATGATGTGAATGTTCAAATTATGTGCTTAATAAAAAGTGGTCTACATGATTCTCGTGTAAACCAAGATTAAATATTGTTATCTTGATTACTGTCTTGCATAATTCCACCAAATTTCGATTGTTTGTTGTAATTTTAGGCAGTTATAACAACAAAAAAAATGTACACTCTATCTAAAAAATAAAGAGGTTTGCTACAAAATGTAATAGGATTTTTTTTCTTCTTTTGACCATTCCTACCGCCCCTTGGTTGGTGCATCATTTAAATTACACCCCGTATATTGAAGTATTAGATAGGCTTTCATAAGATATCAAAAAGTACTGTTTGCGTAATTTAACAGGTGACTGGGTTAGTGACCTA
The DNA here is from genome assembly GCA_963576565.1 of Aspidapion aeneum. Taxonomy (NCBI): domain Eukaryota; kingdom Metazoa; phylum Arthropoda; class Insecta; order Coleoptera; family Brentidae; genus Aspidapion; species Aspidapion aeneum. The sequence continues at coordinate 27,873,245 of OY755041.1, read as the reverse complement.
GTACCTCCTACTCTCTATAGTTGAGTACATTTGTAGAGTATTTCAAGAAAAAGCTGCAAAAATATATTTTTTACCTTTCTAGCTCGCGCAGGAATGGCTAGAGAAGCTATTATTTTCAACGAATTTTTTTTTCACATAACGCCGAAAATTTGTTATTTGGGTGTATTTTGACCTATCCTAGCAATATTGTCGTGATGTCTGTCTGTGTGTGTGTGTGTGTGTGTGTGTGTGTGTGTGTGTGTGTGTGTGTGTGTGTGTGTGTGTGTGTGTGTGTGTGTGTGTGTGTGTGTGTGTGTGTGTGTGTGTGTGTGTGTGTGTGTGTGTGTCACAATAGCTTCTACCGCTAAACGGATTTTCATAAAATTTTTAGGTAACATAGTGTTCGACAGATTTTGGTCAAAATTCATTAAGGCTAATGACAGTTTTTTGACAAATAAAAAATTTAAAAAATGCTAACTTTTTAACGGAGCATCCCATGAATATGCAGTTTTCGGAATATGGTAGACTGCATTTTGCTCAGAAATTTGTGTTACACCCAAAAACTTCGTAGGAGCTTTAGTGTCTGAAATATTTACAAAAACCTGTTTTCAGGGCTGATACATCATGGTTTCACTTCAAGTGTGCTAATAGGCTAGCTAGGAAGGTATCAGATCCGTCAGGGATCCATAACACATTTTATGGCTTTAGAATCCAAGATGGGGCTGCCAAAATTAAGAAAAAAAATTAATTTTAGGAGAATTGAAATTAATTTTGATGTATTCACTTTAAGCGAGACCCACTCAATTTCAAACTGTAAAAAAATTGACACCTGTCATTTCAAAACAATTAGTTTTTCTTCGATATTTCATGTAATTTCGTTGCGATATTTATTTTTAATGCCTCCTATTAATGCTATTGACCAGCTTATTAAACTTAATAAAAAAAAATCACCGGCCGGAACAAACATGGCGCCTAATATGTCAAAAATAAAAGAGACCGTCAATAGACCAAATTTAATTTGACAAAGAAAAATTTCGGATTTTATTTAGAGTAGGGCAACTTTTGTAAGTATTTATAAAGTTCCAATTTCACATTCAAGATGGCGGGCGAAGTTCATATAAGAAATATTATTCTTGTTTGACAAAAATTTAAGCTTGGGGTCTTAGGTACCACCATGCCAAATATTAAAAATATACCCTTTTTGCAACTTTATTTTACAAATTCACTATACTACTAAGCTTTTCTGTATTCTTCATTGCAAGTCAATTAGTGAATTTCGCAGTGATATTAATTAAATAATGACAATGTGTCCAATAAAAATTTCAAAAAAATAGACATTTTTTGATCTCATATCTCTCGCGCAAGGACAAGTTAGGTACGGGTTGAATGTTGCTCCTTACAAATTCCTTAGTTTTACACTTTTAAAATTGCTTACAAATTTGTCCGGTGAAAACTGATTTGGGGTAAAGATATCTGGTGCATTTTCAATTTTCTGGCAACCAACAGTGTGAACACAAATTATATGTAATTTTAAATAAAGCTTTTTTTCTGCTTTTTAGAATTTAATCCTGAATTTTCGTCGAAGTGGGAAGTATTGTTGGAACTACTAAAAGTCGAAATTCCCAATGAAATTAAAAATTCAAATTACAAAGATAGTTCAGTATTAATTTTATGTCAAGATCAAAGGACATGTCATCAACTTAATCAGGTATATAGGGTGTAAAAACAAACTGAGCCATTTTTGGGTACAACAATTAAGATTTTAAAAAATACTGGTTTTCGAGAAGGGTGAGTGTAGCCCCCAGAACTTAAATAGAGAATGTGTGTCAAGTAAGGTCACTCATCGTAAAGCAAGCTTTAGAGGTAACAAAGCCTGACATTGATTTTCTAGTTTCTGGTTATAATTTTTACATGTTTTCCTCGGTTTCTCATTGACAGCTCGTTCTTATTTTAAAAACGGGGTTTTAACAAAGTCTATGTGCCACTCGACCCACCTTAAATAGGCGTCATCACAAGGATACCTACCTATACCTGTGTCTAAGTATTTTTCCAAAATCTTACGTCTTATACCCGAAAACGGCTCGTGTTTGTTATTACACCTTGTGCAATGATTCTAAGATAAATTTCAAATAAATGATCATATCTATCTTGATTGGAAGAAACGATTTTTAGCACCGTCCTTCTATTTTGGAAGGAAGATCCGTTATATTTCCTTTACAAAAAAACAAAAGTAGAAGATATCGATTTGTAGTGGAACACCTTGTACAGCGCGTATTTTGTGTCCTAACATTTTTATATAGGGTGTGCCCAAAAAGTTGTTTAATGAAGCCATTTACACAAAAAGTTATTAATAATTTTTTTTTTACTGTAATGCTTTTACCCTACGGGTCGAAAGGGTTAAGTAAATGATTAAGTCTTCTGTTACTATACGACTGATATGTATTATAGAAATATTGTTATTACATACATTACCCAAAGTTTATAATCAACATATAGGTTAGTATAATAGGTATAAAATTGTTTAATTATAATATCTAAACGTTTACTATTTTGATTGTATCACATTACTAACCTTTGAGATTTTCTAGAATAACAACAGAAAATTGTTTCACTTTATATTTGGATTTTAGTTTTTCAATTATTATTACCTATCCATTATTCTTAGTTGATCTTCGCAAACTGCAAAAGATGTGGTATTGCTGAATGAAATGATTACAGAACTGTCTAGATACCCGTGTTTTTTTCTTTTAGATACTAACTGATGGTCCTCACCGGTACTTGTTTAGTCTTGCTCTTAAACGAAAAGTAAAATTCAACAATCTCAGTAAACAATTTAAGGAAAGTTGCAAAAACATTTCAGAGTTTTCAAGCATAGACGATAACAAGTTAAAACTTTCAACTAGAAAAAAAATTAAAAAAGAAGAAAGTGAAGGAAGCACAAGTAGCAGTAATGTAAGTTAAAAAAAATCTATAAAAATTTATATAGCACAGGTACAGGCACAGGTCTTTAGGTACAAGTTTTTTTATATTTTTCATAACACAATAAATGCTTTTCAAACATTTATTTTTTTAACCCAAATTTTATACTGTAAAAAATAATATATTCTACACAATTTATTAAAAATATATTAATATATATGATAAAGAAGTAGTTCATAGAAAAAATAATAATAACAATAATTATTCACAAAAACCAAAATATAGAAGTTCTGAACTGAGATTCACTGAAAATGTATATACTTCCTGTAATGTATTGTCTGTGTATAAACTTGTACAGAGACCCCATGTGGTATAGAATAATAGTGTACAGACCCCGCGAGTGATTGACAGTTATGACACTTGACATTCTCTTGAACGCCAATCGTGGCTGATAACGGACGCATCTAATGAACAGTAATAATTAACGGACTAATTAACGTGATAATCAACCCCGTACCCGCTCGAAGCACTCTTCATGAACCTCTGCCAAGGTAATTAATATATTACATTGGCGACGAGGTCGGTTCCGGGTAGTAAAAATGCCGGAAAATCGAACACGCGTGGCGCGGCAAAAAGTGAGGTTAGCGTCGCGGAAAAATAAATATTTTAAAAGGACACAAAAAAAAAGTGTAGACTATTTTTTTCAATTAATGCATTAATAATAAGGGGGCAGAGGCTTGGCATTGGCGGACAAGACTCATCTTCAGTGGTTCAGGGGTAGTTTTGTCTTGGGAAGTACCAGGCAAAAGTAGCTGAAAGGCGGAGAATAGATTTGGCATCGTAGAGATAACGACAAAGCGGCAAAATGCCTCTGATTGGCTCTATTCCCGAGTTTGACCACACCAGAGAATGCTGGACAGTGTATGCAGAGCGCCTAGATTTATTTTTTACAGCTAACGATATAAATGACGATAACAAAAAAGTAGGAACATTAATAGGTTTAGTTGGTTCTAACACCTATAAGTTATTAAGAGACTTTTGTCGCCCCAAACTTCATAAAGAGAGGACATTTGACGAGCTATCAACCTTAATCGCAAACCAATTTGCACCTATTTTGTCTTCCTGAAGAGAAAGATCAAGATTCTGGAGTGCAATCATAGACGAATGACAGAGATAGATCAGACACTTACACGGTGGGAGTTGTATTAATAAATTGGCGCAGTATACCGGGGTGTCGTGCACGAATCAGCGCCTCTCCAACTTTGTGCTCCGTACTAAACATTTACAGGGGGATTTGAAACAATATAACGCTTGCGCAGTTTCTCTCTAAGCTACAGGATGGCTTTTCAAATTATTGTATACCGGATGCTTTTAGCCATCAATGAAATCGTTCTCCAATCAAGCTACATCTTTTAATATAGTTTTTTGAACAGTTTTTATCAAATTAAATTTTAACACTAAAAAACTCATTCTACTCGTCAATTACATAGTTTTAAATTTAAACGATGCGCGGTGATAAGAATGAGTTATTTTGTGTCAAAGCTCAATTTGCTTAAAAAGACTATAAACACCAATCAATAAGGAAGCTTAATCAAAGAATGTTTAAATTAATGACTACTAGCAATAAAAAAAAGGAAAGTTAAATTTTTATTCAATCTATAAGGTTCAAAAGTTTGTTTCCCATTCATTTAGGTACATAAATTTCCTTAAGAGGCTAATTTCCTAGTTAAAAAAAGGCTTTTTAATATATTTTACAGTAATTTCCTTTTTATTAGTGCATAGAAAATATTTACACATTCTACATTAACTTAAATGAATAATGTATACTTTTACAATGCTTTATACATAATAATGTTGCAAATATAGGTTATGTTTCTATAAATGGAAACTTTTCTAATTGTTTTTTCATGAAAAATAAAAAAATGTAATGTAAGCCTTTTAAAGTAAAGTGAATATTGCTTAGCGTAGCTGGTTGGTAGCTCGCGGCTTGCCTTTACCTTGCCATCGTGCCTTCGTTATCGAGACATTAATTAAAAGTAGGTAACGAATCTGTGCTTACGACACAAAGAACTTTGCGTACTCACTTCGCACTTGGTAGACATGCTTTAGTTCCAGATACTTTGGGAATAACTGAACACTATTCCCGACATTGACGAATTGAAATCAGCAAGACACCAAGAAATTACAGGAATATCGCTTTAGAGTTACTGCACGAGTGAAACTTTCAGAAATCAGCTTCGACTGTGTACCGAAAAAAATGAAATATAAATAGCATTTACAATAGTGTTTTTATTGTGGGAGATCATTCTGTCGGACCCTGTATATAAGCATAGTGAAATAATCTATGTTTTTCCAAACATTAAAACTAAACATTTAAAACTCCGTCCAGGTTCAATGTGTCCATCACACACTATATATTTGTGAATTTCGTCTTTCGTCAAAGTTAGTTTTTTTGCCAAAGTATTTTTTTTGGTTCCGTTTGGGAATGGCGCTTGCTAACATAGTCTTCGCACCCACGAACACAAAATTGTTTTCTTTTAAATTTCTTAATTACCGTTAAGCCACAATTTAGCAGAAAACACTTTTAAAAATAAGGTAAAAAGTCGAAAAATCACGAAAAACTGCAACCACAAATGAAAAATGCCGAATTACATTTACGTCATATTTTTATCTGTTTTGCCAATGTCAGTCATAATCAAAAACATATACCGAGAGTAGCGGTTGTAACGTGTCATTTTTACGTTTAAGACAACGTTACATATTTGTTTATTTAGGTAAATAATCAGGGCTCTTTGATTCGTCTTTCTGTACACAAGTAAGGGTATTTTATAGAGCTAGGTTTGGAGGTTATATAGGGTCTAGGAAGTTACCTTAAAAGGAGGCATTCCATCGAATTACTGTGGACACTACGCACATCGCATTATCTGGACATCGTAATTGGAATTTAAGATCACAGGCTTCGGGAAAAATCACATAAAAATTTTGATTGTTTTGTTTTTATCTGTGGAATTTTGTGATCCACTTGACGTTCATAAAGTTAAACAGCTGTTATGCTGGGGAATGGCGGCGTTGCCGCATCACAAATGGTTTCAGTAACAGGAAGGAAACATTTAGATGAACATTTCATTCCCTTACGTTTATTCTCGAGGATATTGGGACAATCCGAACCCCATATTCTTCACGGATTAGCTAGTTTTGATAGCACGAAAACATATTTAGGTTCACGGTTTGACCAGTAACAACCGAGGCTCCGCCACTTTGATATCTTTATTAATTTGATAGGGAAAGGATAAAATAAATACGAGTTATGCACTGTTGTAAATGGGAGATAAACGAGGGATAAAAACCAAGACTAAAAGAATAAACGAAATCGTGTGAGTTAACATCTGAACACTCTTGTGCCTTTAAGCAATAGTTCAGTGTGTATTTTTGGGTTCAGGTTCAGAAACAACTTTATTACTGTAGAAATGTTTTACAAAAATGGCGTTAAACCATATGAATCTTAGAGAAAACATATATAAAGAGCAAAGGAAACTTGTGACTGAAACTGTAGCTAAAATACAACTAAATTCTGCACTTAGTATAGCTTTGCTCATGTGGGAATTGGTTGAGTGTTCGAATATTCCTGGGTTTGCTGCATGCCCTGATCTCCAGTAATTGATTTTACAGTTGATGGTTTCAATGCTGAGCTTCTTCTAGTCCGTCGGGTTATTCTTCTTCTATTGGATATGTTGGTGGGGGTCCGGTAGGCAAATGTTCGGTCAAATGTATGGAGGGTGTCTCGACGTCCTTGTTATAAAAATTTCAACCGTGGAAATAGATCCGACAACACCTCAAGGTTTGTTTTACGTACTTCCTATCCCCTTGGTCGGTGCTGCCCCCTATATACCTGTATGGAACTATGCGGTATCTCCTCATTGGTTGCTTTGAAAACCCCGGGTTTTTCTTCCAGGCTTGCCACTGAATGTAGAGATTTATTTTTGGCGGAAAAGTTTTTTTAAATAGGTTATTTGAATTTCACCGGGAAGATTAGGTTGGTACTATTGCGTTTTACCGTCCCCACTCCCCACCAAATTTACAAAACGGTTTCCGGCCACTGCATTATTCTGGTATTCTCGACTAAGTGCTTTGTCTCTCTTTGCTAACAAATTTGGTTGGGTCGACAACAGTTTCTGGGATCGCCTTTGTTTTTGGTGATTGGCACTACAGCGATTGTAGGAGATATCCCAGAAACTGTGGAAGTGAGTCCGTCGTGTCTAGGCAATCTGGAGTGACGCTCGCACCCTTTTGAGGGGAATTTAAGTCGGCCCACGCCATTTTGTACGGGGAAAGAGCAGCGGTAAGTTCGATTTTATTTTTTTTCATTTTTTTTATTATTTGAGTACTCTTCAAGATAATATTTGCCTCCCAAATTGTAATTATTTTTTCGTGGGAAATGTACTTTTTTTGACAAAGGACGTGGGGAATTGTTGGCGTTTTTATATTTTTTCTTTTAACCACGTGTTGGATAAAAACTATATATTGTTTTTCTCCTTTGTCTACAGCCCTGTCAATTCCAGCGACGGGACAGTTGGGCTGGACGCTGGTGGGAAGCCGGACGGGCCAGTTATAACCCTGAGAAAGGTACGTTAGTTTATTTTAGTTCATCTGTTTAAATTTGCTTTATTTTATTGAGTCGACATGGGGTTCTCGATTTAAGTTACTGTGTAGGGGAACTTCGTGCAAAATTGACGAATTCCAGGAAACTGAAATATTTCATTTTCCACAGGGTTCTACGCTCGGGCAAGCATCCCACAACCTTTTACGCTCGGGCAAGAATCCCACAACCCTTTTAAGACCAAAGTGCTGGCCTAACATCATGTGCTAAGCGAGCACGAGGGAAGGCGTGAGCAGAGCAGGAGACCCGAGAGCAGTGGTGATACAACTGGACAACAGGATTCCAGGTTTACAAAATAAAACATACACAGAATAATCAAGGACCAAGGTAGGAGCAAGCCGTAACTATAATTTTTTCCCTCATATATAAATTTTTAATATAATTTAGACGTAATCTTTTCATATATTTCATATATAAGTTTTCACAGTATAATTTCAACATTTCTTGTAAACGCAAGATAAGGTATGACGTCATAACCCTGGTTTTGCGGCATATTTACTACATTGACTTGTTTTCCTTCATTTCATTTATTTAAGATAATTTTACTGTCAAATTTAAAGTGCCTTGCTATTTTGGCCCTATTTAAAGTGCCTTGCTATTTTGGCCCTTGTTTTCATCCATTTCATTTATTTTTTTTTTATGTTTCCGGTAATTTTATCTGATTTTACCCTTAAAATAAACAAGATGAACTAATTTTTCTTGTGTTATTTGTACAACCCAATGAACCAACTTTGCGGAGACAAAAGAGAGATGAGATTATATTATTTTTTTAGCGGTTTCGTTACACATTTTTACCTCATGGGGTGGATCTCGGACTGGGTTGCTGTCTGTCTCATTCTACCCAGCGTAGAATGATGACAGCAGATATTTGGTCTAGGTCTCCCCTATGATGGAACGATTTTGGAAGTATATGTGTATTTTTTTTTTACAATCATTTATGTAAGTGAGTCCTACGCTACTGACTCAGATGTAGGTACAGTATGACCTGTTAAAGGAGTCCATCTACCTGTAAAGTATTTCTAGTTTTGTCATCTTAATTCAATCTTTTAGAATTTTATTCTGTTTATTTTTTTTTGGTTATTCTTAATTACATAAATATTCTGGAAGCCTCGGAAGTAAGTAGAATTTCATTGTTTGGCTGCAACGTTTGGGTTGAACTGTATTTTATTTAAGATCTTCTTTGTAAAACATTGATATTAAATAATGTGGCGCACTTAAAATTTTCTTATTTCTGAACCCCCCCCTTCTCCACTGTATAAAAGTTACCGGGCATATCAATGTTTTACCTAGCTGGAAAATACAGTTCTGCTTCCAGATATTTGTTTAATTATTCAGTGGGTTTCAGTGCCACAAAATGGCGGCGACGTCTTTAAGCTGCCACAAATGTCACACAACTTTTTTAAAGGCCACAAATTGGCGCCCACATTTTTTTTAATTTTTTTTCAGGCCACAAATTGGCGTCCTACGTGGTTTTTGGCTAGTTTTTAACATCTGATGTAATTTTTTATTGTTCTTTTTTTGATTTGAAAAAAAAATTTTTTTTTTTGAATTTTCTGAAAATTTTCTAAAACATAAAATTTTTTGTGGTACAGCCAAAGCCAGGTTAAAGGCTTTCAGTGGCTGTCGGTGGTTTTGATACCCAATCAATTTTTTTAATGGAAAACAAGATCATTGGTTTTTGGAAATAACATTTTTTTAAATATTTTTTTAGTAATATTTGAACGTTGATTTGGAACTCGGTTTGTTGTTTTAGTAATCCTCTTAGTTTTTATTAGCTTATCTTCACAAGTTTTTTCTTGGAAAATAAAAGATTCATTTTTATTTATTAAGGAAGAATAAGTGGGAAAAAAAACATAGGAGTTTTTATTCAGCAGCGTCCAAATCATGTTCTTAATTCTTTAAAGTTTTTGTAGGAAAAACTTGTTTTAATTTTTTTTTAAGAAAAATAAATACGACAATGTAAATTTACTTCAATTTTATTTAATTTATAGGTGGATGGATTTCCAGACATGGTCTTTTTATGTTTTAAATATATGACATAGGTAGTGTGTTTTTTCTAACAATTTTTTTTGCAGGTTCATTTATTTATATGTTATTATTTCCTGCTTGTGATAAGATAGAAATTGTTTCACCGATTATTTTTTAGTGCAGTCAATTTATTTATGTCAACAATTTTTTTGGCGATTTTAATTTTTTGTGGGATATCACCACTTGGTATTTGGAATATTTTTACAGGGTTTCACACAAATTTTTCTTGGCTGAGTTGTTTTAAAGTAAAAATAGCTTAACAGCTGGTAGCTTTGTTTAGTTGAAAGTATTAATTAGTAATGAAAGAAAAGGAAAATGAGTTTATTTTGCTTTGTCATTTTCTTTTCTTGTTTTTTGGTGGTAACTGTTGGATGACAATTAAGATCTTACGTCACTCAGTTACATCGGGTCAGAGGAGGGTACTACTACTAGTGTCGGCTCGGGAGGTTAGGAAACACAAGGCTAAAACCCTAGAGCGACATATTGGCTGAAGATCAACGCCAGAGGTCCAGTTGGCATTTTTTTTTGGGGTATTTTTTTTGAAAGACAGTTTTTAGGTCTTTGGTTTAGTTGTCTAGTTGTGTTTCGTGACTGGTCAAATTTTTTTTGGTAGAAAATACAGCGTTGGGCTTTGGAGTGCATTTTTTAAAAATGACCTACGGGTATTTCTATCAATTAAAGTTTTCTGGTACACATTTATTTTTTTTTCTGTATTTTTTTCTGCGTTCAGGTCATAGCTTGGTCATGGCCATTGGAGAGCAAATATTTATGTTTGAGCCTTGAGAAGTTTTGCCTGCTCCAGATTGAATACAGAGAAAATGAATTTGAAGCCCAACTAGATATAATACCACAAAAGAAATGTTTAACTGAGACAGATATAGATATAAGTTTTTTTTGATTTTTTTTAGTTCATTTGTAGAGTTCATTTGTAAAGTTCAGTAATTTTTTTAAGTAATGTCATTGTGAGGCCGTGAAATTGGTCAGTGAATTTAAGAGAGACTTTCAACTAAATATAAATGCTAGGCGGTGGTAATTGGTAAAAATATTTCCAAATTTTGCTTCTTTTTTTAAATAATTTAATTTTTCGCAAAAGATTATTTCCTTTCTGTTAACATAACTTCTCGAATTCTTGTTTTGGTCAAAACGGTTTGTATAGTGGTCGTAGTTTTAAAGGGTGACCAGACAGGTTATATTTTTAGGGGACCAAACGGGAACTTCTTGAGTTACAAAAAGGTGAACTTTTTTTTTTATCTTAGTTGATCAGGCAGGAATAAATAAATCTTTTTACTCCCGAATCATAATTTTAAATAACAAGATTTATTGGTTAAGTGTTTGGGTCTTATAGGAAAAAAAATACGTTTTGTTTTTGGAAGATACTGGTATGATATGAGATTATTTTAATTTCATGCCAAATGTTGGTTGACGGCAGATATGCTAGTCTTCAGTTTTTTTCGTTAGTTTGCATTTCAGGACAGTGGCGTGTACTTAAGGGGGCCTTACATCTGCGCCCATTGTAAAGCAACTTCCAACATACTTGCTTAGCTTTTCACTTAATCTTCGTTTTGTTGCTTCTGAAATTAAAGCGTTATGTTGGATAACGATGGATGGTGTTAGACTGAGAAAGTACCTAGGTATTTAGGGATGAAAACTTGGAAGTTGTGGACAATTGGGAAATAATTTTTTTTATTTCATTTTTTTTTAATTTTAAAATAATTTCATACTGGTGACCTCAAATAATGAAGCAAAATTTTAAATTAAAATACACTTTTGTGGAATAAATGGGAAAGTGTTCAGGTTAAACAATAAATTTAAGATGATTGATTTAAAAAAAAAAGATTTCAATCTAAGAATAAATTTAAAGACAATAGGTTTTCTTTGATGAGACTAAACAACGATGAGGGCATATACTTTTTTTGTTATGCATAATATGATAGTAGTACCTTTTGTATTGCCATAATTAGGGGTTTTCCTCCCGCGAGCTGGGTGGAAATGGAAGAAATGTTTGGTTCGGAGTGTAGAAATCGAGGAACGAGGACTTCCTGCTAATCTTTTTAGGATTTCGCAACTTCGGTTTTCGCTAAATTAAAATACATCCAAATTTGGCCTACAGGCTGAATCTCACATCTTCCAGGACCTTGCAGATTTGCGGAGAAAGACAAATTTTGTGATCTGTTTAGTTATGATAGGAATTAATATAATATAATAGTAACATGCATATGAGGGAACTAGATATATTTAGGTTAAAAAGTAGTAAGAACACTGATCTGAACAATTTTCCATAATAGTGTCCTATTTTCACAGGATGCTTCAAAATATCTTCACCCTTTCTTTGAAATAAGATATTGTTTCGCCTGTGGGTGTTTGACCGTTTAAAAAATATATAGGGTCCAGATGGGATTGGAATGGAAATCACAAGTTTTTGGGTTTTATTGACATTATACTTAGGGAATAGGGGAAATGTCTAATAAAAAGTTTTTGGTTTTAGGCCGAGTTTTGTTGAGATAACAGAAGTTTAATTGGGGCCGGGAGTTTTATTATGCTCTTTTAAAATTAATGTAATAGTTTTTGGTTCTTGATTTTGTTCTCTGGTTTTTACGCAGGATTATTCCCAACTGTTTCATTTCAAAATATCATTTGTAGGTGATGGGGTCTCATTAGCCCTTGGACATTTGGTAGATTTGCTTTGACTGATAGTTGTGGAGTGGGCCCAACTTAATTTTATATCTCGTAAACACCAGGAATAGGGATCTGAGAATGCATTAGGGAGTAAATTTTTTTTTGATTAGATGTTGTGTGTAAAGACACTTGAGTAGGCAGATTTAGTTTTACAACGTTATAGGTGAACCTTGAAATTGTTTTCATATTTGTTTTTTGAAAGTACACACAAGATAATTCTTTACGGAGTTGAGTGCAAAGTTTAAAACTTAGGTTCACACTATTATAGTGGTACAGTAAATAAGTGCTCACGTTGTTTATTTCCTTTAGTGATAATTTTGAACAAATATACTAACATCGTTTGTTTTTTTTTGAACATAAATACTTTTTTTTAACTTTTCCTAAACTGATTGGTTTTTTTGCAATTACGATTTTTATACCTTATGATTCTTAAGTAAATTTAATTTTCAAATTTTTTTTTGTATAGTAAATTAATTTTTCGAGCTCATTTACTTTTCACATTCACAGTTTTGGGAGAGGAAAGGAAATTGACAACTGTTTTTTTAAAGGAAAAGAACAAAAACTGTTGCATGACAACTCGAATAAGATTTTTCTGGTGTTAATTTTATAAAAAAAAAAATTTTAAGGTTCACTAATAGGAGCTGCAACCCCACTTAAACATTTTTAATTTTTTTTTTGAAAATATTTTTTTTTAATATTTTTTTTTTAATATTTTTTTTTAAAAGGGAGACTTGATTTTCTTGTTGGACATTTTTTCCTTGGTGCATAGTAGTACCATGTCCCTACAATGGTTCTACCAGTTTATTTAAATATTTTTTTTTCTGAATTAAAATATAATTTTATTTCGAACCCTCACGTTTTAACAACCTATCATCATTTGTTTTAAATTTTTTTTTTCTTCTCCCTACTCCAAACCACCTATCAGAGTGGAGTAATTTTTGAAAATTTTAGTGAGTCACTAATTAATTTTTTTGACTATTGGACTACTGTGGTCGACACCAAAAAATTTTTTTTTAATTTTTTTTTTGGACACCTTTCTGTACGATCCTAGGGTCTTTTTGACCATGACCATAGTTTGCATCAATTTAGTTTAAGTTTTGGGAATTTCATTTTAATGAAGATTAGAGAGTTGCAGTCCTACCAAGACGTTATTTCTGTAAATTTTTTAATAACATCGGTATTTTTTTTAAATTTTTTTTAATTACACACAACATCCTTACTAATCTAATTCGACGCAATTTCAGCGAGCGGATTTTTTTTTTTTTTTTTTTTAATTGAGCATATTTTACGATTTCTATAACATGAACATCTGTTCCGATGTTTATTGCGTTCACTTATATATTAAGGGATGATGTGACCTTAAGCAATGCATGTTTCGTGTAAACTCAGAGTAGGTAAGCAGGTTAAAGTGGGTTTTGATTTATTCTTTTTAGAAAAATCATTGTATACGGCGATTTGGGTTTTTTTTTGAGGAGGTATTAGTGGAGCCGTTCTGCAATAGCAGGAGTATACCCTAGCGTTAACTGTGTACAACAGCTTTGGGATTTTTGTTATAGGTAGTCTGTTGTACGTTCCATTTAGGGATAAATTTACCTACTCGGTTGCTGAGGTAAACAAACATCACTTAACTTTAATTTTAATCCAGTTCAGCTAGGATAAGCGCAATTATTTTTTTTTGGTTTTACTCACGCAGGAGTGAAACATAAGACCTAAACACTGCCAAAACTCTTGTCTCTCTTTTATTTTTTTTTTAAACTTTTTTTATGGCTACTTGTTAATTCTAATTTAGGATTTAAGTGGTTATTTCTCTCTGCAGGGTTGGACGTCATAGTTGGTTGTACAAATACTTAACATAAATTATGATTACATTTTTAAATGCAAATAAATTTTATTTTCTTACTGCTCCGGTGTTTTTCGGTTTTGTTCGCGTCTGCCCGTATTTAAGTTTTATATTTTCTACATTTGTGAGAAAATTTATAGTGATTTTCACTGGTGAGTTTAAAGTGAACTTTGTGTTTGTTATTGCGTGGTTTAGTTTTTATAATTGGGAGGTATAATTAACAGTTTTAATTAAAGTTTAAAGTTTGAATATAAAAGGCACTATGGCTGTTTCTGTGAGTCGGTTGTCTGACATAAGGTACTTAGTCAAGGACGAATTAATCTATGAGTTAACATGGAGAGGCATAGCCATTGGATCGGTGGAAGAAATGAAACAACAGCTTATGCTGATTAAGCAAAGAGAAAAGACTGATACAAGTATGAGATACCCTCCGTATCCCTTTAAATTTGGCCAAGATGCTTTTAGCTGCATGAAGAAGCTTGATAGTCTGGTACCGCTGGTAGAGAAGTTCTCTGGTACGAGTAAAGGGGGAGAGTTTAGAAAAATCGCTGTAAGGTTGGAACATGTGTTAGCCAGGATAAATAACATGAATCCGTCTAACTTTGAAGAAAGTCAAACCAAAGGCATACTGGTTGCGGAAACCTTGAGTTTGATTGGGAGGTTGCAGAGCCAAGCAACAGATTTATTAAGAGTTGGCGTGACCTCAGATGATGATGAAGCATCTGAAACCCAATCAACGAGTAGAAGCTCAGACCACTCAACAAATGCTGGTAACACACCAAACCAGTCTCATTTCCCGCAACCACAGCACTCGAGCACACAAACAGCTCAACAGCCTACGAACCAACCGTCGGTCATTGCTCCAGTGCAAATGCCTGTGCTCACGAACCCAACTCAAGCACCAATACAGGCACCAGTCCCTATGCCGATTGAGAATTACGGTACATCAGCTTTTCATTACCAACAACCGTCTACCGTTCCTTTGAGTCTAGCTGCCCTCCAAAGTAGCATTGCACCAATTGCTCAGTCACGACCATTTTCATGTTCGTCGCCAGTACCAATGTCAAGTGATCCTGGTACCTCATATCACGTTGCACCGGTACCTCCGCATAAATGGAACCTTAAGTTTACAGGCGAGAGGGGTACAATCTCCGTCACCGCATTTTTCGAGAGAGTGGACGAGTTGAGTCAGGCTAGAGGAGTCAGCAAAAAGGTTTTACTGAATTCGGGCATTGATCTTTTTGAAAAGTCAGCTTATACTTTTTACAAAGATGTACGTAGAGAAGTCCATACATGGGAACAGCTGGAACAGAGGTTCATGGCAGAATATCTTCCTTCTTCATATGGCGAGAAGCTATTGAAGGAGATTCAAAAACGTAAACAAGGCCCTGGAGAGTCTATAGGGACCTATATTGCTGTCATGAACACATATTTCCAAAGACTTGGCTGTCCTGTTTCCGAAGAGGCGAAATTAGCTATCGTCTTCAGAAATATAGCGGACATCTATAAGAAAGGGTTGATTGCTACTGAGGTCAATAGCCTATCACATTTAAAGGATCTGTGTCGTAGAATAGACCAGAGATATGGTTTAGAGGAGGAAAATTTTACATCTAGAAGAAACCAATCAATCGAACCTGACTTGGCCTACGTTGACGTAGAGAGCGACAGTGACGATTTTTCAACAGGGGTTGATGCAATTCAAATATCAGGTGCCGGGACATCGAACCAACAGAATTTGAATCATCCTGCTGATAGATTCGACAGAGATAGGCAGCAACCAGCAAGCAATTTTGCTGCTAGGGCTGATAGAGATAGACAGCAACCAGCTAGTGGTCAGTCTAGTGTAAATGACAGAGATGGACAACAACCACAGGGTGTTGGATCTGGTAGGGCGAATAGGGACGTTGTTTGTTACAGATGCAACCAAACAGGGCACATGGCAATCGGGTGCGCATTACCTAGAGGCAAACAGTGCTATTCGTGTGGACAGGCAGGGGTTACAGTAAGAGAATGTCGTAATTGTAATCGTCAGGGAAACGGACCCAGGCGCTCGTAGGTGGTCGACCTTCGAGTCAGCCTGAACAAGCATCGACCGATAGGCTAACGTACGTTTTAGATTATGTGATAAGTCATGCTCGTAAAGATGAGAGGCCTTATTTAGAAGTGGATGTGCTCGGAAATAAGTTATTAGGTTTGTTGGATTCCGGGGCATCACGTACCTTTTTAGGGAATCATGGTTGGTCGATCATCGAGAGGTTTGGTTTTTCACTTGATACGACAAAGAAGACGAGTTGTATTGTGGCAAATGGTCAAAGCACGAGTAGTATTGGGACAGTGCAGCTGCCTATGCGAGTTCAAGATAAATTTAGGTTAATAGAGGTCGTCGTCGTTCCTGAGTTGCCGCACACTCTGATTTTGGGATTAGATTTTTGGATTTCGATGGGGATAGTACCGAACTTAAGTACTAATGAGTGGCACTTTGCCGATAATAAAGATGTGATTTGTTCTTTAGAAACACCAGACCAACAAACTACTCTTTCGCCTTATGAATCAGAACGACTAGAGGAATTGGTCGTTAAATATAAGACTATTATGGGTGACTCACTGGGATGTACCGACAGGGTAGAGCATAAGATTACAACAGATGCAGCACCGATAAGACAACGTTCATATAAGGTCTCACCGGTCATTCAGAAACTTATTGATGACGAAATCGACGAAATGCTGAAAATGGATGTGATAGAACGTAGTAGTAGTTCATGGGCTTCACCAGTGGTAATGGTACAAAAGAAAAACACAAAGAAATATCGTTTCTGTGTAGACTACCGCAAATTGAACTCAGTGACGGCGCGTGATAGTTATCCTTTACCACTCGTATCCGAGACTCTTGACAAATTGAAAGATGCTAAGTACTTGTCAACTTTAGATATTAAGAGTGCTTATTGGCAAGTACCAATGGAAGAATCATCGAAGCCACTAACAGCATTCATCTGTCGACGAGGTCTCTTCCAATTTAAGCGGTTACCATTTGGTCTTCATAATGCACCTGCAACTTGGCAGAGACTCATAGATAGCATCATAGGAAACGATTTAGACCCTTACGTGTACGTATATCTCGATGACCTCGTAATTGTCACACAGAGCTTTTCTGAACATCTTAGAATTCTTGAGGAAGTCCTACGAAGATTGCAGAATGCAAAGATAACGGTAAGTTGGGAGAAATGCCAACTGTGTAGGCCAGAAATGACTTATTTAGGTTTCGTAGTGGACCGTCGAGGCATCCGAGTTGACCCTAATAAAATTAGAGCCATGTTAGAGCTCCAGAGGCCAAGAACTGTCAGAGAAGTTCGTAGAGTTGTAGGTACAATATCCTGGTATAGACGTTTCATAGAGAATTTTTCAGCGATAATAGCTCCAATTACAGCTCTAACTAAGAAAAATCAAAAGTTCGATTGGACTCCAGACTGCGAAAGAGCATTTATTAAGATTAAGGAACTTTTAGTGACTGCACCGATTCTTACATGTCCAGATTATACCAAGGAATTTGTCATTCAAACAGACGCCTCAGGATATGGAATAGGAGCATGTTTAACGCAGCCTTATCCTGAAGGAGACAAAGTCATATGCTATTTGAGTCGATCTTTGACTAAGCAAGAACGTGTTTACACGACCACCGAGCGAGAATGTTTGGCATTGGTTTGGGCGATAGAGAAGCTCCGGCCTTATATTGAGGGGATCTCATTTAAGGTCATTACAGATCATTTTAGCTTAAAATGGCTTCATAGCTTGAAAGAGCCCAGTGGAAGACTTGCTCGTTGGTCTGTAAAACTGCAGCAATATGACTTTGAAGTAATCCATCGGAAAGGGAAAGATTTAGTTGTCCCGGACATGTTGTCTCGTGCAGTACCTATGATTGATGCAATTTCGCAGCCCAGAGACGTTTCAACAGCAATTAAAGATCGATGGTACCAAAAGATGGTAAAGAGGGTCGTAGAATCACCATTAAAATTTATGAATTGGAGATACACTGATAATAAGTTGTATAAATATGTCAAACAAGAATACCCTCAACTTTCACCATCTAATGAATATTGGAAAGAGGTAGTCCCCAAAGATCATAGGCGTAGAATTATTGGAGAAGCTCACGATCCTCCTACCGCAGGACATATGGGTGTGTATAAAACCTTCCACAGACTGGCAGAAAAATATTATTGGCCAAAAATGCGCCAGGACGTGGCAACTTTTGTAAAGAAATGCTTTGTCTGTGCAGCTCATAAAGGTGATACACAAGGTGTATCTGATCAGATGATATCTCACCCAAAACCAACTCGTCCTTGGGAAATTATTTCGACTGATTTATGTGGACCTCTACCTCGTTCAACAAAGGGTAATTGCTGGATTCTCGTCGTTACGGACTATTTGAGTAAGTTTTCCTTAGTTTTTCCAATGCGAACAGCTCCTACTCAAGCAGTTGTCAAGTATCTTGAGGAACAAGTATTTATGGTCTTCGGAGTACCCCGTTCGATACTTTGTGATAATGGCCCTCAGTACAAAAGTAACGAATTTAAGCGTTTTGCTGAGAGTTATCAGGTTAAAATTCAGTATAATCCGTACTATCACCCCAGAGCGAATCCAACAGAAAGGACGAATCGCACGTTAAAAACCATGTTATGTTGTTATGTGAAAGACAACCACAGGAAGTGGGACGAACAAATACATAAACTTGCCTGCGCGATTCGTACTGCAACCCATGAGACAACCAGGATGTCTCCTTTCTTTGTTAATTTTGGTAGAAATATGTGTCTGTCAGGAAAAGATTACTCCAACCCAGTGTTGTTATCTGAAGAGAATGGTGTACAATCTGCAGCTGAAAGTAAGAACGAAGGTTTCCGGAAGCTCTATGCGGATGTTAAGAGAAGGTTAGAGGTGGCTGGAGAGAAAAACGTAGTTCAGTATAATTTGCGTACAAGGGTACCCAACTTTGTTGTGGGTCAGCGTGTTTGGAAGAAAAATTATGTTTTGTCAGATGCTGCGAAGTTTTTCTCGAAGAAGTTAGCACCGAAATTCGTTGGTCCTTATGTGATTAGGAATAAAATTTCTCCATGGATATTTGAGCTTCAGGAACCATCGGGTAAAGTACTGCCAGGGAGTTGGCATGCCAAAGACCTTAAGTCGGCAGCGGACCTCTCCGATTAACCTTTTTAGGTTAATCGTCTTGAAGTTGGGGGGGGATTATGTAACGTGTCATTTTTACGTTTAAGACAACGTTACATATTTGTTTATTTAGGTAAATAATCAGGGCTCTTTGATTCGTCTTTCTGTACACAAGTAAGGGTATTTTATAGAGCTAGGTTTGGAGGTTATATAGGGTCTAGGAAGTTACCTTAAAAGGAGGCATTCCATCGAATTACTGTGGACACTACGCACATCGCATTATCTGGACATCGTAATTGGAATTTAAGATCACAGGCTTCGGGAAAAATCACATAAAAATTTTGATTGTTTTGTTTTTATCTGTGGAATTTTGTGATCCACTTGACGTTCATAAAGTTAAACAGCTGTTATGCTGGGGAATGGCGGCGTTGCCGCATCACAAATGGTTTCAGTAACAGGAAGGAAACATTTAGATGAACATTTCATTCCCTTACGTTTATTCTCGAGGATATTGGGACAATCCGAACCCCATATTCTTCACGGATTAGCTAGTTTTGATAGCACGAAAACATATTTAGGTTCACGGTTTGACCAGTAACAACCGAGGCTCCGCCACTTTGATATCTTTATTAATTTGATAGGGAAAGGATAAAATAAATACGAGTTATGCACTGTTGTAAATGGGAGATAAACGAGGGATAAAAACCAAGACTAAAAGAATAAACGAAATCGTGTGAGTTAACATCTGAACACTCTTGTGCCTTTAAGCAATAGTTCAGTGTGTATTTTTGGGTTCAGGTTCAGAAACAACTTTATTACTGTAGAAATGTTTTACAAAAATGGCGTTAAACCATATGAATCTTAGAGAAAACATATATAAAGAGCAAAGGAAACTTGTGACTGAAACTGTAGCTAAAATACAACTAAATTCTGCACTTAGTATAGCTTTGCTCATGTGGGAATTGGTTGAGTGTTCGAATATTCCTGGGTTTGCTGCATGCCCTGATCTCCAGTAATTGATTTTACAGTTGATGGTTTCAATGCTGAGCTTCTTCTAGTCCGTCGGGTTATTCTTCTTCTATTGGATATGTTGGTGGGGGTCCGGTAGGCAAATGTTCGGTCAAATGTATGGAGGGTGTCTCGACGTCCTTGTTATAAAAATTTCAACCGTGGAAATAGATCCGACAACACCTCAAGGTTTGTTTTACGTACTTCCTATCCCCTTGGTCGGTGCTGCCCCCTATATACCTGTATGGAACTATGCGGTATCTCCTCATTGGTTGCTTTGAAAACCCCGGGTTTTTCTTCCAGGCTTGCCACTGAATGTAGAGATTTATTTTTGGCGGAAAAGTTTTTTTAAATAGGTTATTTGAATTTCACCGGGAAGATTAGGTTGGTACTATTGCGTTTTACCGTCCCCACTCCCCACCAAATTTACAAAACGGTTTCCGGCCACTGCATTATTCTGGTATTCTCGACTAAGTGCTTTGTCTCTCTTTGCTAACAAATTTGGTTGGGTCGACAACAGTTTCTGGGATCGCCTTTGTTTTTGGTGATTGGCACTACAGCGATTGTAGGAGATATCCCAGAAACTGTGGAAGTGAGTCCGTCGTGTCTAGGCAATCTGGAGTGACGCTCGCACCCTTTTGAGGGGAATTTAAGTCGGCCCACGCCATTTTGTACGGGGAAAGAGCAGCGGTAAGTTCGATTTTATTTTTTTTCATTTTTTTTATTATTTGAGTACTCTTCAAGATAATATTTGCCTCCCAAATTGTAATTATTTTTTCGTGGGAAATGTACTTTTTTTGACAAAGGACGTGGGGAATTGTTGGCGTTTTTATATTTTTTCTTTTAACCACGTGTTGGATAAAAACTATATATTGTTTTTCTCCTTTGTCTACAGCCCTGTCAATTCCAGCGACGGGACAGTTGGGCTGGACGCTGGTGGGAAGCCGGACGGGCCAGTTATAACCCTGAGAAAGGTACGTTAGTTTATTTTAGTTCATCTGTTTAAATTTGCTTTATTTTATTGAGTCGACATGGGGTTCTCGATTTAAGTTACTGTGTAGGGGAACTTCGTGCAAAATTGACGAATTCCAGGAAACTGAAATATTTCATTTTCCACAGGGTTCTACGCTCGGGCAAGCATCCCACAACCTTTTACGCTCGGGCAAGAATCCCACAACCCTTTTAAGACCAAAGTGCTGGCCTAACATCATGTGCTAAGCGAGCACGAGGGAAGGCGTGAGCAGAGCAGGAGACCCGAGAGCAGTGGTGATACAACTGGACAACAGGATTCCAGGTTTACAAAATAAAACATACACAGAATAATCAAGGACCAAGGTAGGAGCAAGCCGTAACTATAATTTTTTCCCTCATATATAAATTTTTAATATAATTTAGACGTAATCTTTTCATATATTTCATATATAAGTTTTCACAGTATAATTTCAACATTTCTTGTAAACGCAAGATAAGGTATGACGTCATAACCCTGGTTTTGCGGCATATTTACTACATTGACTTGTTTTCCTTCATTTCATTTATTTAAGATAATTTTACTGTCAAATTTAAAGTGCCTTGCTATTTTGGCCCTATTTAAAGTGCCTTGCTATTTTGGCCCTTGTTTTCATCCATTTCATTTATTTTTTTTTTATGTTTCCGGTAATTTTATCTGATTTTACCCTTAAAATAAACAAGATGAACTAATTTTTCTTGTGTTATTTGTACAACCCAATGAACCAACTTTGCGGAGACAAAAGAGAGATGAGATTATATTATTTTTTTAGCGGTTTCGTTACACATTTTTACCTCATGGGGTGGATCTCGGACTGGGTTGCTGTCTGTCTCATTCTACCCAGCGTAGAATGATGACAGCAGATATTTGGTCTAGGTCTCCCCTATGATGGAACGATTTTGGAAGTATATGTGTATTTTTTTTTTACAACCATTTATGTAAGTGAGTCCTACGCTACTGACTCAGATGTAGGTACAGTATGACCTGTTAAAGGAGTCCATCTACCTGTAAAGTATTTCTAGTTTTGTCATCTTAATTCAATCTTTTAGAATTTTATTCTGTTTATTTTTTTTTGGTTATTCTTAATTACATAAATATTCTGGAAGCCTCGGAAGTAAGTAGAATTTCATTGTTTGGCTGCAACGTTTGGGTTGAACTGTATTTTATTTAAGATCTTCTTTGTAAAACATTGATATTAAATAATGTGGCGCACTTAAAATTTTCTTATTTCTGAACCCCCCCCTTCTCCACTGTATAAAAGTTACCGGGCATATCAATGTTTTACCTAGCTGGAAAATACAGTTCTGCTTCCAGATATTTGTTTAATTATTCAGTGGGTTTCAGTGCCACAAAATGGCGGCGACGTCTTTAAGCTGCCACAAATGTCACACAACTTTTTTAAAGGCCACAAATTGGCGCCCACATTTTTTTTAATTTTTTTTAAGGCCACACGGTTAATGTCCATGGCGACAGCACCGGAGTCTGTACATAATATTTTTGTACCAGAGGTGACGGTTAGGGTCACTGCATCCTGGAAGCCTGGCGTCTCCAGGGGTAGCGACCTATAACCTCATTTACGAAAAACGCAAATCTGACACTGGCAGGAGCGTAGCTTTTTTATGTTCAAAAAAATGAAATGGTTTACAAATGTTACGTAAAGAACTGTCCGTCACACCCGGTATATAAATTTGACTGTCCAAATAAACAAACCTAAAAAAACTAAATTTTTTATGATTTCAATATTTATCAGGACCCTGTGTTAGGACCTACACAGCGCAAGAAACCAAAAATATAGTTTGCATGTTTTATATATATGATAAATAAATTTTTTATGCTCTCTAGGGAATAAAAGCAGGGCCGTATCTGAGGGGGGGTTTTGGGGGTTCAAACCCCCTCCGAAAAATAGATAGGAATGTGTTTTTTAAGTTTAACTTTTTTTCATTAAAACCCATTAAAAAATTGTAGTTCATTTTTAAATCACAATTTTTTAAATTCCACTGGCCTAACCCCCCTCCCCCAAACATTAAAAATTTGTAGTTCATTTTTAAACCACAATTTTTAAATTCCACTGGCCGAACCCTCAAAATTTTGGTCCAGATACGGCCCTGAATAAAAGTGTACTTTTTTCATGGGTTAAGGTAGTATTTTTTGTCCCAGTGATTAAAAGTAATTTCTTCAAAACCATAAAGGCAAAATATAGGTTTTTGGATTATTTTATTTTATCATAATACAAAAAACAAAAAGGAATCAAGATAACGATTATTTTGTTGCTTCCAGCTTGCCGCAAGCTTACTGTACTTTGCTGATGACTTGGTTCGTTTCGATTGTTATTGTGTCCTTCGGCATAGAATATTGCTTCCATATATATGAAGCATTTAACTTTCTAGACTTCTCCAGAATGTAAACCAGGAAACGGTGAAATTTTCAAATATCTGTTTGTTGCATCATTTTCGGTACTGAAAGCTGCTTTCTTCGGTGGCCTTTTCCATACCCATCTCAAAGCAAGAATATGCTTTATTCTTTGGTCCCTTGTTTGTTCCATTTTCGAGAAATGTAATTCGAACTTTTTCTCGACTAAACCTATTTAGTTTGTTATGAAATAAATATTATTTTTTCCACATTGTTTGTTAGCATCTGACTGACTTTTGTTTAATGTAATGCCATGACAACTATCACTGCCCACTGTTTTATTATATACGGGGGGGTTGACATGCTAAAGCTACAGTATGGTAAGTGGTTTAATACCTATTTATTTAGTTTATGATTATTATTATTTTTATAGTATATAAAAATAAACCTTGGCATTAAAGTCCCTTTTAGTCACTTCCTCCTTCCGGTCGGGCATGAAAATTCCCGCCGTAGGATTAAAAGTAAACACTATACGCCCAAGGTTTATAATATACCTACTATTATTTTTATTAGTGTACAAAAAAAAGCGGGCGGCGAAGAAAAGGTCGAAAGTACAAAAAATCGAAAATACAAAAGTTCGAAAGTACAAAAGGTCGAAAATACAAAAGATTGAAAAACAAAAGGTCCAAACAAAGATCGAAAGTAGCTACACTGTAATGATGCAAAACAAAGTAGAAGTAAGAGACATACAGGTACACACACACACTCATAGAAAAGTTTTAAAAAAATCAACATCCAATAAAAAGTCAAGGTGCCAATTTGGGCCTATTAAAATGCGCTGGATGACATTTGTGGCAGCTTAAAGACGTTGTCGCCATTTTGTGACACTAGAATTAGAATAACAACAATTTGCCAATTTGTGACACAAAAAACCCACTGAATAATTAAACAAATATCTGGAAGCAGAACTGTATTTTCCAGCTAGGTAAAACATTGATATGCCCGGTAACTTTTATACAGTGGAGAAGGGGGGGTTCAGAAATAAGAAAATTTTAAGTGCGCCACATTATTTAATACCAATGTTTTACAAAGAAGATCTTAAATAAAATGCAGTTCAACCCAAACGTTGCAGCCAAACAATGAAATTCTACTTACTTCCGAGGCTTCCAGAGTATTTGTGTAATAAAAAAAACCAAAAAAAAATTGACTAGTAAACAAAATAAAATTTAAAAGATTCTCAAATGAATCAAAATGACAAAACTAGAAGCACTTTACAGGTAGATGGACTCCTTTAACAGGTGTGTGTACCTACATCTGAGTCAGTAGTGTGAGACTCAGTTATATAAACGATTGTTAAAAAAAATACACTTCCAAAATCATTCTGTCATAGGGGAGATCTGGACCAAATATCTGCTGTCATCATTCTACGTTAGGTAGAATGAGACAGACAGCAACCCAGTCCGAGATCTACCCCATGAGGTAAAAATGTGTAAAGGAACCGCTAAAACATGTAATCTCATCTCTCTTTTGTCTCCGCAAAGTTGGTCATTGGGTTGTACAAATAACGCAAAGATTTAGTTCATCTTGTTTATTTTAAAAGGTAAAACTGGAGTATTACCAAAAACATGAAATAAAAAAAATGAATGAAATGTAGTGGAACAAGTCAGGGCCTAAGTAGCAAGACACTCCAAATTTCACAAGAGAAATTGTCTGAAAACTTAGTAAATACACCGCAAAATTGTGGTTATGACGTCATACCGTTACCTTGCGTTTACAAGAAGTGTTAAAATTAAGCTGTGCAAAATTATATATGGAAAGATTATGTCTAAATTATATTGTGAAAATTATATATGAGAAAAAAAATTATAGTTAAGGCTTGCTCCTACCTTGGTCCTTGATTATTTTGTGTATATTTTATTTTGTAAACCTGGAAGTGGTGTACTCAGCCATTCCTCACTGCTACTTCGGGTCTCGTTCTGCCCGCGTCTCCCTGCTGATTAACTAGCACATGGTACTAGGGCAGCACATGGTTTCAAAAGTTGTGGGATCCTTGCCCGAGCGTAGAAAATTTGTGGTGTATTTTCAACCACGTAGGGGCAAAATTTTTTAAGGCGTTGGGCGCTAACTTTGTGGTATATTTTTAACCACGTTGGGCATCAGATCTATAATTTTTGCCTGGTATTATTTCACCTTTCCTCTTCCTTTTTTTTTTAGCAAAGCAAAGAAAGTGGACGAACGAAAGAAACTCTTTCAAATCAAAATAATGAAATGACTATCTCAGGGTCGTACCTTCTCTTTTTAGTTCTACTAACGTTTCTTCCAATTTGTTTTCTTTTAAGGGTAATGGGGCGCCATTGAGCATTACCTGGAAGATCCTTTAGGACAAAATTCATTCATTAAAAAAAAAATTATATATAAAAAATATAATGATAAATGGAAAAAAACTAAAGAATGAAATAGTCTTGGAATCCTCCAAACAATCTCACCTCGTTTAGAGTATAAAGAAATTCTGGATTAGAGAATAAATTTTACAATTTATTTTATAAAAAAAATGATCAGTGACAAAATCAAAAAAAAAATTACAAAAAAAACTAAACCTTTTTATAAAAATAAATGAAGAAAATTTATTAAAGAAAGAAGAGTCTCAAGTCTTATTTAATTTTGAAACTTGCTTTTTAAAGTTTTAGATTGTCTTTTCTTTTCAAAAAAAATCTATATAAAAAAAATAGCATCACCAATAGTAGAACATCATCTTCAACCATGAGATCATATTCACAACATTCCCATCATGGTCTCAGTGCCAGTCTTCGCCTCATCAGCAGTTGTGCAATCCAGGAGGACTTGTATGTGGCTTATCTTTGTTGGTCTTACTCAGTGGTGGAGAACTTGTCGTCGCAGGATTTTTTTTGTACATGAAAAGAAAGACTATTTACGCAACCGTAGAAACAATTTGTCAGACTTGATGACCTAGCTTTCTCAACAAAACTCTCAAAAAAAAATTTACGTAAAACTCTAGCATTGAGAGTGTCACAAAAAATAGTTTTAGTTTACAAATTTCTACAAATGACAATCATCATGGAAATGTCATTTATCAAAAGGAAAATATATACATTCAAAATATAAAGAAAATGTAGAAGGAATCTTTACAAAATTTCAACCAAATATTCAGCAGAATATTTAGACCTTTCAGGTTTACATGAATCCTTTTATAGATTCCTGAATTAGAAAAAAATATATATATTTTCTGAATTTAATTTCAAAAATTTCACAAATTTTGTCAAATAAACTCATAAAAATAGATGTTTAACAGGTTATTATCTATTTCATCTTTACAATTGGTTTCTTAAGATAAAAAAATATAACTGTTTGGATTTTACAACTTTAAAATTATACCCAATATTAAAATAAAAATATAATTTCACACATGTTGGTTTTATTTCTTAAAGCTAGAAAAATTTACAAAATAATTTGAGAATAAAGGTCAAAATGGAGGGAAAGAATAAAATCTTTTTAACAATTTATTAAAAAAAAATGTATCTAAAAATTTTACATGGGGAACATTTCAGTCTTTCACACAAACAAAGGGAAAGTTAACTAAAACGTGAGTATGTTTTCGACTTTTGAGGGAGGGCAATTAAAAAAAAATATTTCCTTTTATTTTTTCCTTAAAAGGAAAATAACTTCTTCATTAAAGAAAATATAATTAAAAAGGGGAAGCAAAAATTGAAATCTGATCGTTCACGAATTTAATTTATTCACTCAAAAAAAAACAAAATGGCTGCTGTTCACTCAAGAACCAAGCAGAATAAAAAATACAAAATGGCCGACCTTCATTTAAGATTGAGCAAGCTAAATATTTCTCTGAGAAGTTAGATTTTTGAGGACTTTTGATGGAGATTAGAAAATCCTTCTGGTAAGTTTTTCATTCAAAGCAGATTTGACTAAAGTCTATTAAAATATATATGAATAAAAAAACTTACCAGATAATTTATCCAAATAGATCCATATCTCCAAAGTCCATCAACCTCAAGAATCCACTTCCTTGGAATGCATTGATCGAATGAGTCAGGTGGGCTAAAATTTGTCCTATATGACTGAAAAGGGAAGCTTGGCTGAACTCATTGGGTCCTTAATCTGAAAAAAAATATTCCACGAGAAATACCTGTGCTATGGGCCAATATTTTAGCAAACATTAAATTTTATCAAAATTTGGTTTTCTACCAAAAAATTAAGATAAATGCAATCAAATTATGCATATTTGCACTAAATTAAGATAAATAATTGTGAGTGAAAAAGGAAAGAACTGACCTGAATTTCAATGTCGTCAGACCAAAAATCGAAAACACACTAAATTTTAATATTTAAGATCTCTTAAAACAGACATCCTATGGAGTATACTTTTTAATAAAAAACGTATTCATCTTAAATCATCTCAACTAACACTATGCAGATCATTGACTGTTTATCCTTTGCCTCGCGCGAAAGTAAAACAAAGAGGAAATGTGATAGATTGGCTCAATTTAGCGTATGGACACATGTGCTTGCCTTTTTTGCTGAATGCGGAGATTTTGATAAATAATTTAGGCCAGTCAAAATGATATAGCCATTCAAAGCTCAATAGGCCAGTAAAATTGATTATTTTTCAATAAGGAAATTTAATTAATTAAATAATATATTTTTATTACAAAATATGTAATTCCTTACTTTTTAAACAATATAACGATATAATCGTTATAAGGTCTAAGAATTTTTATTTACCATCTCTAGGTATTTTTTTGGGTAGCAACGCAGGACTTTGTTCGAAAACATTTTCTTTGAACGGAACTTTGTTCGAAAACCCTTTCTTCGAACGGAAAATTGTTCGAAAAAATTTGAATTGTGAACACCATTTCTTTCAACGGAAATTTGTTTTCGAACGGAAATTTGTTTTCGAACGGAAATTTGTTTTCGAACGGAAATTTGGTCATAAGCAATAGTTGTTCAAAAACATTTTCTTCGAATAGAAAACATTTTCTTCGAAAGCAAGTTTTTCGAAAAAAGACGCTCTAGACCTGGATTTCCAAACCTAACACAATTCATATAGTTTGACTAAGGCAAGCCTTTCTAACATATTTTTTCAAAAAAACCCTGACTTCTTTCCCGGGATCGTAAACTGTCTGAAAATTTGTCTACTTTCCTCCTTTTGGAAGGTCGAAATTGGTATTTTCCTAAACTTTGTCAATTGATCGCAAACGTGTCCCAACCGATCCAGATACCCCCTGATGTGCTCAATTGAGAAAGGTTAGAGTAACACCGAAAGCTAATTTAGGGAAATCATTTTTCGAAAATAGGTTTCGGTTGGTTCGGTTTGGTTTCACACCCTCTAGGATCCCGGGAAAGAAGTCAGGGAAGTTTTTGTTTCCAAAAATTGTTAGAAAAAGACCCCATTAGTCAAACTATGTGAGTTGTGTTAAGTTTGGCAAGCCAGGTCTAAAAATTTTTTTTTCGAAAAATTTGTTTTCAAAGGAATGTTTCTGAACAAATTTCCATTTTAAAATAATATTTTCGAACAAATTTTCGTTCAAAGAAAATGATTTCGAAAAATTTCTGTTTGAAGAAAACGTTTTCGATCAATTTTCCTTTCAAAGAAAACGTTTTTAAATAATCTTTTGTTCGAAGAAAATGTTTTTGAACAATTTTCGGTTTGAAGACAATGATTTTCGAAGTTTGTGCTTTCGAACAATAATATTAAGATATTTATATGAAATGTACTATAAAATTATAAGTAATTAAAGTCTAACGTTACTAAAACTCGTACGGTTTTTCGGTTTTTTTTGTCCTTTGATAAAATGTAAAAATTGGGATAAAAAGTGACTAAAAAAGAACCACAAAACCTAAAAACACCAAAAAAATTGAAAAAAACTTGAAAAATAAACTAAACAATGCAAAAAATAGCGTATAAACCTTGTTATTAAGGTTTCTTTTTATCCTTTGATATATTATATAGTATTAATAAACATTTAACATACAAATGTATTTCTGTCCTGTTTGTTTATTTATTACGTATTATTTTTATACAAAAAACACAAATAATATTTAAAAGAAAATGATTGTTAACAATAAATATACCTACAATAAATATTCATAACCCAAAAACTCAAGGAACATATTTTTTATTTCTTAAGCTGTATAAAAACGAGTTCTTTTTAAGTTTTATTAAAACATTTTTTTTCTCAGACTGTATAAAAATGAGTATTTTTCACGAACGTCTATGGAATTTTGAGTCTGGTGTCGCTACCCCTGGGAGACGCCAGGCTTCCAGGATCCAGTGACCCTAGTGACGGTCTGTAATAAGCGCCTCTCGAACTTTGTATTCCGAACTAATGTATACAGGGGGTATGTATAACAGTATTATGACAAGACCGGGGTGCTTTCCTTACTATAAATAATTATTATAATGTAAAATTTAATATATATGAAACAGTGGTGAAAAGCACGCTGTTGTATGGAATAGAGACTTGTCGCGTAACAGAAAAATACAAAGCAAAAATGGAAAGTGTCGAAATGGATGCAATAAGAAGATCAATGAGAATATCTAGAACAGATCATATAAGAAATGAGATCATAAAAGAAAGAATAGGAATCGAGGGAAGCATAACGGATGACATCACTAAAAGGCAACTGATATGGTACGGCCATGTGCAACGGATGAGCGACGAAAGATTACCAAAGCAGGTCCTAGAATGGCAACCAATAGGGCGCAGAAAAAGAGGGCGTCCTAAACTGGAATGGCAATAGTCAATCCAAAAATCAATGAGTCAAAAAAACCTGACGGAAGATGACTGTCAGGATCGATGGAGGTGGAGAATAGGCGTCGGACAACGTAGAAAAACGTTCTAAACCGACATAGTAGTAGTAAAAGTGGTTGGCCATATAAAGTCACTGAAGACATAAAACCGTGCTTTAGGAGAAAAGGAGAAATTCATGCAGAAAGTGAAATATTGTTGTGGTACCACAGGGTAATTATTCCTCCCAGTTTGCGTAAAGATATGCTTGATTTGATTCATGTCAGTCACCTTGGAATAGTTAAAAGTAAACAACTGGCACGATCTTATATATGGTGGAGCTTAGAGGCAAAAACTTTTTGATATTGACAGATTCATATTTAAAATGGCCAGAAGCTATACCAGTGGTTAGTCTGAGATCATCAGAGTTAATAAGGCACCTTAGACAGATATTCTGCTGCTTCGGTTTGCCAGAGCTGGTAGTTTCTGATAATGGTACTAGCTTCAGTTCAGAAGAAACTAAAGAATTCTTTCATAAAAATGTGATAAAACATGTCATGATTTCACCATTTCACAGTGAAAGTAATGGGGCAGCCGAAAATGCTGTTAAAACCTTCAAAAGGAAACTATCTGCAGCTACACAGGACCCCAATAACAAAAATTTAAGCATAGACATCTTAGTGCCATGATTCCTCTTGAATTACAGAAATACTCCACATTGTATTACAAAATATCCCCCAAGTGAGCTCATGTTTGGGAGAAAAACAAGATGCTAGCTAGATGTGATAAAACCACCGGCAGAAAAAATGATGAGTGATGAATGAAAAAGCGTGTGAAAACATGCAAAAAGCTCAAGAAAACCAGATAAGAAATAAAGGGGGAAGAAATTCAGAAGAAAGAGAATTCACGGAGGGAGAAGAAGTTATTGTGAGAGATTACAGAATCAGAAATAAGAAAAATTGGACGGAAGCAGAAATACAATCACAAATTGGCAGGACAGTCTACCTATGTAAGCTAAAGACAGGCCAAATTTGGAAACGCCACACAAACCAAATACAATCAACAGAAAGTTGTGGACATACAAAAGAATCAAAAAATCACAGGGATTCAACCCACATGTGTAAGGAAAATAGGGCGTGGGTCATTCCTTCAAAACCCACCAGTTTTGGAAAGAGAAGTAGAAGCACAAGAAGCGCACATTAATACCAATAGTGATCCTCCAGTATTGGGAAGGCAAGTTAAAACTTCAAGCTTGCCATCTTCCATGTCAGACCCTGTGGAAATGCCTGTACCGAGTACTTCAAGGCAAGGGGAATTACAAAATTCCCAAGAAGAGGCCATAAGTGCGTCCTGCAGTCCATGCTTAGGTTTTGAGAAATCTAAACCTGATGACGGCGACAAAACGAACTCTGTTAGTGTCAGAAAAGAAGTCCTTCCAAGGCGCAGCTCAAGACTGAATAGGAAATAGTGAATTAAGTGTGGAGGGATGTAATGTATTGTTTGTGTATAAACTTGTAGAGACCCCATGTGGTATAGAATAATAGTGTACAGACCCCGCGAGTTATTGACAGTTATGACACTTGACATGCGCGGTCTCTTGAACGCCAATCGTGGCTGATAATGGACGCATCTACTGAATAGTAATAATTAAAGTGATAATCAACCCCGTACCCGCTCGAAGCATTCTTCATGAACCTCTGCCAAGGTAATTAGTATATTACATTTCCTTATACATTTTAGATTTTAATTTTTTTTATGTGAATTTTAAACGATTTTATTGAATTGAATTTAAAAATGTCTATTTTATTTTTCACACTATTTGCGAGATTGCACATTCTATATAGAGGTGAGTTGATACCAACATTGGTGCGTGACCCTCTTAAATAAAAAACGTTATTTCTATTATTAAATTCTTTAAATTCTTTATTTAGCATTTGCTAATTTACAAAAATGATAATACAATTTAGGTCAAAATATAAACATAAAAAGTGGCAATGTCAATAAAATATTTAAGCCTAAGTGTGTGACACTGTAAATAGAACAATAACGCTGTGCCAATTTGTGACGTATAAAATTGCGACACTATAAAAGCACGTCGTAATCACGCAGAACTGTATTTTCCAGCTAGGTAAAACATTGATATGCCCGGTAACTTTTATACAGTGGAGAAGGGGGGGTTCAGAAATAAGAAAATTTTAAGCGCGCCACAGTGTTTTAATACCAATGTTTTACAAATAGGATCTTAATTAAAAATACAGTTCAACTCAAACGTTGTAGCCAAACAATAAAACTCTACCTACTTCCGAGGCTTCCAGAGTATTTGTGTAATTAAGAAAACCAAAAAGAAATTGACTTATTGACAAAATTAAATTTTAAAAGCTTCCCAAAGGAATTAAAATGATACAAATAGACTACTTTTTAGGTAGATAGACATCTTCAACAGGTCATAGTATACCTACATCTGAGTCAGTAGTGTGCGACTCAGTTATATAAATGATTGTTAAAAAAAAACACTTCCAAAATCATTCCATCATAGGGGAGATCTGGACCAAATATCTGCTGTCATCATTCTACGTTGGGTAAAATGAGACAGACAGCAACCCAGTCCGAGATCCACCCCATGAGGTAAAACAATGTTAAGGAAACCGCTAAAAAAATATAACCTCATCTCTCTTTTGTCTCTGCAAAGTTGGTTCATTGGATTGTACAAATACCACAAAAATTTAGTTCATCTTGTTTATTTTAAGTGTAAAACTGGAGAAAAATTCTGGAAACATGAAATATGTTAAAAAAATGAAACAAGTTCGGGCCAAGATAGCAAGGCACTTTAAATAGGGCCAAAATAGCAAGGCACTTCAAATTTCACAGGAGAAATTATCTTAAATAAATGAAATGAAGGAAAACAAGTCAATGTAGTAAATACCCCGCAAAATTGTGATTATGACGTCATACCGTTACCTTGCGTTTACAAGCAATGTTGAAATTATACTAAAAAAATTATTATTTATAAAAAAAAATAAATCTAAAGCTTGCTCCTACCTTGGTCCTGGATTATTGTATGATTAAATAAGAGGGTGTTTTGTTTTGTGAACCTGGATGTGTTGTACCAGACATCTTCCGCTACTCCACCGGTCCCAGTTCTGCCGCGCCTGGAATTCGTCGGTTTTGAACGAGGTTCGCTACACCGAGTAACTTAAATCAAGAACCCCATGTCGACTCAATAAAATAAAGCAGATTTCAACAGATGAACTAAAATAAGTGATGTTTGGAATGGACAGCCCTGTAGGCAAAGGCGAAAAACAATATATAGTTTTTATCCAAAACGTGGTTTTAAAAAAATTTAAAAAAACTCCAAAAATTCCCCACGTCTTTTGTCGAAAAATTACATTTCACACGAACACAGTTACAATTTGGAAGGCAAATATTATCTTGAAGAATTCCCAAAAAAAATCGAACTTACCCCTGCTTCCTTCCGTAGGAATGGCGCAGGTCGCCTTGAATCCCTCACTCAGAGGATGTGAGCCGTCACTTAGATTACGCCTAACACGACGGACACTTCACTCTTCACAGTCTCTGGGACAGAACCTGCAACCACTGCAGTGCCAGTAACCAAAAAAATAATGGCGATCCCAGAGACTTGTTGTAGACCCAGCCAGTTCTTTAGAAAAGAGCAATGACACTTTGTCAAGGAAAAAAAAGTGAAGATGCCGGAAATCGTTCCTTAATTTGGTGGGGCACCGTACCAACCAAATTTTCCCGGTTAAATTCAAATAAGAATGCAAACGCATTTAAAAAAAACTCGCAAACCAAAAATCCTAAAGAATTTAAGTTTGTCAGCCTGACAAAACTTCCGCGGTTTTCGAACTAACTAATGACGAAATACACTAGCACTTCGGTACCGGTCTATAGGGGGCAGCATCAAGCAAGGGAATATTGAAAATGCGTCATCTGAGCATTGAGGTGTTATCAGATCTATTTCTACGGATGGTCATTTTTATAAACGAGGATTTCGAGGCGCCATGCACAGACCGAAACAAATGTCAACCGGACCCCTGCCAACATAGCAAGTAGGAGGAAAATAACCAGTTAGACTATAAGAAGCTTAGCATTGAAACCACCAACTGTAAAATCAATTACTGGAGATCAGAGCATGCATCAAACCCAGGAATATTCGAACACTCAACCAATTCCCATATAAGTAAAGCCATACTAAGTGTAGAATTTAGTTGTATTTTAGTTATAGTTTTCGTCAAAAGTTTCCTTCGCTCTTTATATATGCTTTCTTCAAGATTCATATGGTTTGACGCCATTTTGTAAAATATTTTTACATTAATAAAGTTGTTTCTGAACTTGAACCTAAAAATACACATTGAACTACTGCTTAAACCCGGCCCAAGAGTGTTCAGATGTTAAGTTTGCTCACCACTAGCTAGCCCTACATAACCCTTCAATCCGACTAACTGAGCTAGATATTAACTTTATTTAACTATGATTATATATTAATAAAGTTGTTTCTGAACTTGAACCTAAAAATACACATTGAACTACTACTTAAACCCGGCCCAAGAGTGTTCAGATGTTAAGTTTGCTCATCACTAGCTAGCCCAACATAACCCTTCAACCCGACTAACTGAGCTAGATATTAACTTTATTTAACTATGATTATATATTAATTTATATAATATAAAAATACGATTTTGTTTATTCTTTTAGTCCTGGTTTTTATCCCTCGTTTATCTCCAATTTACAAAAGTGCATAACTTGTATTTATTTTATCTTCTCCTTATCAAAGTGGGCGGAGCCTCGGTTGTTTCTGGTCAAACCGTGGACCTAAATATGTTTTCGTGCTACAAAAACTAGCTAATCCGTGAAGAAGAAGAGGTTCGGAAGAGAAATCATTGTCCTAATATCCTCGAAAATACAAATCGAACGTCCAAAATAGACATGTGTTCTCGCTGTTACTGAAACCATTTGTGATGTGGCAACGCCGCCATGCCCCAGCAGAACAGCTGTTTACCCAGTTTCAAAGTCAACGAACTACGAAATTCCAAAGATAAACAAAACAATAAAAAGTTTTTATGTGATTTCTCCCGAACCTGTGATCTCAGATTCCAATTACGATGCCTAAATAATGCTACGTGCGCAGTGATTACAATAACACGATGGAATGCTTCCTCTATAAGGTAACTTTCTGGACAATATATAACTTCAAAACCTAGCTCTATAAATTACCCTCAATGTGTGTACAGAAAAACGAGTCGGATAGTTTTGGTTATTTACAGAAATAAAACAAATATGTAACGTGTGTCTTAAGCGTAAAAATGACACGTTACAAGTGGTATAATAAAGTACCAAGTACTATTGGGTTCTTGCACCTTTCTCAATGCTAGTATATTTGGAAACTACCTGAAAAGAAAAAAAAAAAGAAAAAAAGCAAACATACCATGCCGTTTTTTTATTATTTTTTTAGTTTTGTCCCAGAAAACAAAGGTAACAATTTAATGAAAAAAAAATCGTACAACATTGAACTCTTACATAAATATTAAATCGATCTGTGTTATAGGGTTAAAAAATTTAAAATAAAAAGTTCTAATAATTTAGGTTAAGTTAAAAAAAAAATTATATATTTTTTATGATACAAAAACCCATTCTAAAAATTAAAAATAGCAAAATAATAATAAGTCAAATTGCTTCACAAAAAAAAACAGAAACATGCTCAAAAATAAAAAATAGTCATAAAACTAAATAAAAAAAAACAATAAAACGCAAATAATATAAAAAATAATAAAATAAAAAAGGTAAAAGACAGACTGCAATGCAAAAAATCATAGACTAGTAAACCTGTAAACAAAATAAACTGACACAAACTACAATATTTCAAACTAAAAAAATTCAAACTAACTAATGTCAATAAAAATAGGCCTATGCAATATAAATATTGCTTTTCTTTAGCAAATATTCTTTAAGTTTGGCTTTAAAAGTTTCTACAGAAAGGGCTACTTTTATTTCATTTGGCAATTGGTTAAACATCACAAATCCTTTATGAAAAACAGAGTTTTGTGCACTCGATGTATTTCTTCTATTTATATAAATGTCACGCTGCTATTTGTGAGATAAGGATTAATATTAAAATTGATTCTTCCTACGAGATATAAACAGTCAATTTTATAATGAATTTACTTAAAAAGGAACATTATGGCAGATTTCTTTCTTCTTGTTTCTAATGTTTCATAATGAAATTCCTCAAGTGGTATTTTATATGGTATATCAAATATATATGTTCATGTATTTTTTATAGTACAAGAATCATAGGGATTTTTTATATTTTTTTCTAGTTCTTCTATGTATTTCTGATAAAAGGGGGACCAAGCAAACGAACCCTATTCTAATATGCTTCTGACAAGTGAGTTGTATAGAGTTTCAAATGTTTTTAGTTTCTTAAAGTTTGACCCGTTCCGAAGAATAAAACCCAACATTACATATGCCCTTTTTGTTACATTATTTATATGAGTTTCAAAGCTTATTTTCGTATCTAAAATTATGCCTTGATCTTTTATTTTGTTTTTCTTTGTTAAAATTGTATTATTCATTTGATAATTGAAATTGATTACATTTCTTTTCCTTGTAATTGTAAACAAAAGCACTTTTGTACAGTAAAATTTAGTTTATTATTAGTTGCCCATTTTTGTGCTCTATTTATATCATCTTGAATTAGTTGATAATCCTCGGGGCCCTCAATAATTTTATAAAATTTAAAATCATCAGCGAATAACTCACACTCACAATTTTCAAGGGCACCGGGAAGGTCATTTATTAAATTAAACAAAGGAAAAACAGTGGACTCAGATTCGATCCTTGAGGAACGCCTGATAATGGAACAAACTCATACGATTCTATGCCATTAACAACAACGTACATTTGTCGCTCACTTAAGTAAGATGCAGTTAACTTCAGAAGATCGCCGGAAATCCCAAAAGAATCCAGCTTTCTTAAAAGAACGTCGTGATCAACTTGATCAAAAGCCTTTAAGAAATCTGTAAATATGATGTCTACTTGTTTATTATTATCCACGGCTTGATTTATTTTATTTAGAAAACTAGTTAAATTTGCATCCGTTGATCTTCCAGGTATGAATCCATGTTGATTTGGATTTATTACTTGGGATATGTGTGTAAAAATATATTTGTACAAAATGGATTCAAAAAGCTTACTCGGAGCGCAAATTATTGCGACAGGTTTTATTTCTTTATATATATTTATTTATTTCTGATTTTTTTCCGCTTTTAAAATTTGGGCAAATTTTTGACTTTTTCCACGCGTTAGGATATTGTTTTGTTTTTAAAATTAAATTAAATATTATTTTTAACGGTTGTAGAAGTTGATTAATGCATGCTTTAAATATGTATGGAGGAATTTTATCTGGGCCCACTGATTTCTTGGGCTTCATTTTTATGGCTGCATCTAAGATATCTTTATCGGAGACGGAATCAATATTCAAAACACTGTTAGTATACATTTTATTATTGTCGAAATTTATATTATATGACGATTTCGTACTAGTATATACACTTCTGAAGTAGTCCGCGAACTTGTTTGCAACCCTAATACCCCCGTCAATCTTTTGCCCCTCAAAGGGATTGATCCTGGCAGACCCCTAGAGCCCGAGCGCTCACCGCTAGCATACCGCCAGAACTCCGCAGGGTCAGCCTGAACACCCCGCTCAAAGCGCTCAATGTGCTGTGCATGCACCGCCTTAATGTCCCTTTTAATTTTTGACCTTAGGTAACTATAATTTTGGAGATAATACTCTCGGTGAAATTTTTGTAATTTTTCCTATTTTTGTCTTTTCTTTGTATGTCAAGAATAATATCTCTTGTATACCAGGGTGGGTACATTCTAGATCTTTTCTTGGCCAGTGGAACACACTGATCAATATTCCCGTAAAGTATTTTGCAAAAATTTTCCACAACAATATTAACGTCATTATTTAACGTTAACACAGTTCACCTGATTTAATAAATTATAAAGTTTTAAAAAATCTGATTTTTGTAGTTATACTGGGCGTTGAAAGTTTTATTTGTTTTTTGTGACAATGATAAAGTTTTTATTTGAAAAAATATTGGGGGATGATCAGCGTATTCCCCGACCAAGCTCCAATCACATTTTTCTAAGTTTATGTCACAGTTGCTAATTACCAAATCTAGAATTCTACTTAAGTTGTTTAGTATGTTGTTGAATTGAGTCATTCCTAAAAAAATTATAAATTGATTATATATATTTTTAGTTTTTGGTAAATGATTAGTGTCCTTAATTTTGAACAACCCTGGTGTATTAAAATATCCTACAAAAACAAAGCGCTTCTCCAGTACTAATTCTACGACACTAAACTCAATTTTTTCAAATAGATTCTGGTAAGTCATTTTAGGTGGAATATATAATGCATAAATATAAATCTCTTTTGAACAAAATGTAATATTTAGCCAAATATCCTCAATATTGGCATCACCACATGAGTTTGATAAAAGGTGGCAGTCGAACTCAGTCTTGACGGCAACAAGGGCTCCCCCCCCCCAGTCTCTTTGTTAGTAATTTCTAAATTCCTGTCCTTTCTAAACACTCTATATCTTAAATCATATAGTTATATCGTATACTCCAGGAGAAAGCCAGCTCTTCGGCAAGACGATGACGTCATAATCGGAACAATCCAGAGCTTATTTAAAATCATGTATTGTAGTGTTCAGTCCTTGGCAATTTTGATAAAAAACTTTCAACTTAGACATTTTTTCATTAGTGGACATCGTTTAAGTTGGATTCTTTTTCTATTACATAAACTCTGGAGTTTTCCGACTTACGCATAAGTATTTTCCCATTTTTCACCCACAAGAATTTTATTGCATTTGATTTTTTGAATTCGCGACACTTGGCAAAAAGAACTCTTAGAACCAGTCAGCGATTGATTTATGTACACAGGTTCATTACCTTCAACCCCCTTGATTTCAGGACAGAAAAGATTTACGTTTAGGGTCCTTTTCGTGCTCTTTGCCTTCATTATTTGGTCCCTTTTGAGGCGAGAGAGAAATCTTACAAAAATAGACTTTGGATCTTTTTTGTCCTTATTTGTATTTTTTGACCTGTCCACCCTGTAACAGGTGTCAATGTGGTCTTCTGATAGGTTCACGTTTAGAGAACGGGCAATCTTTACCACCGTACTTAAAACATTTTCCTCTCTTACCTCAGGGAAGCCTTCGATCTCCAGCGCGTTCAGTCTTGTGTGCTGCTCTTGGCTATTAATTATTTTATTTAGCATTTCATTTTTTTCTTTGACTTTACAGCACTTAGCTTTGACTGTCTCAATAGCGCTAAAATATTGGTTTAAGCGCTCATCTTGATTTTTGATAAGTTGGTTGTTTTCGTCCAGCAACCCGTTTAGAACTTCTATGGAGTTGCCCATTTGTTTTTCCATATTCTCCACTTTGGTCGTTAACTTCTTTATTTCCAATAACAGGTCCCTTGCCGAAGGCTCTGCGCATTTTTTGCACTCCCATTCTTCTATATCGCTTGAGATATTTTTTATGCAGTCCGTGTGACGTATGCTTTTACACGAATCAGTTGAGCAAACTATTTGTTTACGTATGTTTCTCACCTCTGCATTGTATATGTCGCAATTTGATGACATTATTTTATTTTAATTTAAAAAACAACAAAAAACAAAGAGCAAAAAAAGTATCAACAACGGCACGATCAAGCGTAACCTTCTATTTATTTATAATTTATTTAAATATCACTTTCGCCCGGATGAACTATGAACTATGAACGTTGAAAAGTAGACAAAAATTTTCCTCACACTTTTAGCTTTATAACTGTACAAGAACTACAATTTTCAGTGAACTACTTCCGCGGCAAAATTTTTGTTTATTTTCTAAACACGTGCGTTCACTTGGTGGGTACTACTAAACAGTGGATAAATAGACACTTTTATCTCGCGGTTTATTTTCTATTTTTTGCACTTTTTGGAAGATTATCATTTAACAACAGTATATTACCGAACCAAACCAAGAGATAAAACAGTTCACTGAAAAATTTACTTTTTATACGACCACTACTATGTCGGTTTAGAACGTTTTTCTACTTTGTCCAACGCCTATGCTCCCCTTCTTCGATCCTGACAATCTTCTGTCAGGTTTTCTTGACTCATTGATCTTTGAATTGATTGTTGCCATTCTAGTTTAGGATGCCCTCAATTTCTGCGCCCTATTGGTTGCCATTTTAGGACCTGCTTAGGTAATCTTTCGTCGTTTATCCGTTGTACATGACCTTACCATATCAGTTATCTTATAGTGATGTCATCCGTTATGCTTCCCTTGATTCCCACTCTTTTAGGATCTCATTTCTTATATGATCTGTTCTAGATATTCTTATTGATCTTCTTATGCGATGCGAAAAGTACGTTTTAAAGACATTAAAATAAAACTTACTGATTATTTACTTTATTATTATTGTTTGTTTTTTGTTTATTCCTATTGGAGATTTAGCCTGCTTTTTCTTGTAATTTTTTTTGACAACAAAATATTTTTGATTTTATTTAAAGTGGTTTGGATAGTACTCTTGTCATATTTTAACTCTTTGAGTAAGGTATCGGATCCATGTGATGTTTTACCTAAAAAAATTTATAATGGAGTGCAATTGGTTAGAAACTTACATTGGTCGCAGTTCATGTAAAGTTATTATTATTCTAAGCGGGACTCATCAGTTGCGCGTGTATAATATGACTTTTAGGTTTTACTTTGACACTGTAATGCTGTAACAAATGCATTTTAAACTGTATCACATTGTAAAAGTCAGTTTTTAGATATCACTAGATTGGTTTGAAAATAACATTAGCTGCATTGGAGCAGTTGTTCTTGTCTCTGCTTTAAATACTATTATAATATTTTTTAGTTACATTTGATTTGACTGTATAATATTTTAAGATATTATACACTTTAAATGTGTATTTTAAACGGGATTTGTGTTTGGTTTTAAAACTACAACTATTGCTATTAAACTATAATATTATCCTTCTACGAACATTATTTTTACACTGGATTTAATTAGCTTAAAATTTGGGTTATAAACATGAAAATTTTTCATTCCAGCTTCTAATCGGATAAATGTTTTTAAATTATTGTTATTATTGACCCAGGAGTATGTGTTGAGGAAGCCCGAGACCGCTTAATGCCGTATTTTATGCTATTTTCATGAAATATGTGGAAAATATTTAAATAATTCGTAGGCTTGCGGGGGGCTCGGGCCCCGAGCCACCCCCCTTGGTGCGCTCATGGTTGCACACACACGTGCAATCATACTTTTTTGCAATTTTAGTTTTATTTTGATCTCAAGCGCTGACGTTTTTGTTTTATGTCATTTCGTTATTATCTAGACTGTAAGTTGTTTATAATATGAATGTTACCTTTTACTTTGCAACAAATGCGTTTTAAACTATAAAAGTCCTCTTTTAAATGACACTTGGGATTGGTTTGAAAATCACATTAGTTGCATTGGATTAGTTGGTCTTGCCTTTAATTAAATAGAGCCTTC
The DNA here is from genome assembly GCA_963576565.1 of Aspidapion aeneum. Classification (NCBI taxonomy): domain Eukaryota; kingdom Metazoa; phylum Arthropoda; class Insecta; order Coleoptera; family Brentidae; genus Aspidapion; species Aspidapion aeneum. The sequence continues at coordinate 27,831,285 of OY755041.1, read as the reverse complement.
CCAAATATTTTTCTTTTAGTCGAATTTAAAAGTAATTCATTTATTTACCTTTAATTAAAGATGACAGTTTTTATTCTGGTTTTTATAGTAGGAGTATAAAGACTTATATTGAAAGATCAGCTTAAAATATTCAAATGTGAAACTGTCAGAATACTTCTTGGCACTATTACTGCGTGGCGTTATACCAATAAGTCTTTAACTATATATGCAAAGATCTCATTGCCATTGTAAATGTGTGATTTGTGTGATATTATTCGGATATTATATTTTTACAAACATGCTTTTCACTTTGGATTTGATAAAAGCATAAAATAGGGGTTATAAAAATCAAAATTCTTCATTTTATTATACATTCCAATTGAATAATACTACATTGTAAATATAGTGATTAAAAGGCACTTTAGTAACGTGATTTATATATTAATTATTACCCTTACTTGCTAGTACCACTCAATCAACTAGTCAACTGCATATTCAGTACTGGAATCTTCCTTAACTCCCTTAAAACTTCTGTAATAATACCAATTTTTAATTCAGATGAACATACAGAAAAATTATTATATAATTACAGACCCATAGCTCTAACAAGTGTAATAAGCAAAATAATTGAAAAATCTTTAAAGCATGTAACTTCTTAGAATCAAAAAACACCAATTTGGGTTTAGGGTCGGTCTTAGTACTGAGGATGCAGTTTTTGCAGTTTAAATAATAACTAAAAACCTGTTGCTGTTTTCTTGATCCTGTCGAAGGCCTTCGACACTGTGGGCCACCACACTCTCATAGACAAGCTACATCAGATTGGAAACAGGCACTACTTTGCAACTTTTAAAATAATTTTTGATTGAAAAAAGACAATTGGTAAAAATGAAAATAATATTAGTAGCAGTAGTCTGGTGGAGTGTGGTGGGGCAGTGCTGGAGCCTATTCTCTCTTTGATATATGATAAAGATTGCCGGGGGCCGTTAGCAGGTGTGAGAGGGCGCAATGCAAAAACTAAAACATTGGTTGGATTCTAATTTATTAACTTAAGAATGTAAAAAAAACTGCCAGATAAATTTTATGAACTAAGACAAATTATACCCGCAAAAATAGTGTAAATATTTGTTATACTTTAGAGTTTAAAAACGACTTTTTAAAAAACAACTTCTTTTATTTTAAATTACAATTTGAGAATGAAGTACAATAATGACTTAAGACTACCTTTTCTCTAACAGAGCAAAAGTACTTATAGACTAAAAAGTGCTGAATTGAGTTTCAAATAGACATCTGAGCGCGAAGGGCCAAAAAGACGACTGGTCACAAGGACCAAGACGGCTTTGCCCAAAGGGGAGAAAACTAGAGATATCCCAAAAAAAAAATTACCCCAAAGTTAAATTCGCCCCGTCTGGGAAAACAAACGTCTATTGAACTAAAACAAAGGAAAAAAAATCGGCAACACGCTAGAAGCTTACCTTCTTTCATTTAACCGCAGTTCCACACTTTCATTCGCGGCCGCGGCCTTTCTTGTGCTTGGAATTTCGGTCTTAAACTTAAACCACGTGTGACTTCTTTCAGTGTCTTGTCGGAAGTGATTTCTTCATTCCCCTGTTAAACACAGGGTGGCGCTTTAAACTCCCAGCGTGTGTAAAACGCGCATGATTTTTGCCAAAATGATCAGGTGATCAAAAAGAAAATACTTACTTATAGACTAAAAAGTGCTGAATTGAGTTTCAAATAGACATCTGAGCGCGAAGGGCCAAAAAGACGACTGGTCACAAGGACCAAGACGGCTTTGCCCAAAGGGGAGAAAACTAGAGATATCCCAAAAAAAAAATTACCCCAAAGTTAAATTCGCCCCGTCTGGGAAAACAAACGTCTATTGAACTAAAACAAAGGAAAAAAAATCGGCAACACGCTAGAAGCTTACCTTCTTTCATTTAACCGCAGTTCCACACTTTCATTCGCGGCCGCGGCCTTTCTTGTGCTTGGAATTTCGGTCTTAAACTTAAACCACGTGTGACTTCTTTCAGTGTCTTGTCGGAAGTGATTTCTTCATTCCCCTGTTAAACACAGGGTGGCGCTTTAAACTCCCAGCGTGTGTAAAACGCGCATGATTTTTGCCAAAATGATCAGGTGATCAAAAAGAAAATAACTTTCAACAAAGAGAGAAATTATCACCTGATCGGAATTTTTCCCAAACAAAGAGTTTCTTTTTTTGAAGGTTTTTGCTAAAAGCCCAAAAATATCAAAACAAACTTTAAGGTTAGGTTTTCCCAAAAGTTCAAAATAAAACATAAACAAAAATAACTGGCAGCATTAAACACATGTGTTTTAATCTTCTTACTAGGAATTGTCAACTGGTAAATATGCTGGGATCAGCAAGTCAGCAGAAATGCAGGTGTGCTTCTTAAATGTCTGTGAACGTTAAATATGCTGGGAACAGCAAGTCAGCATAAAAGCACGTGTGCTTCTTAAATGTCTGTGAACGTTCAAAGTGTGGGAAGGAATTTTTTATATAACATATATTATCAGGCATCTTGAGGCGCTGCTTGCAACAATGTAATGGCTCCACTTTTTATGACCCCAAAATTTATGATTAAAATAATTCATTTCAAAAATAAACATATCTCTACTGATAAACTGTTTAGGATCTCAGGACTGCTAAACATAAGATAACGTTACACAAAGGCTATAAACTGTGATTGTAATGCTATGTTAGTTTAAAAAATTTTAATTACCTGACTGCTGTAATAAATATAAATAGCAAGTATTAATAAACTGAAGAAAGTGTATATTAAGCAATTAATTTATGCGCACATTTGGATTTGTTTATTAGTAAAACTAACATAATCTTAAATAATTTAAGTTTATACCAAAACAATTGTATTTTTTAAGTACAATATCTTACTAGTAAGGTAACTAAAAAGCACACACAGATCTTAGGATCCAATGTGCCTTAAATTTTTGTTACCTATTCTTAATTTTTGTAATTGCATTTAAGAATGTTCTGGATGAAAGGAAGTTTATAATCCCTATGGATTAAAGTAATATTTTCGTCCCTAATTAGGGATTAAAAGTATAGCTGACATTCGGTGAAATAGGAAAGGGGTTACAATTAAAGAAAAAAATGTTATATGCTTTGGTCTTTTAGGACAACGAAAATGCGGAAGATGAAGAAATATTTCAAAGCACATATATTTTGACTATGAGTCAAAGTTTTTTAGAAAACCCAGAACAAAGTTCTTCAAAAGAAATGTTAACTCCGGATGAGTCATATTTTGAACCTTTTACTCAGGTATGTATAGGGTGTCTCAAATTTGATGTCTTTGGAGGGTTTTAACCAATTATGTAATAACATTGTTACGATGGCTGTCTTTTATATTTTGTATATAGGAATATAGAGGAACTGATCAAATGTCGTTAATAAAACTTAACCTCAATCTTTTCCTAACCTTAATTCGAAAATATCAGTGCGATACATGTAGTTTTATAGCTACAATAAATTAGTCGAAAAATGGAACTAAACAAAGAACATTTTTGTGCTATAGTTTGCTACAACTTTCGAAGGAAATTATCTCAGTAGTAGTAGTAGTAGTAGGGAGGTTGACCCGCAGGTCTGACAAGTAGGCCAGAGTAGGCCCTTTTTGCCATGCCCCAAGCCTGTCCCTTAACCCACTCTCTGCACTTCCCTTTGATGGTCGGGTAACTCATTGGGCCTTCCTGTTCTCTTTACAAAGTCCAGTAAGTCTGTCCATTTGAGCATGTGCAGTTCTTCCTCGCTCAGAGTTGGCGCTCCGAGTGCCTGTTGTCTCATCCTTGCGTAGGCCTCGCATTCTGCCACGAGGTGTCTTGATGTCTCTTCTTCCTGTCCACAGGCTGGGCAGGTAGGGTCATTCTCGACTCCTATACGTGTTTGTGCCTCCTCAACCGGTTATGTCCGGTTAAAGTACCTATCAGCAGTCCGAGGTCTTTTCGTGTCCGTCCCAGCATCCATCTAATTCTGGTCGCTTTTGGACGGTCTACGAATTCTCTGGTCTGTCTGCAACCCGTTCCTGTTTCCCAGGAGTTTAATAGCGCGTCCTGGGCCCATTTGTTGCACTTGTCTTTTTGTCACGCCCAAAATTGGCTCCGGTCCTACATAGGCGGTTCCTGCCCCGAGTCGTGCGAGTTCGTCCGCCTTCTCGTTGCCTGGTACCCCCGTATGTCCCGGAACCCAAACCAGCGTCACCCGTTTGCCATCGCTTAGGGTCTCCAGCGCCTCTGCGCATTCTTCCACCAAGCCGTCAGCAATCTTGGGTGCGTTTAGCGGCTTGACTGTCAGAGCATATATATATATATAAGCTCCTCTTCGCTGTTCCGAATCTCTTCTAGGGTTGCCGCCATTATTATGGCGTAAACTCCTGCTTGAAAAACAGTAGCCTGCTCACCGAGCGAGTAGCTCTTCTGAACTTCTAGTTTTTCCACGTATACTCCCGCTCCTGTGGTTTGCCTCTCTGATAGTTTGGATCCATCAGTGTAGCAAATTAAAGCGCTCTCCTCAAACATCATTTCGTCTCTCTGCCACGCTTCCCTGTCTGGGATGTGGATTTTGTACCTCTTCTCAACGAGAATGCCTTTCCGAGTTGATTTCTTTTTTGGTATGGAGAATTCAAGCGTGGACGAATTAGCCTTAGCAACGATGCAAGGCCAGGTGCATCAAAAACGGCTGTCACGCAGGAAAATATCGATGCTGTGCGCATGCTCATCACGGAAGATCGACATGTGACATCGCGAGATTGAGGCTTTATTGGGGATTTCAAAGACCTCGATTCAAAAAATTTTGCATGGGTAAGAAAGTTGTATCTGTTAACCAAAGAACAGAAATAAGCTAGGGTCAATAGGTGTCAGAAAACTCTAGACCGCTTTGAGGCAGGAAACTCGAAAAACGTGTACAGCATTGCCAGTAGTGATGAATCGTGGATTTACTCATACGAACCCGAAAATAAACTTCAGTCGTCTGTTTGAGTGTTCCAAAATGAAGAGAAGCCAACAAAAGTCATCCGTTCTCGAAGTCCAAAAAGATGGTCGTGACATTTGTCTCAAAAGCAGGTCATGGTAGCAACAATTCCTCTGAAAGATCAAAGAACGGTTACTGTCAATTGGTACATCACCATTGGTTTGCCGAAAGTCGTCGCTGAGCTTCGAAAAACGAATCATCCACCACCAAGACAATGCAAGTTCGCACAAAGCAAAAAAATATATTAAATTTTTACCCAACAAAACGTCGAATTGTTGGACCATCCTCTATACAGTCCCGATCTAAGTTCCAACCATTTCTATACTTTTCCAAAAAACAAGAATGAACTGCGTGGTGAAAGATTTCAGTCGCCAAAGGAAGCAGTCGACGCCTTCAAGAATGGAATTTTGACAGTACCAACAAGCGAGTGGAATTACAGCTTTGACAACTGGTTTTACATGGAGAATACTTCGAGAAAGAATAAAGTATATAAAAGTTATCTACTGTTTTATTCCAGCTGTATATGCAAGACTTAAAAAACAACTCTCACATTAAGATATTTAAAAAACGACGCAAAAATTTGATTGGTTATTTATTGAATTGTTGCTTAGATTTAAAGCAATATCTTTTAATTAAGATCAGATTTGGTTTCTTTTATGTCTTAGCCCGAGTATATTTGGACCTATCTTAGCAATCTCGTCATGACGTCTTTCCGTATGTATGTGTGTCTGTCCGGCCCACGATATCTTCAGAACCGCTGTACCACTTTTAGCAAGATGTTCATGAAAAATAGTGTTCGACACTTTAATTTAGATTTTTGTCAAAATACGTTAAAACTAATTTTTTTACTGTAAAAAAAATTAAAAAATTCCAACTTTTTAACGGAGCATCGCATCCATATGCGTTTTTCAGAATATAAAAAAAATTGTTAAGTAAATAAATCATTTTTTTTAGCTCGAAAATATGAATCTGACACAAATCTGCGAGTCGCTAACCAAACCGAAAATCCTCATTCAAACTTTCAAAGGTGCTGAAAATTATGTCAGTTTGCAAAACACTCTTGAAGTTTTAAAACCCAATTTTGTGATTTTTTATCACACCAACGTTACTGCCGTAAGAGAAATAGAGGTAAGATATCGATAACCGAACATACCGTTTTCGGTTGCCTAGAGTTTGATCCAACATAATATTCCTTGAGAAAAAAAGTAGTTTTCAAAAATTGTTTGAATAACTATTTAATTCTTTGATGAAGTACTTATATTTTCGTCTTCATCAAGCAAAAAAGGCAGATCTCGGTGTTAGCTCCCGCTAAATTTCGCGGTTGTTTTTAATTTTTAAAACCACACAATTGGATGACGGACAGAGTACATTTTTCGCGCATTTTGACATGCGCACCAAGAATCGGAGAGATCCTTTCTACCGCCTCGAGAAAAATGGCGTGTTAATTACTTTTTTCAACTATTACAAATTTCTACACTTGAAAGTGCTCGATTTTGGTGTACTGAAGCATAGAACTAGAAACTTCAGCCCTTCAGCTACGTGGTGCCATCATTAGATCCAATGAGGGGCCCCTGGAACGTGGAGAAATTGGCTGCAAACTGGTGAGTACTTTGTTTCTGATTTCCGTTGTGTGGGTGACAGCAATTAACCTATGGACCTTAATTATTTCGTGATTTCGTATCAATATATTTATGTTTGTTCGCGCTTTCATTTAATAAAATATATACAGTCCACTGCAGTTATCGTTTTTCTAACTGCGGGCAGACACTCTGACTGATGTAAAATCTACATTGATTTGTAGCACAATTATAAAAAACTAAATTTTTAAAAATATATCAAGGGAGAGTAACATGCTTAAGTTAGAATAGTAATAATAATAGAGGTCTGTGTTGATCCAAAAAAAAAACATAAAAATTTGACCAATGTTTGCGAGGTTTAGAAACTGTTAAAACAACAATGACCAGAAAATTTTGTAAAATTTTATTTTTCTTTATTTTTAACGCTCGCAGTAGAAATATTTTTAATTTGCAATTTATTTAATTGAAGGTTAGTTGATGAGCTAAGATGGGTACCTATATATCAAAACTTTGGACCCGGAACTACTATTTACACATTAAAACAAATCCGAAAAAAAAGATGATAGTAGACACCTAGATCTCTATAAAAATGAGGATAAATACGCCATAAGCGTTGTATAAAAATTAAACAGTGCTGGATAGGCAATCGATAATAATACATTTAAAGTCAAAATCACAAATAAATAAAAATAGTGTGGTGTGCAAAATTTATCACATGAATGTTGATGTCGATATCAATCTAAGGGAATGGGACAACTTGGCGCCGCCCCAACTTGCCGCCTACTCAATTTGCCTCCGGGACAACTTGCCGCCTACTCAATTTGCCTCCGGGTCAACTTGCCGCCGCCGCCGTATTTTTAGTTTGCAGTTTTGTAAGACTAGTAGTCGGACTGCATACCGGACACTGCTTAGTGAAATACCACCTAAAGGCAATAGGTAAAGCCAACGATGACAACTGGAGATTCTGCCGTAGCGCATCAGAGAAAACTAAACATCTGCTCTGCGAATGCCCTGCCTTACTTCGTAAAAGGCCAAGTACCTCGAAGAAAGTACTCTATCGCCTCAAGAAGTGAGTAACTCCCAAGAAAAAAGCTTCCCTCGTCAGAAGCTTGCAAATCTTCGAGACAAAATGAGATGCAGAATCACGCACAAACTATCTTGGGGGTACAGGTGCTGAGAGCGGCTTAGAAGCCGATACGACTCCTCGTGTAATCTACTAGTCTGGCGGGGGCGAGTTGGGTCTGCGGTGAATTGGTCGAGGCGAGTCGGCCGCGGCGATTAGCTGCAGTGAATAGACCATTGACTACGGGTAGACCCGGCATGGGCCTAAATTGCCATTATATCAAGCTTTTATCGCAATTGACCAAATACAAGTAAGAATTTAATGAGCATGACAGGGATGAAAATAGAATTTCGGTTTGGTAAGTCCGGACACATGCAACATCGCAAAAATATTATATTGGCTTGTCTTGGATAAAAAAAGGCAGTGGCGGCGGAAAATAAAAATTTTGAATTCCACTAGCATTTTTTTATCAACAATTTTCTCTTTGAATAATGAATAATTGTGTATACTCTGTTTACAAAATTCTCTTCAGTAAAAAAAAGAATAAAAATAATTTGTTAGCATGCTAAGTGCAGTGGATGTATTAAAATTATTTTCATCTTAAAACTTTACAAATGTACCGTCCAGGTAAAATATCTTCTTTCTTTGAACAAGGGTCTTCTTCAACTCTTCTCTTCTTGGGTGGACTACAAGTTATGCTCGAGTCAGATGAAATTTCGGAACTAAAAATTTCAATTCGGAATGGGACAACTCGGCGCCGCCAACAGGGCGCCACGCCGGGCCTAATGGGGCCGGACTATTTTTTCGATAAAATGTGCTATTAAAAAACAAAATAAATATGTTATTTATACAAAAATTTCAAAATTTATTAAGTCGAGTGTTGAAATTTGGTAGGTGTAGTGTTCTGGTAACCTGGTAAAAATAGCATTTACGTTTTTTATTTCAAGAACGGCGGATCCAAAATGGCGGATTTCTTTATTTTTAAACCGATTTGTCTCAAGCGTGAAAGTTTGCTTGCTTAATTTCAAATGACGGATGGAAAATGGCGGATTTTTTTTATTTGTGCACCGATATGTATCAAATATCAAACTCAAATAATTTTAAATGGCGGATCCAAAATGGTGGACTTTGCTGATTATCATTTTTGACTTAAACTCATAAAAAATCTAAATGGCGAATCCAACATGACAGACTTTTTTATTTACTAACCGATTTGTCTTAAGCTTCAAATATTACATTTCTTGTATACTACACTGTTAAAAAACCCAATCAAACGCCTCGGAAAGAAATGAAAAACCCAAGACGAACCAAGCAAAGAAACAGGAATATGATTTTTGGTACATGGAACGTACAAGGAATGAGTCGAAAAGTGAATGATATAGTCCATGAGTGCAGCAGAATGAAGGTTGACCTTGCTATACTAACAGAAACGAAGAAGAAAGGAAAAGGATCTGAAAACCTAGGACAGTATGACCATTTCTATAGCGGAGTGGCAAAAGAAAAACATGCGCAACAAGGAGTATCTATTTTGGTCAACAAAAGATTTAGAAAATTTACCACCAATTGGGAAGCAGTAAATGAACGGCTAATAAGAATGAATATAATAATAAAAGGAATGAGACTTACGATTTTTGGAATCTATGCGTATAATGACGATGCAAATGTAGCCGTGAAAGACAATTTTTTTGAAGAAATCCACAATGAAATATCAGCAGTAAGTACATCTAGAGAAATTGTAATATTGGATTTAGATAGTAGAACAGGTAACAGAGTAAATGATCTGACAGTTGGCCAATATGGAGAAGATGTTGTTAATGACAATGGAAACCGGCTAATTACAGTATGTGAGCAATTAGACCTAAAAATCCAAAACGGTTTTTTAAACAAAAGACAAAACTAAAAATTCAAGATGTCAGAACAAAGCGTGGATCAACATGCGGAAGCGATCACTATTTTCTGGAGACCAAAATTCTCTTTCCTTATCAAGGCCGAAGTCTGCATCAACAACATCTTGATGATACAGCGTATGAGGAAATTGATCACTGTCAATATAATCTACTAAGCCTAGAACATGACAGTGTAAAAAACTTACAAAAAGTGACTCAATGAAAAACAATTCAAGTTTAGGTGAAACCCCAGATGAGGAATACGAATGTATCACATTAAGCATTCATCAAGCTGCAAAAGAAGCACTAGGATTAGTGGAAGAAACTCCTAAAAGAACAAAACCATACTGGTGGGATGCTGAGATTGAAAGTGAAATAGAGGAGAAAAGGAAATTATATCACACCTACTTATCCCAAAAGACAGATAGAAGCAGAGAAGAATACAAAATCGCGCAATCAAAGGTGAGAAGAATGATCAGTGATAAGAAAAATCAATCGTGGATGCAAAAGTGCCAGAAAATAGATTGTTACTTAGGAGGTAGGAGAAGTACCGAAAGCTGGAAAACTATAAGATCGATTAAAAAAGAAACATGAAGAGATATTATTTCACCAATACCAGACAAAGAATGGGCATGAGCATTTTAAAAAACTTTTAACTGAAGATAGAGCAGAATTCAAGGAAGACGAAAGAGACAATATCATTAGAACGATGAGATCTCCAGTACCCCTCACAATCTGTGAGGTCAAAAACGTGTGCACAACCTTAAAAAGCGGTAAGTCTGCCGGACCCGGAAATACCCCAGCTGTTATACCACTGAAGAACTGTTTTGGAGATTACGGAATCTTTTCCAAAAATTTTTAAATGGAGCTGTAGTACCAACTGAGTGGAAAACGTCATATATATCCACAATACACAAAAAAGGAAGGATAGATATATGTGACAAATATAGAGGTATATCTGTAACCAGTACGCTAAGCAGAATATATCGCAAATAATAAGAAATAAAGTGGAGAGCGAATATAAAGATATGGAGGCAGAAGAACAAGCCGGTTTCAGGGCGGGTAGATCGACTTCAGATCATCTCTTTTGGATAACCCAAGTTATTGAAAAGAAAATGGCATACGGACAAGAGCTGCATCTGCTTTACGTAGATTTGCAGAAGGCATATGATAGTATACTACTAAATCTACTTTGGAAAGCGTTGGAAAAGACAAACATAAGCGTACAACTAATTAAGGCCATCAAAGAGTTATACCGCAATAGTAAGGCAAAAGTTAAAATAAAAGCAAAACTAACCAAAGGCTTTCAAGTAAATAAAGGTCTTAAACAAGGTTGCTGTATCTCGCCTACGCTCTTCAAGATATATTTGGAACAAGTCCTTAAACATGGGAATTCCGTTGGATGAAACCACCTTGTATACTTTATGCTTCGCCGATGATCAGATAGTGGTGGCTCAGGATTATGACGATCTCGAATATATGACACGAAAACTAATGGAAGAGTACAATAAGTGGGGACTAGAGGTTAATATCAATAAGACAGAGTATATGTGTATTGGTGGAACGAAACAGGATCTAATCTTAAATACTGGGCAGCGAATTCAGTCCTGTGATGAGTATAAATACTTAGGTCTAAAAATTAGAGCTGACGGAACACTATAAAAGATAGAAACGTACAAGGAAGAAAAGCAATAACTTTATTTAATGGAATAATTTGGGACCAAAGTATATCAAAACATAACAAAAAGCTTATATATAACACCATTGTAAAAAGTATTATTACATACGGCTCATAAGTATGGCCAATCAAAGATAGAACAGAAAAAATGCTTTCCACTACGGAGACTATTGGAGAAGAGCAGCAGGGTAATCAAAAAGAGAAAGAGTTACAAATCAAAGAATAAGAGAAATTAAAAATTTTTTTTAGAAAATTGATTTGTCATAGTTAAAAAAAGTTGTGTAATGGGTCAAAAATGCTAACGTATATTTTTTTTAATTTTTAAAAGTGTTTCTAGCTCGCCCCTGGGGGGTAAAAGGGGCAGTTTTTTAAAATTTTTAATTAATAGCCGAATCGATCACAGATACACAGATTTAATAGCCAATATATATAGCGAAGCAACAATATCAATCAAAATCCACGAAGGAACCAAGCCAATCCACATAAGAAGAGGTAGAGGTGTCAGACAGGGTGATACAACTATTTAACCAGGCCCTAGAAAATGTTTTTAAAAACATAGATTGGAAAGAAATGGGCATCAAAGTAAACGGACAATACTTAAACCACCTAAGATATGCTGATGATATCGCCTTAATAACAGATAAGAAAGAAGAACTGATAAAAATGCTGGAAGAACTGGATACAGCAGCTAAAAATATAGGCTTGGGTATGAACTACACTAAAACTAAAATCATAACAAACACAGATGAAAATATCACGATCAGAATAAACCAGGAGAAAATAGAACAAGTAGAGGAATACCTGGGACAAATTATTAAACTAAAAAAAGAAAACCAAACAGCTGAAATCAAGAGACGTGTAAGATTGGCCTGGGCAGCATTCGGTAAATTAAGCTACATATTAAAAAATAGAAAATATCCTCTGTAACTCAAAACGAAAGTGTATAACCAATGTATCATTCCTGTCCTTACCTATGGATTCCAGACCTGGACAGAAACAAAATCAAACATGTATAAGGTAACAAAAACCCAAAGATCAATGGAAAGACAAATGTTACATGTAAAGCTAACAGATAGAAAAAGGAATGAATGGATGAGAAATAAAACAAAAGTAAGGGATGTCAGAGGAAAAGTAGCAAAATTAAAATGGAAATTCGCCGGTCATAATATCGACAGAAAGACGATCGATGGAACAAATGTATTGTAAACTTGAGACCTTGGGGAAATAAAAGAAGTAGGGGAAGGCCACAGGGGACAATTTGAAGAAACATGCGGGAGCTAGATGGATGAACACGGCGACAGACAGGTAAGAGTGGAAGATATTGGGGGAGGCCTATATCCAAAGATGGATTGAAGAAGGCTAAATAGATAGATAGAAGAGTATGCAGGGCAGGGAAGAAGGGAGGAGGTGGGGGTGGGACTCGATATACAGTGGCGTATATAGGAAAATTTTCTGGGGGGGAGGGTCGAGACAGTTTTGAGGGGGTTGGGGGGGGGGGCGAGACCTAATGAGGCCGTATTTTATGCTATTTTATGTTTGTATTCATGAAATATGTGGAAAATATCTAAAGAAAATTTAGCTACGGGGGGGGGGCCTTATACATGCCACTGTATACAGTTACCTCCACGCGATGAGTTCTGGGTTGAAAAAGTGATGAATAAATTTTTTATATCCATTAATAATGATTATATTATATTATCTCTTTTCCAAGCGAAAAACTGTATACGTATTTAGGGGAAAGTGCTCAGGGGCGCGGTCAAATATTATAATAATTGTGATTTTTTTTAGTGTTCGTGTTCCTTAGACACATAAGATACATTTTATAACTATTACAGCCCCTTACTTTAAATTTGAAATTTTGAAATATTTGGGGGGTGGGGGAAAACAAAAAATCATTTAGTTTCTTGGCGGATTTTACAAATTTTTAGAACTATGACAAAATCAATTTCAAAATTTTTTTTTCGACCCAACTTAATGTACAAAGAATGGATGATGGAAGATTACCTAAACAAATATTACAATGGAAACCAACTGGCCGAAGAAATCGAGGAAGGCCGAGGAGAAGCTGGAGAGAAGGAATAGACAGTGAAATAAGAATAAGAGGTCTAGATGATGAATTATGGGCAAACAGAAACGAGTGGAGATTGAGTATCGGAAGACGTAGAACGTTGTGAAACCGATAAATATATATATATATATATATATATATATATATATATATATATATAAATATAAAAGTCTGCCATTTGCAAGTGTGAGTTACAAATTGCATTAAGTGACCTGAAGCACTGCAAACTTTCACGTTTGAGACATTTGAGACAAATCCGTTGAAAAATAAAGAGACCACCATTTTGGATCCGCCATTTTGAATTTTTTATGAGTTTGAGTCAAAAATTCTATATTTGATACATATCGGTGCATAAATAAGAAAATCCGCCATTTTAATTTTTTTAAGTTTTAGGATAAAACTGTATTAAGTGATCTCAAGCACTGCAAAACTTCAAGTTTGAGACAAATCGATTTAAAAATGAAGAAATCCGCCATTTTGGATCCGCCATTTTGAGTTTTTCATGAGTATGAATCAAAAATCGTAATCAGCGACTTGAAACACCGCCAAGTTATATATTTGATAAATATCGGTGCATAAATAAGAAAATCCGTCATTTTAATTTTTTTAAGTTTTAGGATAAAACTGTATTAACTGATCCCAAGCACTTCAAACTTTCAAGTTTGAGACATATCGGTTTAAAAATAAAGAAATCCGCCATTTTGGATCCGCAATTTTGAGTTTTTCTTGAGTTTGAGTTAAAAATCCTAATCAGCGACTTGAAACACCGCCAAGTTCTATATTTGATAAATATCGGTGCATAAATAAGAAAATCAGTCATTTTGGATCCGCCATTTTGGATCCGCCATTTTAATTTTTTTAAGTTTGAGGATAAAACTGTATTAAGTGATCTCAAACACTGCAAACTTTCAAGTTTGAGTCAAAAATTATAATCAGCGACGTGAAACACCGCCAAGTTCCATATTCGATACATATCGATGCATAAATAAGAAAGTCCGTCATTTTGGATCCGTCATTTTAATTTTTTTAAGTTTGAGGGTAAAACTGTATTAAGTGATCCCAAACACTTCAAACTTTCAAGTTTGAGACAAATCGGTTTAAAAATAAAGAAATTCGCCATTTTGGATTCACCATTCTTGTAATCTCTAGACCTACCAAAATTTCAACACTCGACTTAATGGATTTAACTCTAGCAGAACCAAATTTCAAGAATATTACGTAAAGGATTTTTTAAAGATGCTTTTGAATAATTAATAATATATCTATTTTGTTTTTCATCTGCACATTTTATCAAGAAAAAATATTTTAGTCCGGCGCCCAGTTGACCCGGCGCCCAGTTGGCCTGCCGCCCAGTTGGCCCGTCGCCCAGTTGGTGGCGCCGAGTTGGCGGCGCCCAGTTGTCCTAGATTGCAACACATTTCAGGACAAATTATTATTAAAAAATAATCTTTTAAGTGCGGGGAAGTGACACTTTCTGAATCAAAATGTGTGAGGGTAAAATCGCACGGTCGCAGAAAAAACTATCTATCGTGACGCTACTGAACTTTCTCATGTTTGAGCAAAAACTATCCGTCAAGACGACTTACCCATGAAATGTTGTTTTTTCATCGATTTTTTTTCTTCTTTTGCACAAAAAACAATTTCGCACCAAGTTTGAACTCAAATAGTTACTTTACAAACACAACTTTTTCTGGGTATTACGCCACTAGTAAGGAAAATTACTTTAAAAAATTATAAAAAACCACTGCGTTTCTCCTAGAAAAATAAAAATCACTAATTTGTCAGTGGCTTTCTATAAAAATAAATAGTTGCCTAGTAAAATCTAAACCACTTATCTTTTAATTGAATTTGAATACGCTACGTTTCGATTGCCAATCTACAATCGTTTTCAAGCTTTTTATTTATATTTTGTCTCAAAATCTTAAATGTTTCTTGTTCAAATATATTTTTTATTATTATATCGTTGACAAATTGTCAATATTCTTTATTATATAATAAAAAATATATTTGAACAAGAAACATTTAAGATTTTGAGACAAAATATAAATAAAAAGCTTGAAAACGATTGTAGATTGGCAATCGAAACGTAGCGTATTCAAATTCAATTAAAAGATAAGTGGTTTAGATTTTACTAGGCAACTATTTATTTTTATAAAAAGCCACTGACAAATTAGTGATTTTTATTTTTCTAGGAGAAACGCAGTGGTTTTTTATAATTTTTTAAAGTAATTTTCCTTACTAGTGGCGTAATACCCAGAAAAAGTTGTGTTTGTAAAATGAATCCGCCACAAACATATAGATTTTATTTTCAAATAGTTACTTGTTTTTAAACGTTTTTAAGATTTCTTTTTGTAATATTCCCGCACGAAATTCAAAAAAATTCATTTCCGTACTTAGACAACATTGTCTATCAGTTTTCCCTGTATAAAACGACAAGCAGGTTGAATCACTCAAAATACGGCAGGTGGATTAAAAGTAGCCAGCTGCTTTTCTGACGCACTTATGCCGTCAGTGTGAAAGAGATAAAAGTACCCATATATTATCTAGGGTATTATTAGCATGCAAAATTAGCCTATCTTTGTCCGTTTCACATGTTCAATAATGTCTATCTTTGTTTTTATTGTAAAAGAAATACCCGACCCTAGAAACCAAATTGGATAGGGTCAATAAAAAATGCCTTGTCTTTCCGTCTCTAAGGCCCTCTCAGGGCCTTATACAACTCAATAGAATAGACTCATATCTAATTCCGTTTAAACGTTAGCAGGAGGAGATACTTTTTGCTGTATCACGATATACATACATATACGTTTGTGTCAAAACATATTTTTTCGTAATTTTAGATGTACGAAGCACATCGCAAAAATGATACGCAACTCAAAATTTACGTCTTAACCTATTTAGGAACCGTTGAAGAGCAAGCTTACTTGACTGCGCTTAGGAGGGAAAAAGAGGCTTTCGAGTTTTTGATAGAAACTAAAGCTGTAAGTATTGGGTAAAAAGATTATCGGGGGAAATTGCACTAATGCATCCAAATTACCGATAATTTTTGCATGGAACGTGGTTTTTATAATTGCAAGAGTTAGTTTTCGTAAAATGTGAAAACAAGAGATTGTAATTTGTAGGAAAACACGTTTAATACAAAAATTATCTGATTGATTTTGATGCACCAGTGTAATTTTTTTTGAATATTTCCAGTAAACTTTTACATTACTTTTCAAATAGCTTACATATATCGATACATGCAGTGCAATTATCGTTATAATTTTGCTACTGTGCAATTACTACTATAATTTTTCGAAAAGATCGCTCGTCATATGGACTTTTAACACACGAGGGAAATATTCATGATAACACCTCACTAAGCGGAACTGCACTGCAGCGGAACGATGCGACGCTTCAAATTATTTATAAAGATATCGCACTTGAACAACTGCGTCGCGACACATTTATTTATAAGATTTTCTCTTTGATGGTCGTATAGTTCCTTATATCCACTAATTTAATAAATACATTTTTCCTAGTCTATAATTTTCACAAACAAGCCAAAGAATTATGCCTATTTTCACACAAAAACTAGCTTAGGAAACACGATCGATATGCCGCATGCCGTGTCGCGACGCTTTCTATACCGCACTAGCGGCATTATTCCAGTCAGTAAAAGTATTCAACATTGCAAATGCGCATGTATCGACGATTTTTCGATATGTTGCTAGTATCCTTGAGGGTAGTTCACACCCAAGTTTGCAACCCTGAAATCCCTGTGCTACTACCGAGGGACTCGAAAATTTTTTCAAAACAACTACATTAAGACATTTTTTTGTGCTATTTACGTTTAATGCTTTTGTAGAGCCCCCAAATTCTCTACAATCTGAGTGCAATTCTAACTTCTTAGGTTCATTGGTTGCGGAGATACGTGTCGTCTAAGATGTGCAGTTTTTTGTAAAAATTTAAATTTTACCGGTAGAGTCCTTTTCTAAGCCTCGTACCGGCCATACTAACCGTCCTGAGAGAGGTTCATTAACAGGGCGTTAACACGGTACTAAAATTGAGCCTCTGGGTATTATAGTTTGGGCAAAAATAAAAAAAATATGAAACTATCGATGTTCCAGAAAACAAAAATCATTGTACTAAATAATTATTGAATTTATAGTATTAGCCCATAGAGTCTTTCTTCAGCTTTTTGATAAAGATTTTATAACATCTGTCTTAGCCAACTACTAATGGATGGAAACCAATACTGACTGACCTGTTAACACACAAAAATGCTAAAAAGGTAGAATATCAAAATATTTTTTTCATTTTGAACGGTTTAAGCTAGAGTAATAAAAGTTAACGCGCACATTGGCCTTTAAGTACTGAATTTTCAGGTGTCATATATACATATTACATATATGGCCCCTATATGGGGGAAAAATGTGTTTTTGGATTATCCCTTATATCTTCTAGACTATTACACCTGTACATTTAGGTCTCACTAAATTGGTAGCTCAAACAATCACTAACAGGCCTGCTATATAAATAAAATTAACGTTGTTAGTAAGGCCCCTAATTAGAAGTAATTAAATTAAAAATTAATTGACTTATACTCTGCCCTAAGTCATCGAGGTTGTACCAAAAGAGTGCGGTCGACCACTTCTAAATACTAAATACTTTATTATTCTCGCTTAAACCGTTAACAATTAAAAAAAATTAAAGTTGTGGGGATTAGTAGTCGATCAAAACAGGTGTTATAAAACTTTCATCAAAAAGCCACGGAGGCTAAACTTTGATGCTATGGCTACTGACCAATATGTATAGATAAATCTTTAGAAAGTAAAAGAATTTGGATTTAACACTTTAGAATATGTAGTATATTGTTTAAAATATTTTTATACACGAAACAAATAAACAGAAACATAAATTTAAACCTTAGTGGCACTATTTTTAAACCGGTTTGAAGCCAATTCCATTCTCTACAAGTTCTTTTTCTATGAATTTTTTCCAGGACAATTAGTTTTGTGGGTACGTGGCTTGAAAAATGACCGTACCGATAAAAGTTCACTTTTTGGAAAAAATTAATCATTTTGACTAGACGTCTCTCCGCAACGAATAGACCTAGAGAGCTTTGGTTACCGTTAAATTGTAGAAAATTTATCTACTACGTTAGTACCCGAAAAAATTAAAAAAGTACCAGTTTTTCGAGTCCCACGGGAATAGCACAAAGATATTGGGGTTGCAAACTTGGGGATGAACTACTCTCAAGGATCCTAACAATATATAAAAAATTGTACATACATGCGCGTTTGCAATGTTTGCCTTTTTTATGTCGATATTGACTGGCGTATGAGTCTACGCTTCAGTCCAATTTCTTTTAGTGTTGACATGGTTGGTAATAATTAAAATTTATATTCAGACCTTTTCAAGGTGCCTATAAATTACCAATACACTTAAAAGATGTTCATTAGAAATTAAACACCCGTGGGTTATAAGATTTTAAAGCTATCCACTGAAAACTATACGAGAAACAAAACTTTTTTTTACCAAATTACCCACGATTTTTTTTTCATCCTGTAGTACTGTGCATATGTGTCGGTGTTCCTAAATTAATAATTTTTCTTTTCCAGGTGGTCAAATTTCAGATTAAATCTCGTGGGTTGTAAATATAAGAACACACACACTGTCAAACTTTTTTAAAAATATTTTGTTTTTAGTATGGTAATTCCGAAAGAAAAGAAAAAGGGTTATATTTTTAGCTACTATTACACTCCAAATAAGTCCCATCTCATAATTTGACTTAAATCGGTTATTTTTAGACCATGGTGATTCCTGAAGACCAAGACGGTAAAAGTGATCACAGTTTGGCTTTACAAAGGGAAGAAGTACCCGATGCTGTGAAGAACACCAGAAAAGGTGGTCAACTGGAAGCTCCAAAGAAACGTACTATTATTGTTGATATGAGGGAATTTAGAAGCGACTTGCCACATTTAATTTACAAAAGGGGGATCGATATTGAACCAGCTACTATTACTGTGAGTATATAGCATCCCAGTCGAGCGCCCTCCCTCTTGTAGCAGTCGTTTTAAATATCAATTTAACTTTTTCTCTTAAAAGCATGGTCTATATATTCTATTTAGCCTTCTTCGATCCATCTTTGGATATAGGCCTCCCTCAATATCTTCAACTCTTCTCTATCTGTCGCCGTGTTCATTCATCTAGTTCCCGCATATTTCTTTAAATCGTGCGGCCTTCTCATTTGGGGTATTCCCCTCCCTACTTCTTTTATTTTCTCAAGGTCCACAGTTTACAATGCATTTGTTCCTTCGATCGTCTTTTTGTCTGAAAATATAACCGGTAAATATCTATTTTAATTTTGATACTTAACCTCTGACATTTTTTAGGTCTGCTCTATTGCCTTTCTTGTATAGAATAATAGTGACGGACCCTTTCCAGTTGTTTAGGACTTTTTTTTTCTTTGAGTATTTTATTCAGGAGAATATGGAGGGTATTAATTACAGCTTTAGTACCGTATTTGGGCATTTCTGCCGTTACTCCATCTTATTTGTGAATTATTATTTTTTATTTTCTTTAATGTTCTCTTTATTTCCGCATTGGTTATTTCAGGGTGTAGCTCTGAGTTTATGTTCTTTATTTTTCTTTGGAGTTTCTTCATGGCTTCTCGCGATGGTTCCCTTTTTGTTTGGTACTGTATAGAATAGTTGTGTGATATTCATAATATCCTCTTTAACGTTAGTTTCTATGCTGTTCATAGCCTTTATTTTAATTATTTCATCTACCTAGAATCGGCCCTAGATATTTCATATTTCTGTTATTTTCTATAACTCTCTCAACTTTTATTTCTTGGCTCTTTCTTTTATTTTCTTTTATCAGTTTTATTTATTTCTGTGTATCCTATCGATGTTCTTTTTCCTTCTTTCTCCAGGTTTACAATTTTTTCCTACTTTGGTCGTAGCTCTTGTCAACGTATCATTTGTTTAGTTTTTTTATGCCTTTAGCCTTTCTTTTTTTATTTTCATTGTTATTATTAATTTTTCTTTTCATTTGGAAATTGCTATCAATGCAGATTTTTGTTGTGACCTTTTTGAAAAAATTGGGATCTCGGGCATCATCAACCATATAATGTTTGCGCGTTATCTTTACCCAATTAACGTATGGTCAGAATATGTAAGGTTTTTGTTTCAATAACATTAACCTATTGTGATGGTTTTTTACTCATCAGACTTGCTTCAAATTTTAGGTCGGAGATTACATCCTGACCCCAGAGATTTGTGTCGAAAGAAAAAGTCTATCGGATTTAATTGGTTCTTTAAAATCAGGGAGGCTTTATCAACAGTGCACGCAAATGCTGCGGTTTTATTCTAAGCCTATGCTGTTAATCGAGTTCGATGTGAATAGGTCTTTTGGATTTCAGGTAAGGAATTATCAGCAAAAGATTTTGTTTTTTAATTGATTGTCAAAGCGATGTGTTGGCAAATGATTATGAGAAGAAGCTTTAATATTTTCGGCTATAATTAGGACCTTTTTTGTGTGTAAAATTAAAATAAACACTTTAAAAACTTTACAAGCTTTAGTGAACTCAAAAATCAACTCTGTTACAATTTACAAATTGTTACAATAATTTCCTAATTGCGTATTGTACAAGCAAGACTCAAAATATTTAAAAAATGAACTTTAATTACCAGAATAACGCACCATATAAACTTATATATATATATATATATATATATATATATATATATATATTTATCGGTTTCACAACGTTCTACGTCTTCCGATACCCAATCTCCACTCGTTTCTGTTTGCCCATAATTCATCATCTAGGCCTCTTATTCTTATTTCACTGTCTATTCCTTCTCTCCAGCTTCTCCTTGGCCGTCCTCGTTTTCTTCGACCAGTTGGTTTCCATTGTAGTATGTGTTTAGGTAGACTTTCATCATTCATTCTTTGTACATGTCCGTACCACACTAGTTGTTTTGTTCTTATATCATCCACTAAAGTACGTTCACCCACTGTCATAATTTCTCTTATTCTTTGACTTGTAACTCTTTCTCTTTTTGATTTCCCTGCTGCTCTTCTCCAATAGTCCATCTCCGTAGCGGAAAGCATTTTTTCTGTTCTATCCTTGATTGGCCATACTTCTGAGCCGTATGTCATAATGCTTTTTACAATGGTGTTATATATAAGCTTTTTGTTATGTGTTGATATACTTTGGTCCCAAATTATTCCATTTAATAAAGTTATTGCTTTTCTTCCTTGTACGTTTCGATCTTTTATAGGTTTGTCTAGTGTTCCGTCAGCTGTTTCATTCCACCGATACACATATACTCTGTCTTATTGAGATTAACCTCTAGTCCCCAATTATTGTACTCTTCTATTTCGTGTCATATATTCGAGGTCGTCATAATCCTGAGCCACTACTATCTGATCATCGGCGAAACATAAAGTATACAAGGTGGTTTCGTCCAACGGAATTCCCATGTTTTGGCATTTTCTCTTCCATACTTTAAGGACTTGTTCCAAGTATATCTTGAAGAGCGTAGGCGAGATACAGCAACCTTGTTTAAGACCTTTATTTACTTGAAAGCCTTTGGTTAGTTTTGCTTTTATTTTAACTTTTGCCTTACTATTGCGGTATAACTCTTTGATGGCCTTAATTAGTTGTACGCTTATGTTTGTGTTTTCCAACGCTTTCCAAAGTAGATTTAGTGGTATACTATCATATGCCTTCTGCAAATCGACGTAAAGCAGATGCAGCTCTTGTCCGTATGCCATTTTCTTTTCAATAACTTGGGTTATACAAAAGAGATGATCTGAAGTCGATCTACCCGCTCTGAAACCAGCTTGTTCTTCTGCCTCCATGTCTTTATATTCGCTCTCCACTTTATTTCTTATTATTTTACCGTATATTCTGCTTAGCGTACTAGTCACAGATATACCTCTATAATTGTCACATATATCTTTCCTTCCTTTTTTGTGTATTGTGGATATATATCACGTTTTCCACTCAGTTGGCACTACAGTTCCATTTAAATATTTTTGGAAAAGATTCCGTAATCTCCAAAACAGTTCTTCAGTGCCATATCTATTAAATTCGGCTGGGATATTTCCGGGTCCGGCAGATTTACCGCTTTTTAAGGTTGTGCACACGTTTTTGACCTCAGAGATTGTGAGGGGTACTGGAGATCCCATCGTTCTAATTATATTGTCTCTTGCATCTTCCTTGAATTCTGCTCTATCTTCAGTTAAAAGTTTTTTAAAATGCTCATCCCATTCTTTGTCTGGTATTGGCGAAATGATATCTCTGCATGTTTCTTTTTTAATCGATCTTATAGTTTCCCAGCTTTCGGTACTTCTCCTACCTCCTAAGTAAGAATCCATTTTCTGGCACTTTTGCGTCCACGAATGATTTTTCTTATCACTGATCATTCTTCTCTCCTTTGATTGCGCGATTTTGTATTCTTGTCTGCTTCTATCTGTCTTTTGGGATAAGTAGGTGTGATATAATTTCCTTTTTTCCTCTATTTCTCTTTCAATCTCAGCATCCCACCAGTATGGTTTTCTTCTTTTAGAAGTTTCTTCCACTAATCCTAGTGCTTCTTTTGCAGCTTAGTGGATGCTTAATGTAATACATTCGTATTCCTCATCTGGGGTTTCACCTGAACTTGTATTAAGTTTTTCGTTCAGTCTCTTTTTGTATAAGTTTTTTACGCTGTCATGTTCTAGGCTTAGTAGATTATATTTACAGTGATCAATTTCTTCAATTACTGTATCATCAAGATGTTGATGCAGGCTTCGGCCTTGATAAGAAAAGAGAATTTTAGACTCCAGAAAATAGTGATCACTTCCGCATGTTGATCCACGCTTTGTTCTGACATCTTGAATTTTTAGTTTTGTCTTTTGTTTAGTGATAAGATAATCAATGACGGATTTCAGGTTTTGTGAGGGTTTGGTCCAGGTATATTTGTGTATTTTCTTATGTTGCAAAAAACCGTTTTGGATTTTTAGGTCTAATTGCTCACATACTGTAATTAGCCGGTTTCCATTGTCATTAACAACATTTTCGCCATATTGGCCAACTGTCAGATCATTAACTCTGTTACCGGTTCTACTATTTAAATCTCCCAATATGATAATTTCTCTAGATGTACTTACTGCTGAGATTTCATTGTTTATTTCTTCAAAAAATTTGTCTTTCACAGCTACATTTGCATCGTCGTTATACGCATAGATTCCAAAAATCGTAAGGCTCATTCCTTTTATTGTTATATTTATTTTAATTAGCCTTTCATTGACTGCTTCCCAGTTGGTGATAAATTTTCTAAATCTTTTGTGGACCAAAATAGATACTCCTTGTTGAGCATGTTTTTCTTTTGCCACTCCGCTATAGAAATGGTCATATTGTCCTAGTTGAGCATGTTTTTCTTTTGCCACTCCGCTATAGAAATGGTCATATTGTCCTAGGCTTTCTTTTTCGTTTCTGTTAGTTCTGTTAGTACAGCAAGGTGTACCTTCATTCTGCTGCACTCATGTACTATTTCATTTACTTTTCGACCCATTCTTGGCACGTTCCATGTACCAAAAATCATATTCCTGTTTCTTTGCTTGGTTCGTCTTAGGTTTTTCTTTTCTTTCCGAGGCGTTTGATTGGGTTTTTTAACAGTGTACGTTTTTTCCGGGTATCAGAGAGTTAGTCTGATGCCCCAACCCCCAACTTGGAGGACCAGGTGATTTTTGATCGAGTTTTTCTTCCCCTAGCCTTTGACGATTCCAACGCAGGTACTACTAGGCAGTAGTCTTTTATACTATTCCTAAAAGAAAGGGTTGCCACCTACGCTATGATCACCGCCTTTCATATCGATGTGGTCTTCTCCCGTAACCCTGGGAAAAGGAACCTATACAGGTGCTAACTCTCCGGGTCGGAGAGTACCTGGAATCTACGGAGGGCAGGGGTCGATTCATTTCCCCTGATAGACATCTGACGAGGTCTACCCGTACCCCGACCATATAAACTTCTTACAGGCAAAAATCTTTCTTTACTGACAATTATTTTAGAGGAACAGCTTAAATTCTGTAAAACTTAGAATGTGACTACCCACTTGTCTCCTTGGGCTTTGCTTGAAGGAAGGCTGGACCTAATTAACCAATTACCTCTCCGTTGGAGAGCTTGGAGGAACCAAATCAGTGGCGTTCCTGATTACTTTAAAATCTATTAATTAGACAAAGACATACATAGAAACAAAGACACAGACAATACACATTTCCAAGTAAGTAGAAATTCTACTCTAAAAAGATGCTGTGCTTACCGCTTCTATAAAGATGGTTTCTTGTAGCCAGTGGTATTTTTATTTCTGACAATATCAATAGAAGTGTCTTAATAAATCTCTAGCATTTTCACCGTAAAACTGTAGGCTTCGATTCCGTCTCGTTTATAAAAAATTTCAAGAAATTAGGTAAAAGTGTTACAATAAATCGCAAGTATTATTTTGTAGGTTCGGCTCCAATGGCGGCTTCTGAGGTGGTGCCACGGAGCCATGGCACTACCGTATGTTTCTGCAAAAACACGTTTTTGTATTTTTAAAACATCTTGGTTTTTATTTTATTTTATGCATTTCTATTTAATTTATATATGATATGGAATTCGGTAGCCCTGTGCAATCCAGTGTATCAGACTGCGACTCGATGCGACGGCGACGCGATGTATGGGCCACTGAAACACTGAAACCCAAAGCAGCGTAGTACATACCCTCTGCCACTTTTCTCTTGTCACAGGCCATCAGTTAGTCGTCTTACTCGCATTCTTTTTGTGCTTGGAGCATGGTTGTTTTAATTTACGCCCTTTACAATACATGTCAATTATTTCAGCAGAATTTCATGAAGAAATTCGGGTGGGCATGGGTAAGTTCCTGTGCAGTTGGAAATAAGTTCAGGATGTGAGCTATAAGTGTGTCAAACAATGGCAAATATTATTCACCTTAAAACTGTTAAGTTCATCTGCATCCTCATTGGCCCCTTGAGGCCCCTTTTTTCTCGAGCCGGTATAATTATGGCGTTGGAAAGGAGAACTCCTTAGAAGGCAGAAGTTGTCTCCTTTCTTTTTATTTTCGGGGACCCTGTTTTTTTACTCTTCCTCATCAAGGATTGTTAAACCTCCACGATCTTTGCATACACTTCATTTCCACTAATACCTTTTCTTCTTAACCCATTTTAGGCCAAGGGTAGAAATAAAATTTAAAATTTTTAAAG
Organism: Aspidapion aeneum; assembly: GCA_963576565.1. Lineage (NCBI taxonomy): Eukaryota > Metazoa > Arthropoda > Insecta > Coleoptera > Brentidae > Aspidapion > Aspidapion aeneum. Next base: position 27,805,798 of record OY755041.1, on the reverse strand, counting down.
ATTATATTTGAAATATCATCACCATATCAACACATTACAGTAACACATATGTGGCGTCAAAAACAATAACTCCGCTACTTCATGTTTAACATTGGGTCAATGGTATCGCCCATATTTTAAGCCAAAAATTCTCCCATTTTTAATCAAAAAATAAATTTCTGCTGTGTTGCGTATACGCATCAGCGGCCATAAATGGATTAATCCAAGTTAAAAACTGGTGAGATTTATGATTTGAGTTTTTAGGGGTCTGAAGGGATGATCATCATTGAGCCGGTTATGTTTTTAGTGAAAGGTCTCTGTAGACGCATCAACTTCACTTTATTGTTTTACTTTTGGTAAATATTCAACTGTAGATTCGTTGTCTACAGCCGTTAAAACTAATTTTCTGTAGATGTTTTTTACAGAACAGATATGTGACGCATGTCTCTCTTATAAAATTCACTTCAATATTTTCTCTTTGGTAGACAATCACCTGTAATAACCGTTGTCTACAGCCGTTAAAAATGCTGTTGCGTAGATGTTTTCCATGATCATTTTTACATCTGGTAGATATTTACCTGTAATAACCGTTGTCTACAGCCATTAAAAATGGCGTTGCGTAGATTTTGATTATATTTTTTTTACAGAACAGATATGTTATGTCAGATGACGAGAATTACGACGTCCAACAAAAACTGCTTTTACTCACAATTCACTTTCCTAAGTTAAAAATTATTTGGTCTCATGGACCCTATGCCACTTCGCAGTTGTTTGAAGAACTAAAGGTGAGTAGCTAGATATTAAGGTCAAGAATAAGAATTATGAAATTCGTCTCTTTTTGACAAGAGCTTTAAAAAACCTTGAAGGTTATAATCAAGGTCAATTAGAACGTAGGATTTTTAATATATAAAGGATTTTTTTGAGGTGCAGTCAAATGCTAAAGTAGATACCTTATATCTCTTTGGGGATTTCGTGGCACGAGGGGATGAGGGTCAAGCACGTACGTCTTAAGTATATCTGTACTGGGACAGGGCCTCTAAAAATTACTACTGCAAGCATGCCGGCATGTGGGATTTCAAATGAACCCAAACGTATGGCTTGGATAAATTTAGGCTACTGATAATGGATGCTGCGCCATCTCTTTTCTAAGCCAAAACACCCATTATCTGTTATCTTAGGATAAATATGTTTTAACTTGTTAAAAAATGCCAAGTTAGCGACTACGTCAACACAAGATTGGTTTTCCAAAAGTTCCAAAATAAGAAGAATTTTCTGAAATTTAAATAACAAATATAAACTAACCCCAAATTTGACAAATTATTAAGCTTGTAGGAGTCATTTTCCATTAATTTTTTTAATACGCTTCAGCAGTCCAGATATATTTAAGACGTACGTGGGATCAAGGGACCCAAACAAACGCGGCCCGCACTTTAGAAGTTAAAGATCCGATAGCGCCAATTTCCCGCAACGGAACTATAAATAAATAGTCTACAGTACACCAGTCTACTTTTTAAGTGATGAGTAAAAGGCTGAATTATCGTACATAGCTTTATTTTGCCGATACGCTTAACTTTGCGAAAATTCTTGAAAGTGATTTCTAACAGAGTGCGTGGACCCCGAAATATTTCAAGCTTCGCAGTGACTAAACCAATCATGCGATTTAAGCCACAGAAAGAAAATTGCCGGTTACTTATTTTTAACTACTACTTTTTTCAACTTATAAATTACAAGATGAAAAAAGTAAGAGTAAAAATTAGTAACCGATTTTTTTTTGTGGCTTAAAAAAGTGTTTAAAAGTAAATGGCAACATTGTCCTCAAAATGACATACTTGGTTTAGTCAGCCTGATGCTCGAAAGATTCCTGAGCTCACGCACTCTGTTAGGAATCACTTTCAAGAATTTTCCCACAGGAAAAAGTTGGGCATCTCGGCAAAATTAAACTATTTGCAAACATTTTGCCTGTTACTCTTCTTAAAAATAGACTGGTGTACTGTGGACTAATATTTTTCCGAGACGGCAATCGTATAACATTAGGCTTGAATACGCATATGCAATGTGGTAAATAGCGTTCGCAATGAAAACGCAGTGTTAATAGTGAATTTGGTTTCATTTTAATTTACTTTAAATAAGTTGAAACCTTCGTCAAGTCAAAGGCTTAAATTGCACTATCGTTATACGAGTTCCTATAAACGTAAAAATTACTCTTAAAAATGCCCAAATTCAAACTTATATAACTTTTCAAAAAGCAAACCGATTATCACAAAAAGGGTCTCTAAAGATAGCCAGATAACTTTTCTTTAAAGTAACGTTAAAGTACCCAAATTTCCTAAACCGATAGTATGGGCTTTTGGCCATTCATTCTCTTAAATTTCCCTGAGTGCGCCGTGAGCCTCTTAAACTTAATTTTCTTCTTCAAAACCGCAATTTTCTTTTAAACAAGTTCAGTTACGTCCCTCCCTCTTTTTTTTTCGGTATTATAATGAAATCGGTTACTTTTTTTCCATAATATTGGATGTTTCTCATCCCGTAAATGTTAACCTGTTTTATGTAAAATACAGTTATATAAATTTGGATTCTTCATACTGTTACAGGTTCACAACGTTAAATTAAAACTCGTAAATGTCAAAAACGATTTGTCAATTTATTTCGACAATTATGTACAATAACACGCACTTAAACTTACTAATAACTTGCTAATAATTCACTACTTTAATCGACCTATAAACTTCGCGTTAACATCTAGCGATCACTACTGTTGGTTAATTTTGACTGACTGCATGCACTATATCTGACCCAATTTATAAAGTCATCGAAGTTTCCGGAATTATCCATCCTTGTTCGATTCAGGATTATACCACCCTTTTCTAGAACGCGGACCGCTCGCGCACAAGTTTGTCATAGATAACGCAATTAAAACCTAGACTGAGAATACAACCATAAGATAAGCAACATAATACTACACTAAAACTAAATAAATTCTAATTATGAAATTTAAATAACTTAAATTTGTAACAATACTTATTTGCATCTTCCCCTAAATTTCTCAGTCACAAGGGTTTTTTATTTAGTGGGATTTAGGGGAAGATAATAACTATAAGATAATAAACAAAGGTGGCGTTCGCATGCTGTGGTTCATGCAGCGCACAACCAAATGCTATTTGCCACGCTTCGAAGGCACGTACATATACATATGCTCATTCGGCCTATACGGAGTCGCGCTCAGATGAATACGCGCCTTGCTAGCACGACCAATCGAATTCACTTCCTTATGGTTTGCAATTGCATTGCTCCCAACCTCTCGAAAAAAAATCCCTAAAAGGGTGTTAATAATTTTGAACAAACAATGTATTCAACAGTCAACAAATTTTTTGTTCAAAAATGCCAAAAAAAGGGATGTTTAAGACTGTATTAGAAAACTTTTTCTCGGGAGCTTGGAAACACTATATTTGTAAAGCACGAGGAAGCGAATCGGTCGTACTCGCTGTAATAAAAAAAAGGGAGCGGAATTATGGTGCACTAAATGCTATTCCAAATGGTATTTCCGTTCGGCCTTGTAATCACAGTTTTTTAAACCAATTAATTTCGTCTGCACTTTGATGCTCAGGGCTCTCAGCACCTTCATATTTTATGAAAATGTTCATATTTTTTTTTCAGACTTCATAAAACTTCATATTTTTAGAAAAACCTTCATATTTTTCATAGTTTCCCCAATGAAGAAACTTCAGTCATGGAATAAGTGTGGAAATTTTTTATATTTTTCCTAGTCTTGAATTTTGAGTTCCTTTTAGTTTATTATTAGTTTGTTGCCTCTGAGAAAGTCTGAATAAAGTAGGGCTTTTTTGCCTTTTGTTTTATTATTCTTATGTTTGTTGCATTTCTTATGTTAATTAGTTGTTTTGGTCATCCGTGGTTAGTTCTGAATAAGTCTAATTGAGCAGGGCTTTTTCATGAATTATATTCTTTTACTCTGTAATGTTGACTTTTTTTAAATGTTTGAGCTCGGAATAGGTATTTAAAGCATACCAATTATATCATCGAGTATACTTAAGTTTTCTGTGTTACTAGAGTGTTTTGGTATAGTTCCATAAAGGTCTACTGCACTTATTTCAAGAGATAGAAAATAGGGTACCTATTTTCAAGAAATTTAGAGTAGGTCCCAAACTGCTAGAAATTGTAGATACTAATATTTTAACAGTGGCTTTATCAAATGGCTGTTTATCATATATTTTTGAGTTTAGAAAGAAAATGTCTATTTTTTTAAGTTAAATCATTAAAATATTAATTTGTAGTAATAGTTTACAATGTTTGTGTTTTTTTTATAACTTTTTTTGATGGTATAGGATAAAGCCTACAACTTTTGCATTTATAATTTTTTTCTATTTCTTTGAATAATTGCAGTAGACCTTGGTTTAAAAATACGGAAACACCTACCTCCATAAACCTAGCAAGCCCACCTCAATAAAAATTTAAAAAATGTATTCCAGAATTGTGTGCTTTTTATGTGCTAATTTCGTCCACTTTTCAAAATTTTTTTGCTCTTTTGGTTTCCACAGAAATTTTAAAAAATGGTTGGCGTGCTAGCATAAAGCTAGCAAGCCCATATATACCAGGAGCCCGTGACACAGAACTCTACGTTATCAGTACCATTAAAATTCATATTTAACAAGTGTCATATTAGCGTACACAAAGGTGTGCTTACCTAAACAAATAACCAGACTTGGGCCCAAGTCGCTAATTAAATTAATTGCATTGACCAAGATTAACATTAAACAGCATGAATTAGTATCATTTGACTTTTTGTTGTAAATGAGTCATATTTACCCATTTTTTAACATATGATTACGCTGCCACACCTTCACCTGAGTGGGGGACAGGCACACGCTTTTATTGTAATATACAGGTGAAAGTAAATCTACATAATCAAAAACCAAAATTTTTTTTGCAGAAAATGTGTATTTATACCTTTCCTTTATAAATTATTTATGCTGCCTCAGGTTGCCTAATCCCCTGTCATGTAACACCTGCCTCGCACTGCACTTTTTTTTAGATAAACTACCTTACTGAATATCAAAACAGCTTTTATCTAATTAGTGTCAGATGAAGCTATTACTAATATAATAGTTAACTATATTCAGCCAAACCTGGAAAGAGGAAAATCACGCCTCCTTAAAGCTATTACATATGAATAATGTGGGTCGCGGTTCGTTTGTCGAAAACACGTTTATCGAAAACATCTTTAACAAAGACATTTTGATCGAAAATCTTAATTTCGAATGACATTTTGATCAAATAACATTTTGATCGAAAATCTTAATTTCGAATGACATTTTGATCGAAAATCTTAACTTCTATCTACATTGACACGGTTCGGTTACGTTGGCGATCGATTGACAACGGTTAGGTTTCACATTCTCTAGAATCCCGGGAAAGAGGTCAGGAGAGTATGTTTTAAAAAAATATATGTATGTTAGAAATGTTTTCGATTAAAAAGTCATTCGAAAAAGTTGTATTCGATAAAAAAGTTTTCGACCAAAATGTCATTGGATCAATATGTCATTCGAAATTAAGATTTTCGATCAAAATGTCTTCGATAAAGATGTTTTCGATAAACGTGTTTTCGACAAACGAACCGCGACCCGAATAATGTATCTATATGTTTAACTATCAAGTTGAATTTTGTTACATAGGTTTCATAAAAATGTCCTTATTTCTTTGTCTTATTCTAAATATGAGGCACGCCGCCCGAAAGCAATTATTTATTTAGACTACAATTACGTTAGAACATATCATGGTATTCATTATGATAAACGTGTCATATGAACCTCTTTTATATAAAAATACTATGCTGTCAAACCATCTTTTGATCAAAGGCCCAACACACCTCCTCTAAAGATTGGTTATCTATATAGCCGATATACGTCATGACATACCAACCAGGTAATGATGCTGCCACTACTTCTTTTGACGTATCGACAGGCACACCTATTTTAAACTATCTAAGTTTCATCTACATCATCAACTATCACATTTTTTTACGTTGATATCATGTTGATACCCTGATTATTACATTACTATGCTAACAATGTTTTTCTTAACAATAGGTGAGGCACACATTCTGAAATAAATTATTTACTTTACTTTACTTACTTCATTTACCTTAGAACATACCAAGTTAATTATTTTTATATATATGTTATATAAAAATAGTAGTAATTAATTTACAAGATAGAAGTTTTTTAAAAATGGGTTTTAAATACCGGTTTGACTACCTGCATCCGGAATACCCATTTTCTTGCCCTCTGTTATTATTAATGCTCTTATATCTAGACCACAGTGGTGTAGGTATCTTACAGTATGGTCACTCCTATCATAAGGCCTTTTCACTCGCAGCACGCCAGCTATTCGTTTGCACGTTATTCTGTTATACGGTGCGCCTGTCGAAGGAATACTGCGTATTGTTCGGTAGATCAGTGTCAAAGTGTACATGGAACAACAGGACCTTTTGGATGCAAACAGGTAAGTTTTTATTGAACAGACACAGAATTACTTGCTCGTAGTTTTGTTTAGGGCTTGTTAATTGCACTTCAAATTTTTTTAATAACAATTTGATTAGTGTTCTAGTTTAAATTTTATAAAACAAAATAAATGTTTTTTAAAAAAATGGGCTAGAAGACTGTCCAACATTTTGTAAAATATATTTTATAAAATATATTTGTCAAAGATCTTAGCGTATAATAGCGTAATTCTAGCTCAAATAGTTCATAGGTTTTTCTCATAGGTCTTTCTTCAATTCTAAATACATTTTTACCTTCCTAGCCCGCGCAGCAATGGCTAGAGAAGGTATTGTTTTTGACAATTTTTTTTTTAGATAACGCCGAAAATGTGTTATTTGGGTGTATTTTGACCTATCCTAGCAATATAATCGTCATGATGTCTGTGTGTGTGTGTATTTTTTTTTCTGTCCGTAACACGATAGCTCCTAAACCGCTGAACTGATTTTCATAAAGATTTTAGGTAAAATGGTGTTCGACACTCTAACGAGCTGATTAGATTTTGGTTAAAATCCAGTAATGCCAATGACAGCTTTTTAACAATTAAAATTTTTCAAAATGCTAACTTTTTAACGGAGCATCGCATCAATATGTGGTTTTCGGAATCTAGTAGACCACATTTTGCTCAATAATTTGTGTCATAACCAAAAATTTCATATGAGCTTTAGTATCTGAGATATTTACAAAAAACTGTTTTTAAAGCTGATTATCAAAGCTTTACTTGAAGTGTGCTAATAGGCTAGCTAGGAAGGTATCAGATCCGTCATGGATCCATTTATTTTTCGTAGAGTTAAATATAATGAAGATATTTTAAATTTAAACCTACGCTTAGACTGCTTCCTACCAGAATAAACCTGTCACAGCCTCTTCTGTTGTTTTAAAATAATTTTAGAGAAAACATTATATAATGTCGCGCAAAAACAGTGTATTGAAAAGCTAAAGACAGGGCACATTTAAACCCATGGCGAAAATGTTTTAACTCAAGCGTAGGTCTCCACAAAGTTTCGTGTGTTGTAAACTTACCTACTGGATTTTAGCGGATGCTTTTAATCTCCGAAGGATTGAAAAGTATAATTTTAGTACCTTAAAGGTGCGACTAAAAGTACATTTTTGATCTCTAAAGTGCATAAAAGGAATTTAGTTCCTAAGGTGCAGAAAAAAACTGCACTAAATGTTTGTTTTTAAATGAGGAGCAGCAATTTTTCCCTTTGCCTTAGGCAACCAAAAAGTGAGGCAGGCCCCTGTAGAGGCCATGTTATCAGGTAAAATTTTTGTAAATATAATAATTTGGGTGGTAATGTATGCAATAGTCTAATTTATTGAGATGTAGTTATAGTAGCGTGAAAGATAAATTAGTCTAAAACAAATTTTACCCCTGAAGCCCCCTAGGGGCCAAGATAATTTTTTGTCACAGGTAATGGATCAATACCCGAAGTCCGATATAAATAAATTGCCACAAAAACTAGTTTTTCTTTTTAAATTTGCAACGATTTTAAAACTTATAACTCCTAAGTAGGGGTTGCTTCTAAATATGATTTTTTTTTATTTTCTGAAATGTGACCGATCCATTAAAATATCTTGAAATAGTGATTTTTTGATTTTTCTGGGGGTTAAAATAAGATGTTGGCCCCTTAAAGCCGGGGTAAAGTATGAAGTATATTAAATTAAGAAGTAGTCAACCGCAACCGTTTGGTGCAAATTTGCTTACATAGGCCAGATTATAAGTCCATTAAGCTCATTAAGTTTGTAAAATAATAATAAAATGACTGAGAACGTCGGATAACTACGCGAGTTTGATTTAATCAACTCGAATTGGGCAATTTACAAACGCCGTTTGGAAAATTATTTTGTCGCAAATTCGATAAAAGATACCGAACGTCAAAGAGTGATTTTACTAAATTTATTAATTGAAGATGCGTATAAATTAGTGTTTGATTTGTGCATACCAGATGAACCGGAAAAGAAAGAGTACAGTATTTTAGTGAAAATAATATCAGAACATTTTAAATCCACAAATTTAGTTTTTCCGGAGCGATACAAATTTTACCGTGCGGAAAAATCGCCAAATGAAACACCTCGAGAGTGGGCTGCACGGTTAAGAAGTTTAGCAGCCTCCTGTGAGTTTGACAAAGATTTTTTACCCATTCTTTTAAGAGATTTCTTTATTGTGGGTTATGATAAAGAAACTGTGCAAGACCAATTATTTGATGAAAAAAAGATGCTAAATTTGATGACGTCATTGCGGTTGCAGCATCAAAATGTGCAGTATTGCAAGAGGGTAGCATATTCAGGGTACCAGTAAAAATCGAGTCGGAGATTATGTATTCACATGTTGGTAAAGGTAACATACAGACTACGCAGAAGGGAGGAAGCCTTCAGTACTCAGGTAACAGGGTGAGCAGGAGTCAATTGCCTGCGAGAAATAATATACCATCAACAAGTTTTCGTCGTAGCCCAACTGTTCGTAATCAACTGTGTACGGTTTGTGGCAGAAGGAATCATGAGGCCAAATCGTGTTTTTATAGAGAATGTTATTGTCATCTCTGTTCAATCAAGGGACATTTAGCACCTATGTGCCCATCCAAAAATAAACAAGTAAATGCAAACAAACATTTTGCTGGGAGTTCCTCCCAGCATTTTTTAGAGGCGTAAAATAGTCTTGAAAATTAAAATTTTTTAGAGCAAGAAGAGTACACTTTGTATAATTTGGAATGTTCGGCCAATCCTATATTGTTAAATATTAAAATGGATAGAGAATGTTTTAGTTTTACTTTAGATACAGGTTCGAGCTATAGCGTTATTGCAGAGAGCTTTTATTAGCTCACACATATACTATACTATAGTAGTGTGAGCTATGTTGATCCTAATTTTTTCGAGAAAAAAAAAGTTGCTCCGATTTCAAAAATTTTTATATATCTTTGCGTTTCAGATGATTTTGAAACTTTTTTATTGCGCCGTCTGTCTGTCTGTCTGTCTGTCTGTCTGTATGTCTGTCTGTCTGTCTGTCTGTCTGTCTGTCTGTCTGTCTGTCTGTCTGTCTGTCTGTCTGTCTGTCTGTCTGTCTGTCTGTCTGTCTGTCTGTCTGTCTGTCTGTCTGTCTGTCTGTCTGTCTGTCTGTCTGTCTGTCTGTCTGTCTGTCTGTCTGTCTGTCTGTCTGTCTGTCTGTCTGTCTGTCTGTCTGTCTGTCTGTCTGTCGCGCACAACTCAAAAACCGCTTGGCCGATTTTAATGAAATTTGGTACCTGGGCTGGGTCTTGGGTCGAGATGGTCCCATTTAAAAATGAACAAAATCCACCGAACACAAACCAAATAAAAGGGTGGGGGTAGATTTCAAAAATTAGAGTTTATGTGAAAATATGGCGTGTGTGATATCAAACGAAAGGTAATTGAGTCTGCAGTTAAACAAAATACATTTTAATTTATTTAAAAAAAAAAGAGTGGGGGTTTATTTTAAAAATTAGAGTTTAAGTGAAAATATGGCGTGTGTGATATCAAACGAAAGGTAATTGAGTCCGGAGTTTAACAAAATACATTTTAGTTTTTTGTTTTTTAGCTCACACATATACTATACTATAGTACTGTGAGCTATGGTGATCCTAATTTTTTCGAGAAAAAAAAAGTTGCTCCTATTTCAAAAATTTTTATATCTCTTTGCGTTTCAGATGATTTTGAAACTTTTTTGTTGCGCCGTCTGTCTGTCTGTCTGTATGTCTGTATGTCTGTATGTCTGTATGTCTGTATGTCTGTATGTCTGTATGTCTGTATGTCTGTATGTCTGTATGTCTGTATGTCTGTATGTCTGTATGTCTGTATGTCTGTATGTCTGTATGTCTGTCTGTCTGTCTGTCTGTATGTCTGTCTGTAACGACCAACGCGCATAACTCAAAAACCCCTTGGCCGATTTTAATGAAATTTGGTACCTAGGCTGGGTCTTGGGTCGAGATGGTCCCATTTAAAAATGAACAAAATCCACCGAACACAAACGAAATAAAAGGGTGGGGGGAGATTTCAAAAATTAGAGTTTATGTGAAAATATGGCGTGTGTGATATCAAACGAAAGGTAATTGAGTCTGCAGTTAAACAAAATACATTTTAATTTATTTTAAAAAAAAAGAGTGGGGGTTTATTTTAAAAATTAGAGTTTAAGTGAAAATATGGCGTGTGTGATATCAAACGAAAGGTAATTGAGTCCGGAGTTTAACAAAATACATTTTAGTTTTTTGTTTTTTATCTCACACATATACTATACTATAGTAGTGTGAGCTATGGTGATCCTAATTTGTTCGAGAAAAAAAAAGGTGCTTCTATTTCAAAAATTTTTATATATCTTTGCGTTTCAGATGATTTTGAAACTTTTTTGTTGCACCGTCTGTCTGTCTGTCTGTATGTCTGTACGTCTGTATGTCTGTATGTCTGTATGTCTGTATGTCTGTATGTCTGTATGTCTGTATGTCTGTATGTCTGTATGTCTGTATGTCTGTATGTCTGTATGTCTGTATGTCTGTATGTCTGTATGTCTGTATGTCTGTATGTCTGTATGTCTGTATGTCTGTATGTCTGTATGTCTGTATGTCTGTATGTCTGTATGTCTGTATGTCTGTATGTCTGTATGTCTGTATGTCTGTATGTCTGTATGTCTGTATGTCTGTATGTCTGTATGTCTGTATGTCTGTATGTCTGTATGTCTGTATGTCTGTATGTCTGTATGTCTGTATGTCTGTATGTCTGTATGTCTGTATGTCTGTATGTCTGTATGTCTGTATGTCTGTATGTCTGTATGTCTGTATGTCTGTATGTCTGTATGTCTGTATGTCTGTATGTCTGTATGTCTGTATGTCTGTATGTCTGTATGTCTGTATGTCTGTATGTCTGTATGTCTGTATGTCTGTATGTCTGTATGTCTGTATGTCTGTATGTCTGTCTGTCTGTCTGTATGTCTGTCTGTAACGACCAACGCGCATAACTCAAAAACCGCTTGGCCGATTTTAATGAAATTTGGTACCTAGGCTGGGTCTTGGGTCGAGATGGTCCCATTTAAAAATGAACAAAATCCACCGAACACAAACGAAATAAAAGGGTGGGGGTAGATTTCAAAAATTTGAATTTAAGTCAAAACATGGCTTGTGTGGTATCAAACAAATGGTAATTTAGTCCGGAGTTCATATATGTCTGTATGTCTGTATGTCTGTATGTCTGTATGTCTGTATGTCTGTATGTCTGTATGTCTGTCTGTCTGTCTGTCTGTATGTCTGTCTGTAACGACCAACGCGCATAACTCAAAAACCCCTTGGCCGATTTTAATGAAATTTGGTACCTAGGCTGGGTCTTGGGTCGAGATGGTCCCATTTAAAAATGAACAAAATCCACCGAACACAAACGAAATAAAAGGGTGGGGGGAGATTTCAAAAATTAGAGTTTATGTGAAAATATGGCGTGTGTGATATCAAACGAAAGGTAATTGAGTCTGCAGTTAAACAAAATACATTTTAATTTATTAAAAAAAAAAGAGTGGGGGTTTATTTTAAAAATTAGAGTTTAAGTGAAAATATGGCGTGTGTGATATCAAACGAAAGGTAATTGAGTCCGGAGTTTAACAAAATACATTTTAGTTTTTTGTTTTTTATCTCACACATATACTATACTATAGTAGTGTGAGCTATGGTGATCCTAATTTGTTCGAGAAAAAAAAAGGTGCTTCTATTTCAAAAATTTTTATATATCTTTGCGTTTCAGATGATTTTGAAACTTTTTTGTTGCACCGTCTGTCTGTCTGTCTGTATGTCTGTATGTCTGTACGTCTGTATGTCTGTATGTCTGTATGTCTGTATGTCTGTATGTCTGTATGTCTGTATGTCTGTATGTCTGTATGTCTGTATGTCTGTATGTCTGTATGTCTGTATGTCTGTATGTCTGTATGTCTGTATGTCTGTATGTCTGTATGTCTGTATGTCTGTATGTCTGTATGTCTGTATGTCTGTATGTCTGTATGTCTGTATGTCTGTATGTCTGTATGTCTGTATGTCTGTATGTCTGTATGTCTGTATGTCTGTATGTCTGTATGTCTGTATGTCTGTATGTCTGTATGTCTGTATGTCTGTATGTCTGTATGTCTGTATGTCTGTATGTCTGTATGTCTGTATGTCTGTATGTCTGTATGTCTGTATGTCTGTATGTCTGTATGTCTGTCTGTCTGTCTGTATGTCTGTCTGTAACGACCAACGCGCATAACTCAAAAACCGCTTGGCCGATTTTAATGAAATTTGGTACCTAGGCTGGGTCTTGGGTCGAGATGGTCCCATTTAAAAATGAACAAAATCCACCGAACACAAACGAAATAAAAGGGTGGGGGTAGATTTCAAAAATTTGAATTTAAGTCAAAACATGGCTTGTGTGGTATCAAACAAATGGTAATTTAGTCCGGAGTTGAATAAAATATATTTCAGTTTTTAGTTATATTAGTTCACACGTACACTATAACTATAGTACCTAGTGTGAGCTTAGGGGCCCATATATTGGCAGAGTATTTTAAGGGTGGGGGTAGATTTCAAAAATTTGAGTTTAAGTCAAAACATGGCTTGTGTGGTATCAAACAAAAGGTAATTTAGTCTGGAGTTGAATAAAATATATTTCAGTTTTTAGTTATATTAGCTCACACGTACACTATAACTATAGTACCTAGTGTGAGCTTAGGGGCCCATATATTGGCAGAGTATTTACAACATTTGGGAAGTAAGCAATTGATGCACACGGATAAAATTTTTAATCTTTACAATGGGGATCAAATTATTCCTTTAGGATACATAAAATGTTCACTAAACATTTTATGTATCCTAAAGGAATAATTAATAGTTTTAATGATAAAGTAAACGATTTAGACATTTTTGTAATTAAAAACGCTAAAGGACCCCCACTATTAGGGCGCGATTCTTACAATGTGTTTCAACTAAATATTTCATTTCTCAATTTTATGAATTTGCCCTATGACATTATTAGCTTAATTCACAAATATAATTTTGTTTTTTCCCCAGGGTTAGGTACGTACCTTTACGAAAGGGTGTATTTCGATTAAGGTTATATCAGAGAATATAACCCCAAAGTTTTTTAGGGCCCGGCCCTTACCTTTTGCAATAAAAGAAAGTAGAAACGGAGCTGGACCGTTTGAAAAAATTAGGGGTTATTACACCCGTTAATTATAGTGCCTGGGGCACTCCCACAGTACCAGTTTTAAAAAAAGATGGTTCAGTTCGCTTATGTGGGGATTTTAAAGTCACCCTCAACCCTTATATTGAAATTGACCAATATCCGCTACCACGAATAAATGAACTTTTTGCCAAGTTACAAGGGGGTGAACATTTTACAAAGTTAGATCTCTCCAGCGCCTATCAGCAGGTGCGCTTGGACGATGCCTCAAAAGAGGTTATGACGATTTTGACACATAAGGGTTTGTATCATTATAATAGGGCCCCATTTGGAATCGCCAGCATTCACGCCAAATTTCAAAAAATTATGGACTCCTTATTACAAGGGTTGGAGGGGGTAATAGTATTTTTGGACGACATTTTAATTACTGGAAAAGATCGAAACGAACATCTTAATCGTCTAAATAAAGTTTTGCAAATTTTACAAGGGGCAGGTTTAAAAATTGCATTAAATAAATGCAGTTTTTTTCAAAAGAGCGTCTATCTATCTATCTAGGTTATACAATTGACTCGGTGGGCCTGCATACTTCTATTGATAAAATAAAAAGTATGCAGGAAGCACCCTTGCCTCAAAACGTTACACAATTAAAAAGTTTCTTAGGACTAATTAATTATTACGGATCTTTTGTGCCCAACTTGGCAACAGTCTTACACCCGCTCTACAGCCTTTTAAAAAACGATGTTGAGTGGGAATGGTCGCGCGACTGCGAGGAAGCGTTTTCAAAAGTAAAACAACTGCTAACCTCGGCGCCAATTTTAGTGCATTATAACCCGGACTTGCCGGTGCAACTAAGCGTAGATGCTAGCGATTATGGAATTGGGGGGGTCATTTCGCATATTTACTCCGATGGATCAGAAAAACCGATCGCCTATGCATCACGTACCTTATCTGATTGCGAACAAAAATATAGCCAAGTAGAAAAAGAGGACTTAAGCATAATTTTTTCTGTATGCAAATTCAATCAATATTTCACGTTGTTAACGGATCACAAGTCATTAACATCGATTTTTCATCCAGAAAAATCCATTCCACAGTTTTCAGCCAATAGATTAAGGCGTTGGGCTGTCATTTTGTCAAATTATCAATATGACATAAAATTTGTCAAATCGGAAAATAATAACGCTCTCGTTTACCCCTAGAAAGAATAGAGGGCGAGTGGGAAAATGTGGATATCAATTTCATAAATTACTTTTCTAAAAATGAAGATTTTCCCATTAATTTTAAACATATTCAGGAGGCCACTTTAAAAGACAAAAGTTTATGCGAGATTAAAAATTATTTACAAGTGGGCTGGCCAGAAAAAATTTTAGATAAATATAAAAATTTTTATCGTTTCAGAAACGATTTAAGTATTGATTCTGATTGCTTATTGTGGAATAAGAATTATAATTCCTACAATTTGTCAACAAAAAATGTTAAAAGATTTACATTTATCACACATGGAAATTGTGAAAATGAAAAGCTTAGCGCGATCATATTTTTGGTGGCCCGATCTGGATAAAGAAATTGCAAAATTAGCTGGGGGTTGTGAAACTTGCATGCTTTATAAGACCGCTCCACCTAAGGCTGTTTTAAATTCATGGGAATTTCCTAATCAGCCTTGGGAAAGACTCCATATAGATTTTTTAGGTCCATTTATAAACAGGTATATTTTGGTGGTAATTGATGCGCATTCCAAATGGATTGAGGCATTTCCGGTCACTTCAATTACGTCTAAGGCAGCAATAGACTGTTTAAGAACCACTTTTGCAAGATTTGGGCTGCCTTTAAAGTTGGTCTCTGATAATTATGTGTCTCAGGAGTTTGAATCTTTTCTTGTAATGAACCATGTTACACGTGTTACCTCACCGCCTTATGAGCCATCCTCCAATGGAGAAGCAGAAAACGCGGTAAAAATTATAAAAAACTCAATAAAAAATGCGTTGGGAAAAATTCAACACATAAATGATTTAAATAAAGTATTATGTAACTTTTTATGTGACTATCGAAATACACCCCATAGCACCACAGGTGTTGCACCATCAAAATTAATGTTCAATAGAACAGTTCGCACTCGTTTTGATAATATTTGACCATGTAAGGAAAGCTCAGTTTCTCAGGATTTAAAAAATAGAGTAGTACGGCAACAAGAATTACAAAAAAAATATCATGGAGGTAAAAGGTCTTTGGACTTTAGTGTTAAGGAAAATGTTATTGTTAGAGACTATAAGAATCCTCAAAAGCCTTCTTGGGTGCGCGGTATTATTGATAGAAAGTTGGGCAGATCTGTCTATTTAATTCGGATTCCCTCTTTAAATAATGTAATTTGGAAAAGACATTTAAATCAAATTAAAAAAACCGTTATTAACCAAAGCCGAATTGTCGAAATTGATACATACGAAGATTTAAATAGGGAATCAAATAAATCTGAAATTGAAACGGTAGGTTTGACAACTTCTCCCGAAATATTAGAAAGTGCTACTAATTTGGTGAATTGGCCAAAAAGGCAAATTAAACCAGTGCAACGTCTTATGTATAAATAATTTTTTTTGTAGGGGAGAAGTGTGAGATATTGAGTTTTAAATTTCTTGGGTTATTAGGATTTTATATAAGTTATTAACAACAACACTGCCGTTACCAAAAAGTGTTTTGGGAAATAGGATAAGACAGTGTGGGGGAAACGATAGGCAGTTCTGGGGATACGAAATTGAAATATATTGATTGCGAGATTACAATAAAATGTACTAAAAACTAATTAATTGGTTTCCTTATTTAATAAATATCCTACAAAGATCAGTATTTTGCAGTGGTCCGAGAAGTACCGACGTAAAATGTACTTTAAACGTACGTATCTATAATGTACGTACTATGTACATGTACCTAATTGGTCCGAGAAGTACCGACGTAAAATGTACGTATACACTTGTACGTAAATAGTACATACCTAATTGGCCCGAGAAGTATTGACGTTATATGTACGTTAAACGTACGTAAAATGTACGTACCTAGTGTAGTACTATGTACGTACATAATTGTACGTACATAGTACGTACCTTATTGGTCCCAGGACGTACCGACGTAAAATGGACATAAAATGTACGTCCCTGGGACGAAGTGTGCTGTCTGGGTAGCGAGTATGGTCCTTTCCGAAACTTTACCCATGCTATTTAAAAGTGAGATAGGTCTGTAGCTGTCGGGTTTTTGTTTGGTCTTGGAATTGGGATGATGATTGAATTTTTGAATTGAATTGAAGTTTAAATGGCTGTGAGTATATATAAAAATTGACCAAGAGCGTTACGAGGCAAATATCGTCCGGTCCTGGGCTTTATTGTTAAACAGTTGCCACACCAACCACAGGCGATAGTGTTCAAACTCACGTTTTTCTGCCAAAAACTGTTATATTTACTGACATCATCAATCAGGGCGCTAGTGCACAGATTTCTTAACGTCATTTCTAGCATACTTTTCAATTTGTCTTGCATGGTGGCCATTTTGGTAGTATTGTAGTATTTCCATCCACTAAAACTGCACAGGGTTTTAAGTTTAGCTAACTCCGGCTTAGGGAACGCCCTTAAATTATGTAACGTAAAAATTAAGGATTTTGACCCTCCTCTTCCCTAAAAACGCATTTTCAAGAAAAAACACATTAAAAAAACATTGAGTGTAACGCAAGGCGAAAACCCCACCCCTTCCCCCCTAGAGCGTTGCGTAATTTAAGGACAGTCCCTTAGTACACAGTTGATAAATTTGATTTTGTCGGTTAATTTTTACCTTCTTAGCCCGCGCAAATTTTTTTGAGATAACGCCGAAAATGTGTTATTTGCGTGTATTTTAACCTATCTTAGCAATTGTCGTGATATCTGTCTGTGTGTGTGTGGGTGTGTGTGTGTTGGTCCGTAACACAATAGCAGAGTTCCATCTGGCCCTTCGACGGTCATAAAACGATCCGAAAAATCCCAAAGCGCGCGCATGCCGTACGAGGACTGTTTTAAAACGGTTTTGGTTTGATGGAACGACCAAATAACTGTCCAAAACACGAATGCTTTTCGAATGAGAGATCTATTTACTTCAGGCATGTGATCATATGCGAGAGGGTTAAATTCAAAGTCACTCGACGAAAAGAAAGGGTGGATTTCGCCGCCTCGCGTGAAGTTACATCGAAGGCAACGTATGAATTCCAGAGCACGAAATTAAAGTTGCACACAGAAAGGATTACACAATTACATAGAATTATCATCATACATTTTTAATTTTAGTTTTTTAAAATGCAGATAAAATAATTACATTAATTTAATTTATATTCACAAACTATAAACCACTACAGACTGCCTAATAAACTAAATATACCAAAAATTAAAACGAACTTGCATTAGCACATATTTTTGGGCGAAACTTGTGAAAAAATATTTAATTTTTCTAATATCACGTTTTATGTAAAATTTATATTTTTATTTATTTGTATTTTGTAATTTGATTTTTACAAAATATTTGTGAAATTACCTACATATTATAGAAAGCCTTAATATTCACAAGGTTTTTGTGATTTTATTAATTGTTAGGAAATAGAGATCGTGATACTTCCAAGAAAGAAGTTAGGAAAATCACATTTTGTAGCTTGTACTTTGTTAGGTATATATAGTTAATGACCTTAATGTCGATGCTTTAAAGCTAAGTTGTTTGTTCTTCCGCCAAATCTGGTGTAAAATTTCACATCCGGTGTTACCCCTCTTCTTTTAACTTTTAGTTCACAGGTCACCGGGATTTGCTGCGATCAGGGTAAACCCTTATGTTTCTATTCCTATCGAATCATCTGCTAGAGGTGTTGAAAAAGTAACTATTTGTTACAAATAACGGAGTAACGAATACCGATCCGAAAATTAAATGATTGTTTTCGTTACTTTGATCACTTTGATTTCTTCGATTATTTTAGTATTTGTCTCTATTTTTATTTATTTTTAGATTTATGTAAGGCATTAGATTTTTAAAACAAAGTTGTACACAGGACAGTTCTTACGTAATTACTACCTTTATTTTTTTAATTTTAGCTTAGAGTTTGCGGTAGATCTACTGTGGTTTGTGTAGCTGGTAAGACTTTCAAATTCTAATTTTGGGTTTTCGGCACCGTTATTTAGCTGATATTTAGTTTCGTTCCAACTCACCATTGGACTAGTCATAAAACCGCGGTTCACCATTTGGTGATCTGTGATAAAACCGTCCGAAAACTCCTATTTGCGTTTCAACTCCAAGTTGTAGGTACAAAGAGTTTGTATATGCGCTTAGTGTTGCGCGCGCATTAGGATTTTTCGTTGTTGGAATGCTCCTAATAAGTTCAAAATGAAAGGGTTGCTCAAGGTTTATTTACTGCAAGCCATCTTCTGCGAAACTAAATAAAATAAAATTTCCGATTGTTTGTCATTTTTAAAGTTTTGTTCTAAAACCTGCGATTCGCTCTTGGGAAAAATGTACCAAACCATTTAACCAAAAAGTTAGAACACTACACCTTTTTGCTTTAGGCAGTTTAAAGAAAAGTCGGTAAATTTATAGTGTAAAATTGCAATCTATGCAAGATAAAATGATTTAACAAGTAAAACAAAAAACTAGTAAAAGCACAAACTATGCTAACTGCCATTTAATGACATTTAAAAATATTTCATGACATAATATGCTAAAATTACTTTTTTGAAATATAGGAATAATTAACTCTCAAAGGATACCCCACAAACTATATTCTTAATAATTTCACAAATATTGTCAAAACCGTCAAAATGACGGCTGATATTTTATATTATTTTCCTATAATCTAGGCCTAAATAGCTTTTAACTCATGCGCCTTAAAAATATTTAGTAACAAATTGCTTATTAAGTACATGTGCTAAGAAGTCGTGAGCAATGAAATAGAACTAGGCAACACACCGAAGGATAAAAAAAGTTATTACCAAAGTATCCCATAGGGCAACAGGTGATAGAGGAGGTAATTTTTGATAAAAAAAGTTCATATAACGCATCGCCTAAAACTTTTTTTAAAAATATGAATTTTGGTAAAGGCGTGTATTAAAACAAGAGCAATAAATGAATGAATGAATGAATGAATTGAACTGAGCCGTCAGGCTCGGCTATGTAACGCTCCTTCGGGTGAAGTCAGCTCGAGTCGACTAACTGTGTGAGGAACATTCAGCGAGCGATATGATAATGCAGATGAAGGCCAGTATTATTAATTTCGCCTTGTTGAAGTTTACACTTTTGCCGTGTGGTTTTAAGCACACACAATTTTTTTAACAGAAAGTAAACGAAAATAAATGCCTAAAATAATTATAAATTTTTTAAACATTTTTTGAGAATTTTTTGGCAATAGATTTTCTTTTTTTGTAAACCCTTTTTCCCCCAATCCCCTAACTCTAAAATCCTGTGTCTTAAAAATAGAGGAGGGTTGACCCCCATCTTTATATTTGACATCCTAAATATCCTCTTCTATCGCCTGCTGCACTATGGCCCCTAAGTTATGGGACACCCTTTATATTGTCGTGCTTTTAAAAAACTTATTTAGTATTGGAATGCCTTTCCAGTACCACAATAAATATTTTTAAATAAACTAATTTTCGGGCTTATCCTCAGAACGGGATATAGTGGTAGCCGTATTGATAGATGTTACCACTTTGCTAGACATCATCAGTATGATGATGATGATGTCTAATAAGGCATTAACCCCGTTCTGAGGCAGAGCCCGAAAATTTATTTATTTAGTCTTTGACCACAGCTACAGTTAATTTGATATAAATATATTTTTTCAATATTTATTTAAATAGGGTTATTATAAAGGTCTACATTGCACAAACATGCAGAAGTTTCGTTATCTGTAAATTGTACCTATTGGCAAGTCCTGTTTTCCAAAATTTCATTTTTTGGTCATTATAATTTCAATTTATTAAGGTCATAACGTTTTTAGTTTATATCAAGAAAAGCAAATCATTAAAAACATATATAATAAATGCCAATGGTCCTTTTTAATGATATAAATAAATAAATAAAGAGCACACTGCTAAAAAAAAGCCGGGGATCAGCTGACCAACCTGTATCAGAGGATGGACTCTGTATTCAATCCTAATAGGCTAGTGAAATTACCATATTTTAAGGCAAAAAAAGAAAATTATTAACAGGACTTAAAGCATTGGAAATTGTAGTTAAAAAAAATAAATGCGTGAGTAGGGGCGTTGCGGGTTAGGTTTGGGGGGTAAAAAGGGGCGGGGAATCGTATTATTGCAATTTCCGGTGAAAGTTGTCAGAGAAAAAGTGACATAAAGAAAAGTCATAGGCCATAAAAATGTCTAAAACATTTGTAGTTGTCATTTTTTACACAACCTCAAAATGTTCGAGAAAAATAAAAAAACGTAATTTTTTTTATTTTTCTTAGCCATAATAAGTGCGTTCGAGTAGGCAACCCGGGCGCCCCGAGGTCCATTTTTCCGTTCGAGTTGACGCTCGGAGCACGCCCTTTTGCGTTCGAGATGACACCCAGCGAAACCTCGGGGCACGCTCGATATGACCCGAGCTTGAGGATGGAGAAAAGCGGGCGTATTACATAACCCTTTTTTTATACTTTTAAACTTTTGTTTACATTTTTTACGACTGTTTTCTTACTGTTTTTTGTCAAATAAAATACATGGACGCATTTCAGTTTTGTTGTAGAATTATGTTTCCAAGATTCTGAGGAGAAAGAAGAAGAAAGACGACCAGGGTGCTCCAAATTTGCCGCGATGCGGAGCACTAAGAATTATCCGCGATTGCCCAGTGAGGCTTTAGCCATCGGCCAGCCAGCGGCTCTCTAACCAAATTCTTCTGGTGGGTAATGGCAAAGCGGCGACTATAAATAAGGGTACAGGAAAAAATCGCGTAGGAAAAAAGCGCACAGAAAATATCCACACAGGAAAAGAGTACACACATAAAAAACCACACACACTAAAAGAGCGCACAGAAAAATTATACCTAAAGTGAGAAGCTTTGTCTAATAAAAAAATCATGAATTAAAATAAAATAAAATAAATTGTCTCAACTTTGTCCATAAAAAGAGGGGACTATATTGACTATTTCCTTCAAAAAAATATTGACCAATAAAATCAATGTGACTGGCAGATTTGGACGAAAAGGGAACGAATTACAGCGATAATTTGCCCTAGAGCAAATTATCGGTAATTTGCACTAAAACAA
Organism: Aspidapion aeneum; assembly: GCA_963576565.1. Classification (NCBI taxonomy): domain Eukaryota; kingdom Metazoa; phylum Arthropoda; class Insecta; order Coleoptera; family Brentidae; genus Aspidapion; species Aspidapion aeneum. The sequence continues at coordinate 27,783,887 of OY755041.1, read as the reverse complement.
ATTATCGGTAATTTGCACTAAAGCAAATTATCGCTGTATTCTTCCATAAAAAGCCCATTTTATTTAAACTCATTTTTCAAACTTTTATCGCTTTTTCTCATTTATGTACAGAGTGATCCAAATTGGACAACGCCCATTTCCAGAGGAGCTAGAAAAAAACTAACATATGTTACGAGCCAGAATTTTGTAAAAAATTTATGCCGAAATCCGCACATCGATATCTTGAACTACTTATAAGATATAGGGTAAAAATAAAAGATAATAAAGATATAATCTTAAAATTATGTTATTTTTATCTGTCTAATCCCAGCATAAAACCGCCATCAAAAAAGAAAAACTTGGAAGAGTCCAAATGTGCGAAAAATAACCTATAAATAAACCGCGTGATCAAAGTGTCTTTTTATTCTTCAACAAATTGTAGCCTTGCTACATTCATGTATAGACTTACAGGCGATTTTAATCTAGGGTTTTTTATTTACAAACAGTTTTAAATTGCAAAAATAAACAAAAATGTTCTGCCGAAAATTTAGGGTTAGAAGTTTGTAACCGGTGAATGCCTTTTCCGTTCGAGTTGAACCATGAAAACCAGGGCGTTCTGTCCGTGACGTCACTACGCCCCGCTCGCTCGACGGGTTTTCTACTCGAACGCACTCAATAATAGCCATTTTTTAAAAACTATTTCTAAACTTATAAAATAACTACAGTAACTTAACTATAAAATATTGTGACATTTTTTTAAAGTTTTTTCCTTTTTCGGACATGTACAAGTCAGTATGAGTACAAGCAGAACTAGATACAATGATTTTCTAAAGATGAAATTTCAATTAAAATAAAAAATGTTTTTGATCGAAAAAAACAAATATCTTAGAAACTCCTTAATTTTTCTGTTTGTAAAATATTGTAAACATTTTGCACCCAAAGATCTCTACTCTTATCAAGTTTTGTTAAACTGACATTATTTTTGCAAAAATTAAAAATAAAAAACAAAACAAAATACGGTTTTTTAATTTTTCTCGAACATTTTAAGGTTATGTAAAAAATCACACAAAATTTTTTGATAATTTTATGACTTATGACTTTTATGTATGTCACTTTTTTCTCCAACCTCAACTTTGGCCGGAAATCGCAATAATACGATTCCTTGGCCCTTTTTACCCCCACAAGCCTAACCCGAAACGCCCCAGCTCACACATTTATTTTTTTTAACTTCGTTTCTCGCCGCTCTACAATTTTCAATGCTTCAGCTAATAATTTTTTTTTCTCTCAAAGTGCAATTTGGCTGGTCTATAAGCAGAGAACTAAAATGAAACAAAAAGGAAAAAAGTCCTACTATATACTCTTAATTGGCTGCAGAGCGATTATTATTAGTCTAAATTCGTAAGTAAGTGCATAATTTCGAAATTTCGTGCTTGTCGGGCCATATGAAACAGAAAATGAGAAACTTTCTTTGTATTTAATTATGTAAATAGCTAACCCTTCTACCTTAAAAATATGTACAAGAGGTGTGCCAGTCGTTCGATGAGACAAGTGTTTGGAACCATAGTGAATTTATTATTTGAGGGGTCCATGTTAGCTCCCGCTAAATTTCGCGGTTGTTTATATATATTTTTAAAAACACACAACTGTATGAAGGACAAAGCGCATTCCGCGTATTTGGACATGCGCACCAACAACCAGTGAGATCCTTGTCAATCGCCTAGAGAAAATGGCGTGTTAATTTCGTTCTCCAACTATTTCAAATATCTATACCTGAAAGTGCTCGATTTTTGTGTACTGAAGCATAGAACTAGAAACTTCAACCCTTCAGCTACGTGGTGACATCATTAGATCCATTCAGGGGCCCCTTGGAACGAGGAGAAAGTGGCTGCAAAACTGGTGAGTGCATTTGTTCTGATTACCGTTGTGTGACACCAATATTTTACCTATGGACGTTTGATTATTTCGTAATTCATATCTATATTTATGTTTGCGCGCGATATCATTAATTAAGTTATACAGTCCATTGCATTTAGCGTTTTTTCTATCGCGGGCTAACAGGTCCATATGCCACAGAATAATTAAAACCCATCTTTGTATTTAGTGATGTAGATAAGTTTCGGCCTCAAATATTACTATATGAGGTGTGCCAGTCCTTTAGCAAAGTGAATTTATTATTTGAGAGTCCATATGACATATAAAAATTAAAAACCATCGTGGTACTTAGTGGTGTAGATTAGGTTTATGCTTAAATATAATTATAAGAGGTGTGCCAGTCCTTCAATCAGGCTGATGTTTGGCAGTATAGTCAACTTAGTATTTGAGGATCCATATGACACAAAGTAATTAAAAACCGTCTTCCTTTTTAATGATGTAGATAACTTTGAGCCTCAAGGATAATTATAGGACGTGTGCCAGTCGTTCTGTCAGGCGAATTTTTGGCACCATAGTCATTTTATTATTTAAGGGTCCATATGACAAACAATAATAAAAAACTTTCTTGATATTTAGTGATTTAGATGAGTTCAGCTTCAATTATAAATAAAGGAGGTGTGCCAGTCCTTCAATCAGGCTGATGTTTGAATAGTCAACTTAGTATTTGAGGGTCCATATGACACACAGTAATTAAAAACCGTCTTGCTTTTTAATGATGTAGATGACTTTGAGCCTCAAGTATAATTATAGGACGTTTGCCAGTCGTTCTGTCAGGCAAATTTTTGGCACCATAGTCATTTTATTATTTGAGGGTCCATATGACAAACAATAATAAAAAACTATCTTGATATTTAGTGATATAGATGAGTTCAGCCTCAATTATAAATATAGGTGTGCCAGTCCTTTGGTGAGGCAGATGTTTGGCAGCATATCCAAATTATTATTTGATGATCCATATGACACACAATAATTAAAAATCATCTTGTTATTTTCGGGTGTAGATGAGTTTCAGCCTCAAATATATTTATAGGAGCCTGTTCTTAGATCAGGCGGATGTTTGACAGCATAGACAATTTAGTTTTTTAAGGTCCATGTGTTACACAAATTTTAAAAAGATTCTTGGTACTACAGCTTATAGTAAATGGACGTCGGGCAGCATAGTTATTTTAAACTTACGAGACCTATATGACAGCTATTTTATAAAAAAAAACTCTTTTCAACTTATGTAGGTGGATCTTAAAAACCTTTATAGTCTAGATGGTGTGCCTTGTCAGCAGCCAGGCAGCAACAAGGCATCATGAGACACATATATAAGGGGGGCGCAAATGACACATGTGCCAACAAAAAATATTAATAATATAATGTTTTTAGATTATGTAGGTTTAACCAGGGGCGAAATTTTATTTAAGTGCGTGTGCCTGTCATTTAGCTGGAGTGAGGTGTGGCAGCATCATCATATTTTTATAAATGGGTTTATATGACATACTTACAATACAGTCTAAACTGATAGTATAAGATGTTAACGAACCTGTAAATCTTTTCATACAATTTGCTTAATTAGCGACTTCAGCCCACGTCTCGTTATTAACTAAAGTAGGCACATATTTGAAGGATAATATGACACTATTTGACGGTGAATTATTTTGGTACTGATAACGTAGAGTTCTCTGTCACCGGCTCTTGTAGATATAAACCTAGCCACACACAAGTTTAAAAACTTGGTAAATGGAATTTTCTTTTTAGCAAACGGGAGCACATAAAAAGCACTTACTTTTCGCATATATATATTATACAAATATTTATTATTTCTGTATGGGCTTGCTAGCTTTATATAAAGCTAGCACGCCAATCATTTTTTTAAATTTCCGTGGAAACCAGAGCACAAAAATTTGGCTTAAAACTTATTAGGAAATAATTAAATATAGTTTGGCAACATTGCCATTGGTTTTGAGATGGCATATTTGGGAAATAATAATTGAGAGTTTAGTTGATAAAACACAATACGCGTTCATGCGGCTTTAGTTAAAAGTTGTTATTGTGTAATCTACGACACTGAGTTTATTATTATTTATTATATATATTATATCTAAAAGGAATCCTCTGTGTTAAGTTTATTTCGTCTCCTTTACTTTAATCATAATTTGAAATAATATAAATACAAAACAAAATATTTTATATGGTGGCAGCGGTAAAGCGCGAGTTAAGTATTAACTTTAGAGTTAATTGTTTTTAAAAAAAATTATTTTGCGTAATAACTTTAAAGTAACAATAGTACGATCTTAAGTCTACTGCTTTGCTGGGAATGGTTTAATTTTCTCCTAACAATTCATATAATAGTAAAAAAGTGCAAAGTTAGCAAACACGTGTGGTTATAAAAATGCTTATCTAATATAATAAAAATAATATTATGTGAATATAACTCCTCCCTCCTTAGGTCTGAAAATCACGGAGTTGAAGACGGAGTTGTTTTCAGGCTCAACTTCAGAGTTGCGGCTGGATTTTGCTTCTTCATCAGGGGGTTGCTTTACCACTGTATTTCTTGACGTTTTGTGTCGGCAAGACTTCAGTGAAACTCCATTTTTCCAAAAGTAAAATATCATCATGGCTATGACAATCATAATGATAACTGAAGTAACGTAAGACGTGATGTGGCTGGCATGAAATTCATTTTGAATCTTGATTGGTTTTAATTTATTGGCAATATCATTTAATTTATAGATATTGGCAATATCGATTTTTGTTAAATTTGTTGATTCCAAAATTTCTGGTTGCTTAAATTTTTGGAATTCAATATTTGGTAAGATCAGTGGTCTTCCTTTTATTAATTGGTTTTCGTTTCTGTATTTTCGATTTGCAACTGTTACTTCACATGACTGTGGAATTCTAATTAAAATCGGTTTACTAGTTCCAATATATTGACTAGTGCGGCATTTTGTGTGGACCATTTCAGTTTTGGCTGGCATCACCAGTAGTTGGTCTTGTGCGATTTGTTCGATTATTGATTCTTGTAGATTGATGTTAAACACAGGGCAGTTTTGTGGTTGAAAGCCCTCTGTGAGTCTAAAGGTGCAATTGTCATCGGTGGTGAATCGTTCTTGGCAGTAGTACGTTTCTTCTAATTGTGGGCAGGCTTCTTCATGGAACTGATTTTTCTGTAAGCTTCGTGCCAAAAAAGGGTATCGAGGTACGAAAATTTGGTTATTTTGGATAGTAGGTATTAATTGGTAAAATGTATATGTTTCGGGTTCAATAATTGGGACATGAATTGCAAAAATTAATTTTAAGTTTGAAAAAGTTATTTGTGTACCCAAAAATTGATAGTAAGTTAAGACATTATTAAAACTTGGAATTTGACTAGGTTTGTAAATTTTCTTTAAATATTCCATCATTCGAATCAGTTCAGTGCCTGAAATAATTGAGTTATGCAAAGTGTTTAATTTTGCAAACATTATTGCGTCTCCTAAATTATCGACAAAAGTAATAAGATTCTGGCAATCTAAATTGATTTGTGATAACAAATTTTGGAAAGTCAAATAGATATTTAAATCTCGAATTGTTGTTCCCATATAATTTTGTAATCTTTTTAAACTGTTTTCTAATTTATTTTGGTTACTACTAAGAACTGTTAAGGTTTTGTTATAATCTCGAATTAAGGTTTTTGATAACGAGATTTGTAAATTCATTTCTTGAACAATGGTTTTTTGATTTTTCTGTAAGTGAGATATTGCTTGTTCGTAACGTTCACCATCTTCGGAGTCGAGGGTTCCAAAAAGCCATTTATTAATTTTTCCGACAACATTAATTAAACCTCGTTTATTCCTGATAACAGAGTGCAAATTTAAAATTTTATTTTGAGTGGTTTGTATTAAATATTCCGTTCTCAAAAGTGAGCTTTCGGAAAGACTGTTTAAAGATATCGGATTTGTATTATTGTCTTTTAAAAAGTTTTGTTTAATCATTGAGAAATATTTTTTAATTTTTGAAAATTGATCGATTATTGATTGAAGATCAATATAATGCAAAAAAGTATGTTTTGTATAAATTTGTTTTGAGCTACCTAGTTGGATAGGAAGAAGGGGGTTATTTAAGGTCGTAATTTGCACGTCATCATTGCTGCTGACTACTATTAGTGACGTCATTATGACTGCTACTATGAGGGCGTTCCTCAGGAGTGTCATTTTGAACCTGTAAAGAAGATTTCTTTTTAGTTTTTGGTTTTCGCGCACTCGATTTATGATAAGTGCCTTTTGTGGTGAAAATCTTTTTAGGAGTTTGTCTCTTTACTGCGGTTTTTGTAAATTTGGGGGCATCTTTTGATCTCGATTTCGTTTGTATGTAGGCGTCAGAATGATTTAAGAAGTCTGGGGGGTCCGATCGTTTTTCGTTTGCCTTGTTTATATTTTTCTCTTTAACTTGCTGGTTTGTTTCTTTTATTTTTTCGTATAACTTTTGAGTTGTTTCTTTGTGTTTTTGGACATAGTCTGAAACAATGGCTGCGTCCGATATGCTAAAGGGGTCGATATTACTTATGTGCCCTTTTACCACTTCAAAGGGGGTAAATTTATGTACAGAGTGAATCGAATTATTATAACCAAGGCATGCGCGTTGCATGAGTTGCTCTGCGCTTGATTTTGGATTATCTTCCTTTAAACATCTAAATGCTTCAATAATGGAAGAATGGAATCTTTCCACGGGACTATTTGAATTCGAATTTTTGGCGGTTCCTATGTGAAGTTGGATTTTGTGTAATTTGCAAAAATCTTGAACGTCCTTATTTTTAAATTCAGTTCCTGGGTCAACGGTTATTTTTAAAGGTAAGCCGTGGTGGCTTGAGAAGGTCAGTAATGCATCTGTGACTGATGTACCGGTCAAGGTCTTTAAAAGGTACGCCTGGCCGTATCGAGAAAATGTGTCGTACAACGTTAAAAATATTTCTTTTGATATGCGAAATGAGTCAACATGTACATGATCAAAAGGTTTTGAACTCGTGGGCGTCAACTTAAATTTAATCACTGGAGGATCCCTATCGTATTTATTCCTTTGGCATGTTTCACAGTTGTTTACATATTCAGTAATGTCTTCGATCATTTTAGGCCAATAAAAATTTGAAGATATTGATGTTTTCATTTCGTTAATGCCTCTATGACATGTTTTTGTGGTATGATACAGGGTGAGTTTTTCTTTTTGCTCTTCTCTTACCTCTACGTCTACTAATAATTTTGGGCAATGTATTATTTTGTAAGATGCATTTTTAAAGATATTTTGGACAGTTGTTGTAAATAATGGGGCCAAAATTGAGGTTCTAAAGAAAATACCGTATCGTTGTTTTGGTTCTAAAAATTCTTTTATAAATTTAATTATGTCTTGCTGTGCATCATTGGCAGCTAGTGTGACGTAATATCTCGTATTTTCAAAGACTTTGTCAAATTTACATTGCATCTTATCTGTATCGCTAACAGTCATTATTATTTGATTTTTATATTGATTTAGAGGTCTTTCCGATATTGGTATTGCCAATATTGGTTCTTCAGCTGATGAGTGAACAGTTTCTCCATCTGAATTTTCATCCTGGGATTGATTATTTGATTGATTTGATTGATTTTTTGATATTCTCTTTGATTTGATATTGATTGATTATTGTCATTATTATTGGTACTGGGTGATTCTTCTGGTTGGTTTTTAGGTTCTAGCGGTGTTACAAAGCTTTCTGGTCTGTCTAAAAATTCTTGTATGACATCATCGGAATCTCCCGCATTATTTTGTACTGAAGCCGTTTCCAAGGCATTGAGGTCTACTGGGTTTCTAGACAATGCGTCGGCTGCGTTATTGGATTTACCTTTTATATATTTTATTGAGAAGGTATATTCGTCTAATTTTAATCTCCAGCGTACGAGTCTCGAATTTGATTCTTTTAAGTTCATAAGCCAAGTCAGGGGTTGATGGTCAGTATACACGGTGAATTCTCTACCAAATAAGTATGGTCGAAAATATTTACATCCCCATACTATTGCTAAACATTCTTTTTCGATCGTTGCAAAATTAATCTCTGCATGGTTTAATGTTCTTGATGCATAACAAATTGGGTGTCCATTTTGTGACAAAATGGCCGAAATCGCATAATTCGATGCATCTGTCGTCATTTCAAACGGTTTAGTAAAATCGGGATATGCAAGTACTGGTTCTGAACATAAAAGAGTTTTGCAAATATTAAAGCAGTCTACAAATTCTTTTGTGTGTTCCACTTTATTATTTTTCTTTAAGCAATTAGTCATTGGTTTTGTGATTTTCGCGAAATTTTTAATAAATTTTCGATAATAGCCTAATAAACCTAGGAATGATTTGATTTGTTTTTGGGTTTTTGGTATTGGAAATTTTGCTATTGCCTCTAGTTTCTTTTTATTTGGTTTAATTCCTTCTGTTGTTACAACGTGACCTAAAAATTCGCATTCTTTCTGTAAAAATTCTGATTTATCCAACTGAATTTTTAAGTTTGCGTCTCGGAATTTTTGAAAAATTAATTTTAGGTTATTTATATGTTCGGTGAGGCTTGTACTGAAGCAAATACAGTCATCCATGTAAATCATGCAAATTTTGTTCTGGAGGTCTTTGAGGACTTCATCCATGGCTCGTTGGAAAGTAGAGGGTGCATTTTTAAGTCCGAAAGGCATTCTCAAATACTCGTAATGGCCATTTTCTACGTTAAAGGCTGTCTTCTGAATAGAGTTTGATTGCATTTCTATTTGATGAAAACCACTAGCGAGGTCTAAAGTGGTGAAATATTGAGCTCTACCTAATTTATCGAGTATATCTGATATATTGGGAATTGGATATCGATCTGTAATTGTTTTCTCATTGATTTTGCGGTAGTCTACTACAATTCTCCATTTTTGTCTTCCAGAGGCGTACATTTTCTTTGGAACAATCCATATTGGAGATGACCAAGGACTGCATGATGGTCTAATAATATTTTTGTCAAGCATTTCTTAAATTTGTCGTCTGACCTCTTCTTTGTGTATGTATGGGTAGCGATATGACTTTGTATGTACCGGTATTTCATCGTTGGTTTTTATTTCATGTTTTACAGCGGAGGTGAAAGATAGTTTTTCTCCTTCTTTATAAAAGATGTCCGAAAATTCTCGACATAATTTGGTAATTTCTCTTTTTTCTTCTATATTCATGTGATCTGTTCTAATCAAGTGATCTATTTCCTTTTTTATTGATTGGTTTGATATTGGCATTGATTGATCTGATTGACTATACTTTTTAATGACCGATTCAAATGTAAACATTTCAAAATAATTTTCTTCGAAGGGTTGAACTCTTAGGGGTTGTTCGAAAGTAAGGGATAAATTTCGATCAGTGGGGTTTTGAATCTCTACGCATGCCCATCCATCTTTGGCATTTGTTATTATTGGCGGTATTAAAAAATTACCAATTTTATTTCCATTCGTTAATATTTCGCCCTCGTCTATCGAAACGGGTATTAATTTTAAAGCCTTTTCCTTGGGTCCTAATGCTACTGTTGAGCTTGTATCAAAACTTTGTCGATATATGAATGGTATTTTTACATTCGATCCAATCAATTGTTGGTTAATGACGTCCAGGTTGATTTCAAGTTGTCTAAGGTCGTTTATACCTATTACACCGTCGAAAAAATCGTGGAAGTCGAATAAAACGAACTTAATATATGTGTTACAATTAAATTCTGCGAACGCAGGGATTTCTGCTTCAAACTGCGTTTCGGTGCAACCTGTTGCCGTTTTAATTTTATTTTGTTTTCTAAAAATACAATTTGGAAAAAATTCTTCAGCGATTGATGGTCGAAGAACCGAACGACAACTTCCTGTATCGATTAATAATTTACATTTTGGATGTTTAATTTCGATATAAGGAAGTGCGCTGTTGCCAGAGCTATTTATTTCTACTAGGTTTGATTTTGTTTGGAGCTGACCTCTTGAAAATTTTCGGTTTTATTTTTAGTTTCCGAGATATTTAAATTTTGAGTTGAAGTTCCGGGATTTTGCATTTCATTTCCTTGGTTTTGGTAATAAACATTAGTTTCATATGACTGATCGGTGTATGGGTTATAATCATCGCTATGGTACTGGTTATAATCATGGCTATCGTACTGATTATAATCATAGCTATTATATTGGTTGTAATCATGGTCATCGTATTGGGTATAATCATAGTCATTGTATTGGTTATAATCATGGCTATAATTATTTTGAGAAGATACATCATTCATGTGTAATTCTTCGAAATGAAATTGAGGTGGTTTAGGATAACGTTGCCAGTGTTGTGGTAGTTGACTTTGTTGGCTATGTACGCGTCTAAATGTATTATTAGATGTCACGGACATTGGGGTAGGTTTTGGTAATTGATCTTGTGGTGTATTTTTTGGTTTAAATACGTCTGGTTTGGGACCGAAAACTTGTTCACCTGTGAAAAACTTTTTTGGTGGCATTGGTCGTGGTTGAATATTTATTGGACCAGTAGGAAACCTATTTTGGTTAGCAAAATTTTGATTAGAAAAATTTTGATTTTGAGGTCGCTGCTGGAAGAAGTTTGAGTTTTGACCAAAATAATTTTGAGGTTGCCTTTGGAAATTATTAAACGGTTGCCTTTGTTGAAAAATACCTGGGTTTTGAAAATTATTAAACGGTTGATTTGGTGAGCTAAAAATATTTCTATTAGGTACTTGTTTTGAACTTGAAGGGAAATTGTGATTATTTTGAGAACCGTATAATTTTTCGAAATTTTCGAATTCGTTGACTTTAGTCATGGCTTCTTCTAACGAATCGGGTTTATTGAAAAACATATTGTCACGGATTTTACCTGTGCAATTTGCGAAAAAAGTATTTAATGCAGTTTTTTCATATTCATTTTTCAAAATAGCAAATGTTTCGAGGGGTAGATTTTCTTGTCGAACCATTTGATTGATTGCGTTTGTAAGGTGCTTAAGCCGTGTACCAAAAGAAAAAAGATCTTCGTTTTTAAAAGGTTTTGTGCGAGCTAAATCTTGAATTAAGCATTCTTTATCTCTTCCATCAGAAAAACGTTGTTTTAAAGCTTCCTTTAATTCGAAATAATTTTGTATATCACTTCTATTGCCTACCAATTTTTCGGCATTACCTGTCAATTTACTTTGGATGTGATCAAAAATTAATGCATTAAGTGTCTCATTTCGTGCAACTAAATAGTCTTGTACTAACCTATCGCATTTGTTTAAGAAAATATTAAGAGTTTCATAACTACCATCATAAGGTCTTAAAGTATTTAACCTTGCCCTTAATAAATCCCATTCTATACGTGGTGGTTGAGGTGGTGGCATAACATTACCTTCTTGATTTGCCATTTTTGACGGTCTTATAACGTTTGCAAAATTTTGAAACCGATATTCAAAATGTTTCGGTTGTTTTTTCTCTGTTTTTGATTTAAACTGATTCGAAAATAAACTACTTAAAGAATCCGAATCAGAATCACTGTCTGAGCTCATAAAAATTACAAAAAAAAAATAAATTTTTAAATGTTTTTTAATACTAATTTCTTTTTTCAAAATTCTAAAATTCAGTTTTCGATTTTTGTTGAATTTTATTTATTTTTGTTTTTCCTATTCTATTATTAACCTAGTTGATCGCAATTGATCTTGCCCTAAATCTATTGATCCCAATTGATCTTGCCTAAATATAGTGATCCCAATTGATCTTGCCTAAACTAATGATCCCAATTGATCTTGCCTAAAATTAGTGATCCCAATTGATCTTGCCTAAACTAATGATCCCAATTGATCTTGCCTAAAATTAATTGATTGCAATTAATCACGCCCTAAAATTATCTCTACCGAAATCTTACACGATCTAGGAAGAGGCGAAAAGGAAAATTTGGCACTTACGATTTTTGTGGTCTTCTTGCGTCGTGGTTGCTTTATCGCTGTGGCCCAAATTAATCCTTCCCCGATTCACCAACAGAGAACTGCGACTTGTCACTGTTAAAGTTCTTTTTGCGTTTTAAAGAGTTGGAACTCACGAACCGATTAAAGTTTTTGTTTTTTAACCGATACTAAACGCATCCTACCGACTGCGCCAGTTAAGTATTAACTTTAGAATTAATTGTTTTTAAAAAATTTTATTTTGCGTAATAACTTTAAAGTAACAATAGTACGATCTTAAGTCTACAGAAGCTTTGCTGGGAATGGTTTAATTTTCTCCTAACAATTCATATAATAGTAAAAAAGTGCAAAGTTAGCAAACACGTGTGGTTATAAAAATGCTTATCTAATATAATAAAAATAATATTATGTGAATATAACTCGCGCGAGGAACCTTGTTTTTTTTTATATACCTATATGCTCGATCGTCAATAGGTAGGAAAGCAAAAAATATAGACAATCAGTTAAAATTGTAAACAGTGGAAAATCGCGAATTTAAAAGCGGACAAATACAGTAGATTCAGAAAACTGATTAACTAAATAAGTGTGGAATTCGGAAAAAGTGAATAATACGTGAAAATGACAACGGGATTTTCTGGGCGGGCTCCTGAAGAATTTAGCTTTCAAGGGGGCAATATAGCCGGCGGCTGGAAATTATGGAGGCAAAAATACGAACTGTTTTTGTTAGCAAGTGGGAAAAATTCAAAAAGTGATGACGTAAAAGTCGCAATACTGCTAAACCTGCTGGATGTTGAAGGCATTCAAATCTACAACACTTTCGAATTTGAAGACGGAGAAGACCCTAAAAAACTCAAAGATGTTTTAACTAAATTCGAAGAGTATTGCAACCCTCTAAAAAACCTAGTGTATGAACATTTTAAGTTTTTCAAACGGGATCAATTACCGGGATAATCGGTGGATCAATTTGTTACAGCACTTAGGCAACTGGCCTCTACATGTGAGTTCAAAGAAAAAGATGTGTTAATCCGGGATCGCATTGTGTTGGGCATCCAAGACGCAGAAATCCAGGAAAAACTTCTGAGGTGCGCGGATTTAAGTTTTCACACACTCCACTATGCAAAAATCACTTCTTGGCTTTGCAGCTAGTCAAGCTCTAGACATTGTAAAAAACAGCTTAGTGTGTGACATAAAAAATGACTCTACTAAAAATAGTACCGAACTACAAGCAATTTTAAATAAACATAAATCGTTTTTTTCGGGCATGGGGAAAGTAAACCAAACTTTTCAAATTATTTTGGCCGAGAATGCTATTCCATGTGTTGCCGCCACGCGAAAAATTCCAATTGCATTAAAAGACAAAGTTAAGGAAAAATTAGACAAGATGGTATCTGACAATATTATAGTGCCAGTTACCGAACCTACCGATTGGGTAAACCCAATAGTGGTCGTGCCTAAAAATATAGACGATATTCGCGTTTGTATGGACCCTCGTGCCTTAAACAGTTATATAAAACGTCCACTATATCATATACCGACCCAAGACTTCCTTTTTTCACAACTTTCTGGTGCAAAATTTTTTTGGATGCTTCATCAGCGTTTTTGCAGTTACCTTTAACATATGAAAGTTCTCTCCTTTGCACAATAACTACGATTTTTGGAAGATATCGTTATTTGCGTCTACCTTACGGGATTAGCTGCGCTCCAGAAATATTCCAAAAGTTCATGAACGATATTTTACATGATGTGGAGGGGGTAATTTGTTATTTTGATGATGTCCTGGTATTTGGAAAACACTAAAAGAGCATAACAATAATCTAGACAATGCCTTACAACGAATTGGTCAGTCTGGCCTTAAATTAAATAAAGAAAAATCGTCCAAAATGTGTACAAATAAACTAACATTTTTAGGACACCAAATCACAGATTTAGGAATATCTCCCGATATTAATAAAACTAAAGCAATTACAGCTATGAATCCGCCTAAAAATAAAAAAGATCTTCAGCGATTTTTGGGAAGTGCCGTATACTTGGCAAAATTTTTACCAAACCTATCACAAGAAATTAGCCCATTAAGAAAATTATTAAGTACAAAGATTGAATGGACTTGGACTCAAACTGAAGAAAAGTGCTTTAATCGCATTAAAGATCTTGTAAACGCCGATATAACTTTATCTTACATAGACTCTAAAAAACCAATAACGTTATCTGTAGATGCCAGCCCCTTTGGACTGGGCGCAATGATTTCCCAAAATGGAAAACCAGTCGAATTTGCTTCGCTTGGTTTGACAGAAACGCAGCAACGTTATAATCATTTAGAGAAAGAGCTCCTAGCTGTCGCTTTTGGATGTGAACGATTCAATTTCTATCTTTACGGCCAGCCAAACCTTACAATAGACACAGACCATAGACCGCTACTAGGGTTATTAAAAATACCTATTGATGAAATGTCTCCCAGAGTACAAAGGTTGGCGCTTAGATTACTAAGATATCAATTTACACTGTGTTATGTTCCGGGTAAAAACATGAAAATTCCAGATACTTTATCAAGAGACCCGACATTAGATAAAATAAACACAGATTACCTCGAAAATAATATTAAAGTTTTTTCAATAATATCAACATCGGCACAAAACGAGCAGCGATTACAAAAAGAAACAGCAGAAGATCAAGTACTACAAAAATTAAAGTATTATTCCTTACAAGGTTGGCTAAACATAAAAGTAGTGTATCTGCTCAGCTTAAAAAATATTGGCACATAAAAGATGATATTTTTCTGCAAAACGAGATACTATTTTATCAAAAACGAATCATAGTTCTTGAGACATTACGGCGAGAATTTTTAAATATTTTACATCAGTCTCACCAAGGTGTGGTATCATGCAAAAAACGTGCCAATGAAGCAATTTTTTATCCTGGAATGACTACAGATATCGAAAACCTTGTACTAAGTTGTGAAATGTGTCAAAAATATTCCAGATCAAACAAAAAACAACCATTAACCCCGCACGACGTACCAGATTTTCCTTGGCAAAAACTAGCATTGTATTTTATGTGCTTAAATAATACCAACTTTTTGCTTTTGGTTGATTATTTCAGCAAATTTTGTGTGATAAATAAAATAGCATCCAAAACGGCTGAAAGCGTAATAGCGACATTAAAGAATATTTTCGCAAATCATGGACTCTGCGAAGAACTATTTTCAGAGATAATGGACCTCCTTTTGACTCAAGAGAATTAAGAGCTTTTGCTGAAAAATACTGCTTAAAATTATCAACTTCTAGCCCAAAACATCCCTCTAGTAATGGGCAAATCGAAAGATCTGTTGAGACTATCAAGGGTCTTATATTAAAATCGGTCGAAGAGAATAAAGATATATATTTATAATGCAACACCGATATAACTTACCTGCACCCTCTGTTTTGTTAATGGGAAGAATGATTAGAACTTTGTTACCAGCTCATAAAGAGATATTAAAACCAATTTACCCAATAGAGCAATAATGCAAGATAACAAAATGAAACAAAAATTTTACCATGACCAAAATTTTTCGAAGCAGCTTTGTGAGTTACGACCAGGACAACAGATTTTAATTCAGGAGAAAACTAGAAAATGGAATTCTGGTGTTGTTGTAAAGAAGAATGAGTATAATAATTATATTGTGCGTATCAATGATTGCGAATATCGTAGAAATAGGCATTTTCTAAGACCAATGAGATTACAATCTCCTCCAAAGCCTAGTCAGATGACGCACGTAGAAAATGATGACATGAATCCACTCGATAGAACAGTTGCTGATATGCCTATAAAAAATGAGGCATCTAAAGAAGGTTATTGTACAAGAAGTGGCCGTATGGTAAAACCAATTGACAGATTCTGTTAAGAAATCAAATTATAATTTTTTTTTAAGAAGTGCTGTGTAGGTCTAGAGAAACAAGTTTTTTTTTATTTTGTTTTGTTTTTTTTTGTAAGGAGAAAGTGTCACATATTTGGCTTAAAACATATTAGGAAATAATTAAATATAGTTTGGCAACATTGGTTTTGAGATGGCATATTTGGGAAATAATAATTGAGAGTTTAGTTGATAAAACACTGTTAATACGCATTCATGCGGCTTTAGTTAAAAGTTGTTATTGTGTAATCTACGACACTGAGTTTATAATAAAACTATCTAAAAGGAATCCTCTGTGTTAAGTTTAATTCGTCTCCTTTACTTTAATCATAATTTGAAATAATATAAATACAAGACAAAATATTTTATAGACGAAATTAGCACATAAAGCACATAATTCTGGAATACATTTTTTAAATTTTTATTGAGGTGGGCTTGCTAGGTTTATGGAGGTGAAACACCTTATACTTTGTTGTAAAATATGCTGTAAAAAATGTGCCTTGTTTTTGTTTGGCCATAGTTGTTTGGATAGGGATCCAGACCTAATTCAACTTCAAAATGTTTGCTAATACTTTTCTTAATAAATAAAATCAAGAAATATATATTTTTGCTGAGTAAATGAGTTTTCCTAAAAAATAGTTGGGTTTGACATAACAAGCCATTTGGTAGAGGACCCAAAAAAAACTGAAGTTTTTATTTCATATTTTTCATAATTTTATTAAAAAAGTTCATATTTTTCATATTATTTTGCTGTTTATCTGTTGAGAGCCCTGGATGCTGCTTTTCAAGTAAGTGTTCTTTATTGTTTTGTAATCACAGTCGTTGCATGCAAACTAATCGATTGCATTGGCTCCTTTATGGATTAGCAAATATATTTCCAAACAGAACTTTCGTTTGGCTTCCGTATTGTCTTTTAATCACACTGAATTTTGTTCTTTTAATTAATTATACTAGTTCCGAACCAATCTTTTGATTCTTCTCGTTAGATCCTTTCTAGCCTTACTACCTAATGACCCTATATGTATGACATATTTTAAATTAAAATATGTCATACATACAGTGTCTCTATTACTATCCTAATTCCACTTTTATTTTGACCTAGACTTTTGTGATAAAAAACATTGTGCATTTTTTGTAGCTTCGCCATCGATCACGGTTCAACCACGGATTATAAACGGATTGGATTTGGCCAAAGTAAAAGCGGCAAATCAAAAAACGCCGCCGTCCCGGCCTTTTTAACCATTGGTTCGCTGGCTTAGAATTGTCAAGGGCTTGTCAACTGCTGTTTTGTTTTTTTTTTCTAATTAAATTTGGGATGAAATTTAACTGTTTAAAAACTGTTCAGGGTCTTAAAACATTACTTTTTCTATTCGAGTAGGAAAAGTGCGAGCATTTTTTTTTAACAAAAATAACATCAACTGACAGTCTCTGCACTTTTGACAAGGCCATGCTTAAATCAAAGCATAAATAGGTTTGGTTAGGCTGCCTACCAGGGACCCAATTCTTGAACCACTCGGATTTTTTGTCGTATACGAGTAAAATTCGAATGGTGGTTTCGAGTGCTCGAAAAAATTGCTATTCTTGAATGCCACTCGAACGCCAATTCCGTGTACGACTTTTTTTTCGACTACACTACTTGACAACGCTGCTTTCGTATAATTTTGGCCAACCCAACGCCGGTATGTCCGCCTAAACTTGCCGCGATGAAGTAAGGTTGACAGTAGATGGACAGATTACCGCCTTAGTTTTTGCAATTTTTTTTAAAAAGTGATTTATTTTCTAGATATATGTTTTTGTTTTAATAAAAAAAGAAGCTGTGGTTTATTTTGGTAATAAGGCAATTATTGTGTAATCATTGGTAACGGTAAGTACCAAATTATAGTAATGGAAATTTGGGGCCTAGGGGCATCTAACCTCTTTGAAGTGTGGAAATTTGGGGGTGAAATTCGCAGTTGAATTTTGAGACTGCTTAAAAGAAAACAAATAAACTTCATAAGTATTCTAAAGGGGTCTTGAACTTGAGGCTTTGTTTGTAATGAGTGGCCAGTGTTGGACGAACTTGCATACATCAAAATTGTACAAGTGTTAAGTAACATAGGGGTTTTTACTGAAACATTTGGAGTTTGCATTTTGTCTGTAGTATAGAAACAATTTAATTTTTTGCTCCCAGTGTTTTTTCTCAGTTTCTTTTTGAGTAGAACAGTTTTGCCTTTTAGGCCGATAAGCATAATAAACATTTAAAATCAAAATTGACAAAATCTGTTGTTCAAAAAACCCATTTTTTTGTTTAAATTTGAATATCTTTACCTGTCAATTAACTGCCAAAAAATTTAAAACTGTTGTAGACTAAAGCAGCCTTCATATGATCAGTATGATTTGATTTGAATATGTACATTATTTTTGTAGATGTCTTTGTTTTTCAAAAGTTATAAACAAGGACATATATAAAAATCTTGCCAGTAATACGGATCCAGTGAGGTCTGCTGTGGTACACTCAATGAAAAAACTTTTTGTTACAGGTTTCTCAGAGAAGACATGAAGATCATTTTTGAGGTGTGAAGCAGTTTTTGCCTAGCGGTCCTGTTGCAATGATTAACCTACTAGAAATACTCAGATGCATTTGGTGATCTATTAACTTTTAAAGAACTTTTTTAAATAAATTATAAGTAAAATAAAGTTTATTGTAGTTTTATTGTAAAAAAGATTATACAACTTCTTACATAAAAGCTTATACAGTGAGAACGAGCAAGTTGGAATACATTTTCTGGCAGGTTAAATTAAAAAAATTTTGAATAAACCAAAATCATGCCTACTGAGATTTTTAATGAGCAATATTTTTGATGATTTTTTTTGGACAGAACCCCAGAAAGTTGTCCAACAAGATAAAACTTGTGGCACCTTGTTGGAAAGCCTATTGAAAAAGAAAAATTATGGTTCACTTTTTTTTGGAAATCTGTCAAATTAAAAAAAAAAACATATTTTATTAGTTTTTGAACAAAGTGCTACAAGTTGAGTCTAACTAATTCGAATTTTCACGTTTTCAATGGCAATGTCAAACGCATGGTGTACCCATGCACTCTTTCTATTTTGGTTGGTTGTGAAATCCAATCTCTAGCTGGTCTAATATCTCCCTGGCATTCCGATAGTAGATTCTCATTTAGTATAGAGCAGTATATTCGTCTCATTTGCCGTCGATTTCACACTCGCAATTATATTTTAGCCACACTTCATATTAGAATTTACAAAATAATCATTGTTTTTCTCAAAATTTGCAATTACTACTTATTAGTTGAGAAAAAATAGTAGAAAAATTATTCAGTTATTAATAAGTACTGGCACTCTTGTCTCACCGTTAGACAACAAAAATAGATTTTTGACCTTTTATTAGATTAGTTTAAAACTTAAATTAGTAAATAAATTATAAGTACAAGTTGATTTTTTAAAACTTAAATTATTTATTTTTGATTAATCAGGGACCCAATTCTTGAACCCCTCGGATTTTTTGTCGTATACGAGTAAAATTCGAATGGTGATTTCGAGTGCTCGAAAAAATTGCTATTCTTGAATGCCACTCGAACGCCAATTCCGTGTATGACTTTTTTTTTCGACTACACTACTTGGCAACGCTGTTTTCGTATAATTTTGGCCAACCCAACGCCGGTATCTCCGCCTAAACTTGCCGCGATGAAGTAAGGTTGACAGTAGATTGACATATTACCGCCTTTGTTTTTGCAATTTTTTTTTAAAAAATGATTTATTTTCTAGATATATGTTTTGGTTTTAATTTAAAAAAAGCTGTGGTTTATTTTGGTAAAGGCAATTATTATGTAATCATTGGTAACGGTAAGTACCAAATTATAGTAATGGAAATCTGGGGCCTAGGGGCATCTAACCTCTTTGAAGTGTGGAAATTTGGGAGTAAAATTCGCAGTTGAATTTTGAGACTGCTTAAAAGAAAATAAATAAACTTCAGAAGTATTCTAAAGGGGTCTTGAACTTGAGGCTTTGTTTGTGTGGCCTGTGTTTGATGAACTTTCATACATCATGCTTTGACAAAAATTGTACAAGCGTTAAGTAACATAGGGGTTTTACTGAAACATTTGGAGTTTGCATTTTGTCTGTAGTATGGAATCAATTTAATTTTTGGCTCCCAGTGTTTTTTTCTCAGTTTCTTTTTGAGTAGAACAGTTTTGCCTTTTAGGCCGATAAGCATAATAAACATTTCAAGTAAAAATTGACAAAATCAGTAACCTTTGTTCAAAAAAACCATTTTTTTGTTTAAATTTGAATGTCTTGACCTGTTAATTAACTGCAAAAAAATTTAAAACTGTTATAGACTAAAGCAGCCCTCATATGATCAGTATGATTTGATTTGAATATGTATATATTTTTGTAGATGTCTTTGTTTTTCAAAAGTTATAAACAAGGACATATATAAAAATCCTGCCAGTAATACAGTGAGGTCTGCTGTGGTACACTCAATGAAAAAAATTTTTGTTACAGGTTTCTCAGAGAAGACATGAAGATCATTTTTGAGGTGTGAAGCAGTTTTTGCCAAGCGGTCCTGTTGCAATGATGATCCTACTAGAAATACTCAGATGCAATTGGTGATCTATTAACTTCTAAAGAACTTTTTTAAATAAATTATAAGTAAAATAAAAATAAGTTTATTGTAGTGTTAATTGTAAAAAAGATTATACAACTTCTTACATAAAAGCTTATACAGTGAGAACGAGCAAGTTGGAATACATTTTCTAGCAGGTTAAATTAAAAATTTTTTGAATAAACCAAAAACATACCTACTGAGATTTTTAATGAGCAATATTTTTGATGATTTTTTTTTGGACAGAACCCCAGAAAGGATTCCAACAAGATAAAACTTGTGGCACCTTGTTGGAAAGCCTATTGAAAAAGAAAAATTATGGTTCACTTTTTTTTGGAAACCTGTCAAATTAAAAAAAGAACATTTTTTATCAGTTTTTGAACAAAGTGCTACAGTTGCAAAAAAAATTTTGGTATTATTTCTTGTCAGGGGTCCACCACCTATATTTTAATAAAATTATAGGTTTTACTTTAAATGACACTTATATTCTCTAAAAATTACAAAAAAATAGAAATAATTTTCTTTTTGTTAATTTTAAAAAATTATTTGATACCCTTTCTAACAAGGTGCCTTAAGTGTGGTCATTCCATCTTAAAAAATAAGTTGTATCCTAGTGGACCCCTTTCTGGGGGTCTGTCCAAAAAATATTCTGTAAAAATATTGCCGGTTAAAAATCTCAGTTGTGTGTAATTTTTTCAAAAAACTCAAATTTAACCGACTAGCAAGTTTATTCCAACTGGCTTGTTCTCACACTGTAGTCATATTGCATAGCGTTTTTAATGCACTTGACAGTAAGTACTTATTATGTACTTTGAAATGTAAATAAAGAAAAATAATGTTTTTATATTTTATATTTATTTTTGGCCAACATAGAAAAAGTCAGAAAAAATAGTGAAACTGGTAAAAGTATAAGATTAGGTTTATTATTTACATGCAGGGGATTTTTCTACTTGAAGTAGTTGGGCCCTTATATTATCCAAAAATTAAGCAAAATAAGGTGTAACAAAACGGGATTTGAGCATAAATGGTATTTTTGCCATTTATAAGTTTTGAAAGATTTTTAATTAAATATTGTTTTGACATCAACAAGCATTAATTATATGCAAGACTAGGTTAAGATTAAGTAAAATTTATGACAACTCGGCGACTTGTTTTTAGGCATGTTTTCAGGTTCGCTGTATTTTAATAAAAGTTGTATTCGGCTAATATGTCCTTTGAGCCACTAACATCAACATAATTCATATTTTGTAACTGGAAACAAATTTGGTAAACTATTTTCAACTTTTAAGGAACACACTGTAAGATTTAAACTTTACCGAATTTCTAAATCCACGCATCTTTGAATTGCGGTGGTATTTTGTCTCTTTGTCTTTCTCGCCAATGCGAGAGAGCTTAAGATTCAAACCACGGCAACCAAGAGTGTCTGTAGAGAAGAGTGGTGGAAGAAATCCGTTAAAGAAAGCTTAGATTTAGCCCAATCAGCTAGCGGCAAACTGAGAATGTCTAGAGAGCGGGGTATTGAAACTTTCGAAAGTCGTCAGGGATTTTACTTTTTAGTTTGTCTTTGCCTAGTACGGTACACTTTCATTTACACTTCTTAAGGGGGGTTTTATTTCAACTGGGGAAATTTATCAATTATTTTAACATTGTATAAAACTGTTAACTTTAATATTCATAATTATTTTGGTCTTTTCTTTTAGAGTTTATTGATTGTAAAGTCATTAATTATTACTGTTTCCAGTGTTTTGAAATAATGTGTTTAACTGTTTTATGGTTTTTTATCAACAAAATACAAACCATTCGTTGCCCTAAAATCGGCATTTTCAATTAATAACATATCCCAAACCTAAACAGTAATATTAAGTAAATTAAACAGTTGATTGAATAGTTTCACTCATTCAATCAACGTTTAAGATGTTGATAAATATATATATTTACAACAAATATATAAAAGGTTTATAAAACCTAAAAGTTTAAGAAGTGTGAATATTTGAATATGAAAGTTCAATGGTAGTTAAAATTTGATATTTAAATAATAAATATTAGAAGTGAAAGTGTGAAGCTGCAAGAAGAAAATTGAAAAGGTATGTATGATTATCCTATTAGTTATACATTTGAGAAAAACGTTTATAGCATACTTTTCCTCCAAGAACCGCCAAATTCCCTTTCGAGATCGTGTAAATTTAATAACATATAGTAACATATAATCTTTTCATAATTTATATAAGTTGTAGCCTAAGTTGGTAGCTTACAACATTTAAGCCTTGGCCACTTGAGGTGACAGTACCACTGTCATACACGCCAGGCCCCTGTTACAAAGTGGTGTCAGTAGTTCAGGGTAATTTAGTTTTTGGAAAATTTGTGAAAAAATTTTGGAAAATTTGGGAAAAATTTTGAAAAATTTGTGAAAATTTTATGTTGAATGTTTGAGAAAAACTCAGTAGTACTTTAGTTAACCCATTGGTAGTATTTTGTTGGAAAAACTAAAGGAAATTTGTGTAAAATTGTTCGTTTTAAAAGAAATAGTCTTGTCTAGTTTTTGCAAACCAAAACTGATTTGTTGGAAGATGTGCCATAACTGTTTTTCGTTGTTTAATTTACTAACGTTATAATCTGTGTTACAATTATTTTATGAATTTTTTAATATTTTTGAATATTTTTTTGTCCTTGAAACAGTAAATACAAGGAAAATGTCAATGTCATGACAATTTTTCTATTGATATATGATCAAGATAAATTGGTAGAATATTTTTTATTGAAAAGTTAAGTTTAAATACTATCCAAATATGCCAGCAAATAAAATGCTCTCCATTTCTATCTGGAGGACGGACTCTCCAGCATGCGAAAGGATCAACCTTTTGCCTTAAAGCTTTACTGAACTCTAGATTTGAGTTATAACTCCAAAACTCGTTGGTAAACTTTAACATTGTTCCATCAAAACATTATTTAAACAAAATGGATAAAAGAGTCCATTATTTTGTCTTAATTGTAGCACAGTGTTGTTAAAATAAAGTCTCATTAAACTTATCATTCTCTTGCCATTAAAAGCCTATTTTGTCTTTCTAGCTGAATTTTTTTTAAGAATCTTTTATTAAAAACACAAAAAAGGAGTCCATTGCAACTCTTTATTTTTGATTAGTTGGCTAAAACAATAATTGCCAACCCTTCCTCTGATAAACTACTGATTTTTTTAGAAGACACCCGTCAAATATAACTAAGGGAGGATATTTTTTATTTATTTTATTGCATTAATAACAGTTTTTTTTTGTTTTTTTTGAACCATTAAACCTTTTTTATTGATATTTAATAACATTTTTTGTTTAAATAATACAAAAATTTATGTTAAGTCATTATAACATTGTTTTTATAAGTATTTTTCTTCGTAGATATCGATATTTCTACTTTATTTTGGTTTTATTCTTTGTTTAATAGCTAAAATTTCATTTGGCAAAAAGTACCTAAACCAAATTATTTGACCATCTAAGTATCCAAAATGGTGTAATTAATTAATCTCAAGTAATTTTCCATTGATATTGCATCATAACTTTAAAATTTATAATTTCTAACTACTTTTTCCATGCAAACGTTCATCTCTCATAAATTTGTGCTACAGGACATTTGTAAAGTATCTGGTCAGGATAAACTCAAAAAACAGACCTAGCTACTAGCAATATCTTGTATAGAATATGTGATAGATATTTTTTGTTGTCATTTTTGTACTCTCTATTTCATACATATATGATTGAGATTTACCAGCTCAAACTATAAGTAAGCAACCACGAAGTATTTTCAAATTTTATGTTTTTATATTTCCAGATTTTCAAAATGTATTTTATTTTCCAAACTACACACAAGTTTCTTTTTGGAAAATAAACATGACTAACTGATTTCTTTGTATCTCAGTAACAACTTTGTCGATTATGAGAAATTTCTTTATTACAAGGTCCACAAGTAAATCTTTCAAAATTTTAAAAAAAGCACTAAATTGTTAAAACCATGGACTAAATAAATGTAGCCACAGCAAATATCGATTCTATTCAAATATTATCAAATTAAAAATAAAAATTTACGTTTTATGTTACAAAACATAGCATTCAAACATAGCATTCTTTAAAACGACGTACCTGTCGCACTATTTTTGCTTTATAATTTTCTTATTAAAGTACGTATTATTCTTTTCATAAAAGAAAAATTTGATTTTTTTTCTTAAGTTGGATATTATCAGCACTATCTGCAAATTCACAGCTCTTAAGTAAAGTGAGGTAAATGTAAAAACCTCCTGTATATTTTTTTGGTTTTTTTGAGAGAGACTCTATTTTATTTATTTTCTTTCACTAACATGTAGGTAATCAAGTGAATTTCGTTTCATAATATTTTTAATCAAATCAAAAAGTATATTGTCGTTTATTATCGTAAGTTATTGTCAAGCCATTTTTGCATAATGGTATACCTAATTAAATATTATGAAATGGAAAAACCTATGTCGAACCCTTCATTCAATTTTCTATGATTCAGGTAAAGCAAACTAGATTGTCCAAACAAAAACTTGCTTTTGTTTGTAAAGTCGTAAACTAATTATGTCTCAGGTATTATGTAGATGTAGCAATATAAAAATATTTTGGGAAAAATCACAATAAAAATTATTTTTGCTTTATTTTGTCATTATCTTTGCCCTTAAAGGAATTAATCCGCTACATGCGAAGTAATTAGGTAATTAACTATTTATGTTAATAAATGAACTCATCACACTTAAATATCTTATTAAATATTAACACCTTTGAAATTAAAACCTAAAACGACTTATTACCAAATAGATCATTCTGAGTTAAAACCATGATGTAGAAAAAGAAAAATGATTAGGGAGTTTGATAAAAAGCTCATATTATGAAAAAAAAATACTGATCTTTGTCAACATTAAAATTTGGTACATGTCTAACTTTGAAGACCTATTTTTTTCGATAAAAATCTAAAGTTATATCCTAAGAAAGGATATTAAGAAAATTCGACCTATTTTAAATCAAAGCAATAAAATAACCACCTTTAGCGAAAAATGTACGTTATTTTTCATATTTTCAAAAATCAAAACGTTAACCTAACAGAAAACTAAACCTTTTATATAGAAAAAATAAAAATGGCATCCATATCGGTTTACTAGTTACCATCTTAAAACACAACTTAGCCTATTTAGAGAGAGTTTCATCCTATTTTTTTATTCGTATGTCATTGTATTGAATAATAACTTTACTGAAAAAATAAATAAATTATCCATCAATTAACTTAAAAGTCAAAACACGTTAACTAAACTTAAGAAAGGACTATATTACCTATTGAGAACTGCCCATAAGCTTTTATCTCAGTACATATTTTAGATCGAGTCAAAATTTTTATTTATAAAGTCCTTTATTTTATCATCTGTTTTTTTTCTGTAAAATGTCACCTAGAGCAATGATTGACATTGCGCAAGTTGTAATTAAACATTATTTGTTATAAACTACCACTAGTTTTATTGTCTAATAACAAGAGTGAAGATCTCATTTTTCTGTGTATAATGTGTGTGAATTTTTTGACAGTAATTTTTGAGTTAGGTATTTATTCGCACGGTAATTAAACAAGTTTTGCATTGGTAATTTTAACAGTACATTCATTACCTTTTAAAAAGAATGGTGCTATCTATCTATTTATTTAGCCTTCTTCGATCCATCTTTGGATATAGGCCTCCTTCAATATCTTCCACTCTTTCCTGTATGACGCCGTGTTCATCCATCTAGTCCGCATGTTTCTTCAAATCGTGCGCTCATCTCATTTGTGGTCTTCCGCTACCTCTTTTATTTTCCCAAGGTATCCAGTTTACAATACATTTGTTTGACAGAAAGGCGATCGATTTAACAAATGTATTGGTGCTATCGACCATGTCTTAAGTGAAATAATATTTTGTAAAGCCATACAGTAATTTTTTGGAAAAAACATAATCTCATAGCATTTTCATTGCATAAGGCTAAAGAAAGCCACAAATCAATGTCCTAACACAGTAAAGGTTCTTCGTAACCGTTTTTGCTTGTTTTACAACGATAATTTGTTGTCACTATAGTTGGTGACAGTGAAATCGTTTTGATTAATCTGAAGCTAGAAGATATTTTCTTGTAATTTTTATTAAAAAGACCAAGTTTACAGGTCATGTCCATGTCTTTATGACTATATAGGTACATTATTGATTTTTATAAAAATATATACAAATTAAGTAGCATATTTTAAATAACTAAAAATATAAACAATTTAAATAAATAAATTCGATAAGATCAAAGTACCATGTTTGATGTAATATATAGGTTTACCCCAAAATACCAGATAACCTAAAAAGATTGCTTAGCAGTTCCTTTTCCATACTATATAAGAGAAGTACTAATAATTGTTTCTAAAATTTAACCAAAGATAATGACAAATCAATCTATTTTTCTAAATTTGACTTGACGTTTGAAATTGGATAAAGGTATTTGATATTTTTCCTAAAATAAAAACTCGCGTATTTTGAGTTAGTAATAATTTTATACATAATCTTAAAAATAATATTATTTAGCATAAATAATAATTATTAAAATAAATATAACATAATTCCCATTTTAATAATTAAAGACTGGTTAAAGAGACAACGCAATATGGAAATATGGAAATTTAGGTTATACATAACCAATAAGCTAACTTAATTATAAAATTAATTAAAATCAAACAACAAATATAAAACCCTTTGGTTAACGAGACATAAATTAGTTAAATGACTTCATTAGTGTGATTCAAGCAAATAAACTATTTTGAAAAACTAAATCAACTTTTGAAAATTATTGCAAATACCGTTGCAAAAAGGATACCCTGTATATTTGCTTGAATCAATTTAAGTATAATAAAGATTTTTTCTTACAAATATGGCCTGCATTGAAACTTGAGATCTTCGTTTTTATGACCAATTTTAAACGTCTGGGCCATTAAAATGGCTATAAATAGACCACTTGAGTCTTTAAGAAACAAAGATGTACTTCAACTTTGGTATTTTATACCTACTTTCTAAAAAGGGCCTTTCTTCTATTCATAAAGTCCAGAAAAACATTCTTAGACACCTACCTACTTCATGCCTTTTTTTTTCAATTGGAATAAAATGTTTTCTAACAGTGGCGTATCTATTTTATTTGGGGAAGGAAATATTATAATAAATATTGCATAAAACTATTTTGCATATTGTCCAGACCACTGTATTATGTGTGTCCAAAACAAATATATTTTAAGATTTGGGAGGGAAATTTCACTTTTTTTTTTACCCTCCTGTAGATCCGCGTCTGACGCATCTATTCACATTTAACTTTACGGTATCTATCAATTAAACTATGATATAATATTTATAGATCAAACAAGCTTTCGTGAAAAAAAAATGTTTTGTTTCTCTCATATTTTTCCGTGAGCAGCTTGAACGTTCACGGGGGTCCAATGTTTGATTTTTAATTCACGGGTACTATTAAATTTATATTTTTCAAACAAAGATCTATAGTGAGAAATGCAGTTCCTTGATTTAAATTTCATTAAGGTCGGTCGGTTATTTTTGAGTTGTCCAGCTAACTCTAGACACCAATGGCTTATGTACATTATTCCTAATATTCTCGTAACCACATCACATGTGACGATTTTTGTGCGTTAAATTAAAAAATATATAGGATTTTTATTTACAAACTAAAAAAAAAATTGGTATTTTGATATCTATATGATATAAACTTTTTCATAAAAACTTTTTACTTTTATGTACAACGTCGTGTAAAACACAGTGTTACACAATAGACCCGCGTGTACAGTGAGGTACTGAAAACAGCTTACATAAATTTCTATCTATCATTATTTTTTTTCTTAAATCAAAATTATACCATGAAGTAATTAAGATCTTTTGTTTCTAATTTTGTCAATCTTAAACGTGTCATTTGAGCTTTAAACCTTAATTTTTTTTGTTTAAGACAACTATTAAAACATAAACCTATTGGTTAGTATTTTTTTTGTCCAGGTAAGATTTAACAGAAAATTGAGAATATTTCTCAAATTTTGAGTTATTGACAGTTAAGTCAAACTTTTGTTTATTTTCATAGCATTCTGCACAGTTCGTTATTTTAAAATTGACTAATGTAATTTTTCGATAAATTTACCTATAAGATGTTTCATGGTAGTAATCTTTATCAACTGCTAACAAAAAGTAGCCCAAAAGCCAGGCCTACTTCGTACTTCGTACTGTATGTTTTTTTTTTGAAAAGTGCTAATAACACAATGCCTTCTTAGCTAAGCATAGCATAAAGTTCTATAATTTTTCAGTTAAGTTTTCTCTGCACAGTTAATCGAATTACTTCACAGTTTTGACCGCACCTTGTGTTAGTGTCCAACGAATTTAAGTTTTCTTTCTTTTTTTTTTAATATTCATTCGTTTTTTTTCTTTGTGTTCCAAGAAAATGTTGGATAGATACATACATCCAGGATATTCTTAGCATATGTAAATAGCACTGAATCTCAAAAGTTTTAAGTTATTTACACACAGAGATTCTATAATGTAGTTGTCGTAGCAATATAATAACTTGCGTGCGTAAATATCTTGGTAACCAAAGATTTAGTACATTCGTTTCTTTGCTAACTTTTGTAATCTTCTTATCCTGTTTAATAAAAAAATAATTTTTTTTAATGTGGATTTAAGTTGGACTTATTCTATACAGTAGTTGTTTACTACTACTATGTCGGCTTAGAATATTTTTCTACGTTGTCCGACGCCTATTCTCCACCTCCTTCGATCATGACAGTCATCTTCCGTCAGGTTTTTTTTTACTCATTTTTGACTGTTGCCATTCCAGTTTAGGACGCCCTCTTTTTCTGCGCCCTAATGGTTGCCATTCTAGGACCTGTTTTGGTAATCTTTCGTCGTTCATCCGTTGTACATGGGCATACCATATCAGTTGCCTTTTAGTGATGTCATCAGTTATGCTTCCCTCGATTCCCATTCTTTCTTTTATGATCTCATTTCTTATATGATCAGTTCTGGATATTTTCATTAATTCTTATTGCATCCATTTCGACACTTTACATTGGAATGGAATGGAAAGTGTAGTTGTTTAAATAAACAATTAATTTTTCTGAATTAGAGGTAGTTGACATT
This sequence comes from Aspidapion aeneum, assembly GCA_963576565.1. Taxonomy (NCBI): domain Eukaryota; kingdom Metazoa; phylum Arthropoda; class Insecta; order Coleoptera; family Brentidae; genus Aspidapion; species Aspidapion aeneum. The sequence continues at coordinate 27,754,426 of OY755041.1, read as the reverse complement.
TCATCCCCTACCCATTCTTTGCCAAAAATTTTTTTTTTTTTCTTAATGGCTCAAGCCACACACGTATTGAAAAACCTATAAAAAAAATATTAATCTAGATCCTGGATCAATCTGAAAGTCAAAAGGGACAATCTCTCTCTTCAGTTTTTAGATTAGATCGTCGATGTCAAAAAGGACAATCTTTGTTTTATGTTTTTAATTTTTTTTTGTTTCAATATTTGCAATTTTGACACTAAAGATATTTTTTTCTCTTGCATTGCAAAAGCAAGCCTGTCTATCATTACACAGACATATAAAACATAAATTAATTAAGCAATGCCTTAGCATTTTACCTTTTTAAAATTTTGCATTTGTAGAGGTTTTATTGTTTTATTCGCCTAAAAAGTTTTTAATTATCATCTAATCCTCGTAATTTATGAGCACTCATTTAAAATTTGTACAAACTTGTTTTAATTTTTAATAACTACGAGACCGATTTTAATGAAAAGAAAAATAATAGTGTTTAAACACTATGTCAAAAGCATAATAAATTCATTGAGTGATGTTTTAAAGAAAAAGTTTTATTATATTTGTTAAAACCATGTATAAAATTAGTATTATAACTTCGTTTTCTTTTATAGGTGAAGACCATGACATTCGACAACTGTAGAGGTCTACGATTCTCTGGAGACTTCCCTCAAAAATTTTACTTAATTAATATTTTTATTATTATTTTCAGGGAGTCTATTGCTTGTATTGAGTTGTAAATGACTGACACATCAAGTTGAAAGTTTTTAAATCTATTTGTTCTAAAATTGTTGATATTTTTATAAATGACAAAAGTCTATTACTATCTGTTGAGTAAATATGTGAGAGGGAAGTATTTTTGAATTAAAGCGTCCTAGAATTTTCTTTTAACGTAACTTTGATATGGCTATATGGTATGGCAAAATGGATCTGTGTTTGTTATATGCATCTTTTGATGTATAAGGAATGTTATAAAACAATAGACCAATAATAATTCGCCAAGTGGAATCGTCGCGTTTTCTTTTTCTTTTGTTGTTTTTTTGTAAGACGAGGGCGAATTAATTTTTTTCGCTGTTTGTATCATTATATTATAGATTATTTTATAAAATGTTTTTTTATGGAATGAGTGTTTTTAGCTGGATTTTAAACTCCCCAGTCATTGAGAAGAAGGCTGAGGAGTAAATTGGGAAAATTTTTCTTCTCCACTCGAGAGGGTGTTTCAATGGTATACCTTTAATTAAAATTTTCTATTGGTCTATATTTGTTTTGTTTGTTGCCGTATCTCCTAATATCGTAACTCAATTTTGAAAGATAGGGTTACGGTATAGTCAGTTAAATGTTTTAACCAATCTTTATCAAGAAAACTACTGAATTAATAATCGTCATGTTATAGCTTACATGGTCTACAGGTGAACTGGTCTAAAACAGCGGAAAAATATATGGGTTGGATTTTTGGGTTTCTTTCAAGTCAAATAATTTAGTAAAAATGGGAATTTAAATTTGGGAAAAACTATTCAAGGTAGAGGTAAAACTTTACCTATGAAACGAATAAAAAGTTATATCAGGGTAGGTTAATGAAGACAGTGACGTCACACCTAGTAGATTTCAGTAAGAGACCTAGGTAATTTTCTATTTCGTCATGTCGGGAACTCATTTTTGAGTTATACTGGATACACAATAGACCGGAAAATTTATTTAACAAGAAGATTTGGACTAGTTTCTTTCTTCGTTGTACACCTGTGTTTTTCTAACTCCAGTGAAGATGGCCACTTCCTGTTAGTGTTGAATCCACAGTGTCTTAGGTTTTCTAATTAGGGAGACAAAAGCGTTGTCGTTGAATAAATTTTATATTTCACAATACAATTTTCAATTTAAAATGGTAGATCTACCTATTCTTTTTATTGTGACGAAACATGATTTAGATTTGGTATACAAGAGTCACTATATGTTTTTGCAGGAACCTGTGTTGAAGTGATGATGGGATATTATTTTAAAACAGGTTTTATGGTAGACATTTGGACAATTTTTCTGACTTGGTTAAAAAAATAGGTTAATTAGATAATATTTGAGATAGTAACTAAAAGTTAGGATTTTTAGAAATTTAGTGTTTAATCGTATAGGAATAGAAAAAACCTAGAAGATACAACCATAAAGAGTAGACGACTCTTGAGTCATGCCATATCAAATGAAAACCGTTATATTTTTATCAGTGATATTTAAAAAAAAAATATTAACATCAAGAAATAATCAGAGATTGGAAAAATAGACAAGAACAGCAGAATAAAGAAGTATTTTCTTTCATTATAACATTTTATGATCAAATTTTTACTCTTTTTACTTTGTAGGGTTGATAAGCCATTTAAGCTAATCTTTATGTCATTTGGTAATATTTAACTTAACTTAACTTTAACTTTAAAACTTTATTTAGCAAGAATATGCTACAATTTTAACAATAGTAAAGTTAATTACATTAAAATCTAATTGTTAGCTATATAAATATTAATAGACTAAGTAATATTTTTAACTGTAACACAATAATTTATTCTACCTGCATCCAAATGAATAATACTATAATTAAACAAACTGCATTGAAAATAAATATTTTTTTAAACTTTTTTTAAATGTGGTTAATTTCTTTTCATTTTTTATTGAGTTTTTTAATTTATTGAATTCTGACAAACCTTTACAAAAAATTGATTTTTGGACAATTAATTTTTGGGAATTATTTAAATGAAAATCGTCTTTGTATCTTGTATAATGTGAATGGAAATTTGAATTTTGGAGGACAAAATCTTTAAGTTGTTCTGGTAGTAGATTGTTTTGAATTTTGTAAATAAATATACAAACATTATAGAAAATGAAATTTTTTACATTAAGCCAATTTAATTTTTTTAACATTAGTGTAATTTTTGTGTATTTATCTGCTTTAAGAATTATTCTCATTGCTCTATTCTGTAATATTTGAAGTTTATCTAAAATATTTTCATTCGCTGTGTATAATATATATTTGTATATTTTCTTTTGTCTTGATATTTTATAAATAAAACCACTGTCTTTGGATTTAGCAGTGATAAAACCTATAGACTAACGAAAAAGTCTCATTTGAATTAGAAAGTTTTTAATCAAAAACATCTTAATGGAAGAGTATATTTAAAATCATGTTAATAAAATCTTTGTAAAGAAAAAAAATTTTTAGTGTACAGCAAACAACTGTTTTTTTTTTCTGTAAAATGTTATCCGTCAAACTAATTACCATAAAAACTAAGTGCATAAGCACAAATTTTATAAAAAAATAGCTAATTAGCTGTGGAGATTGGTAGTTGGCATAACAATCGCTTAGGGATCATTTGCTAAGATCCCATAAACCGAATAAAAACTACGTCATCAACGGTTAAAATTTTTTCGATTTATGTACATATATTTTTTTCCATTTTGAAGTCATTCTCGAATCCAATTGGATATTATCATAGCAATCTTAACATTGCTAAGATACATTTTTCTATTTTTTTTCTCTTCTCATTATATTATAACTTGATAAAATCAATATTATCCAAATTAATAACATTTGATTGTGTAAAACTATTTTTGAATTTTTGTATTGTTTTTCAATAAAACAATATTTAATTTTTTTTTATGTTTTTCTCCTATATGGAAAATATTCGACTAAATGAACTTTAAGTACAGTCTGTACCATTTAAGCCAAGCAAATTCCATTTTAAGTATAAATTTTGATAATTTTTTTTTTAATTTTGATATATTTTTTTTTAAATCTACACTATTTTAAACAACTTAAAAAAAGCTCCACTTTTCTTTTACTCTATGAGTACAATTGTTTTTGTAGAACTTTTCTTTTGGTAACTATGACAAATCACAAAAATGTGTTGTCTTTTTCTAAAAATGTTTTTTTTTGTTAGTTTGTTTCTTTCTGTTTGCTGTCCTAGTTAATCGATAATATAAAAATATTCTCTATAACGTCATTATTAAAATGATATGCTAGTGCATAGGCATAGCATTAATCAAGAACACCTAAATTATTATTTTTGTACCATTTTTATTTCTATTATCATCTTTAAGTAATTTTGTTATTAACTAAAGCTTATACATAATTTCCTCTATTAATGAAATAAATAATCAAATCATTAAATCACCAGTTGATCGTTTAAGGAAAACTTAGCGTAAAACTCTTTCTAAGATCAGTGTTTATTTTTCATATATTAGCAAGCATTATTTCATTTATTATTATTTTTATTATTATTTTTTAAAATATTTGCTCGTTTTAAGTCTTGCGTTATCTAAAGAACCTTATCGTTTAAGATACCTTTTGTTTTTTTTGTCAACTTATTAAATTGGAAAAAAAGTATGTTATACCTAAAATATTTTAAAGTATTTTTTTTTATTATTTTTTTCATATTTTCGAAATAAGCCCTTGCCTGCTTGAACTCTAAATAGTTCTTATTTAGTAGTTTTGGAAAAATAAGAAATGACTTCATCACCCAAGAGAGTTTTTTTCTTTTCATAACACCAAAAAGAGTCGATTGAAGCAACCATCAACTGTCATTTTTGTTCAATTTTTTTTTTGTCATTTGCTTCAATTGGAATATATAAGACATAATTTTATTTAAAATTTTATTATCAACTAAGATTGTTTTATTTTGTTTGTTTTGATTCATGCACTTTAAAATCGTCTATCGCCACCTGTGTATGTGTGCATGAAATTCGATAAAAACCTAAATTGGTCAAATTTTAAAACATTTGCTTACATTAAGTCAAGTATTTTGAAGCAAAGATGTCTAATTTTCAAACAATGACATCAATAATAACCTACTTTGTTTTGCTGCTGTTCTTAGTTTTTCAAAATTGTGTAAAACCAGCTTGCAATTAATTGGAAAATAAAATAAAATGCAAATTAGTTAGAAAATGGAAACCCAACTTTTCATTTTCAAACATACTAAAATCACACCGAAAATCAATTTGAAAGGAAGAATATTTTTCATGTTTAAAGAAAAATTATTTAGCAAGATCTATGGAAAAGAAAGTTTACATTGGAAAAGATAATGTTTCAGGAAAGAAATTTTAAAGAAAATTCGGAAAAAAATGTGAAAAATTCTAGGAGGAGCTTTATTCTAAGTAATTTTGAAAATGTGTATATTCATCTGGCTGGATTTGTTCTATTTTCATTTGTTCATGATTTTTTTTATTGATTGGTTCTATATTGAATCATTGTATTTGATTTGTTCTAATAAAAAATATTATATTTGGATTTGTTCTACTTAAAAAAAATCTATGTGAATTTGTTTCATTTGAGATTACTCTATCTGTTCTATTTGATTTTCTTTATAAAATTTAAAATTTTTTGTATCATTAAAATCTTAACTATGATAAAAACTTGTATTTCAGTTTTTGTATCATTTTGTGTTCGTTTTTGCTAACTTGTATTTATTTTCAGTTATTCTTTCTATCACACGAGTTATTTTTATATGATTTGTTTTTGTTTCGATAGAATATTCCATGTTTGTTTTAAAGTTTATTGTGTTAACCTGGTAGGGCTGTTTTTTATTACACTGAAAACAATAAACCAACTTAAATTTTTTTTCAAATATTGTCAACTAAACGTTTTTTTTTTTCTCGTAATTGTAAACTAATTTTGTCTTAAGGTATTTGAATTTTTTATAAATTATTGTCAAATAAACTTATTTTTTTTTATTCGGTATAAATATATTTTAAAGTTTTAAAATAATCAATTTTAATATTTCAGTTAGTGTTTGTAATTTCTTGCTTTTATCTTTGTTTTAAAATTAATTTTTTTTATGCATACACGTTTTTTTGGGTTAGACAACCTTTTGTAGGTTATTTGCCGTCTAACTAGTTTTAGTTCACCTAAAACTTATTTATGAGATATAATCATAAAATCAAAAATTTTCAATTTTTTTTAATTTAAATAATATATTTTTTTAAAACAATTAATTTTGTTTTACATAAGGTTGGTTTATTGTTATTAAAAACATTGTTTTTCTTGTATTAAAATTATTTTGTTTTTAGGTCAGCTATTGCAAAGTGCTGTCAACCAACCAACAAATTTCTTCCACAAACAGTTTAATCAACCAAGCAGCCATTCCACCATTAAAGTCATTAGATCTGCCAAGCAGCCATCATCACTACAATCGACGTCTTCTTACCGTCGCTGTGCAAACCTGCAATTGGATACTTCTTTCCAAATTCAATACAGAGTCTGCTGTTCACCCTTAGTTTCAAAGATGGCCAATGTGGAAACTCAGCTCTTGCTGCGTACCTAGTGTTTGTTTAACACTATGGAGGAAACGGTTTGGTTTGGAGACTCCCTTAATTTATTTACGTTAACTTAAATCACTCTTTTTTTTGTCTCCACAAATTTCTGCATAAGCGTGTATATAATATATACCTTAATGTAGTAGTTTTCACACACTGTGTTATATATATATTATATATTTCTATATATTTTTCGGTTTATATGTCAATTTTATTTTGCCCTCATTTAGTTTAAGTTATCGTTGTTATTAAGCTGCACTGATATTCTGATTCTTTCAGTACTGTTTGGAATCTACTGATCGTTCACCATGTTTGTTGCTGACTAGCTGATCTAAGATGTTGTACCTGATCCAGTGTTGCTGTTTTGTTCCAGAATGGAACTTCAAGTTTTTTCCAGCCAGAATGTTTATTGACCGTCATCATCAGAAGAAAAATGGAAACGAAGAGCGTTATAGTTTTAGTTTAGATTTGTGTTGTCTGCACTACTTAATGCTTGTTGTTATAAACCATTTTATTTCGACTTGCGTTTAAAAAAATTGTTTATACTTAATCAGGGGGGAGTAATGTAACAAAACGGGATTTGAGCATAAATGGTATTTTTGCCATTTATAAGTTTTGAAAGATTTTTAATTAAATATTGTTTTGCCATCAACAAGCATTAATTATATGCAAGACTAGGTTAAGATTAAGTAAAATTTATGGCAACTCGGCGACTTGTTTTTAGGCATGTTTTCAGGTTCGCTGTATTTTAATAAAAGTTGTATTCGGCTAATATGTCCTTTGAGCCACTAACATCAACATAATTCATATTTTGTAACTGGAAACAAATTTGGTAAACTATTTTCAACTTTTAAGGAACACACTGTAAGATTTAAACTTTACCGAATTTCTAAATCCACGCATCTTTGAATTGCGGTGGTATTTTGTCTCTTTGTCTTTCTCGCCAATGCGAGAGAGCTTAAGATTCAAACCACGGCAACCAAGAGTGTCTGTAGAGAAGAGTGGTGGAAGAAATCCGTTAAAGAAAGCTTAGATTTAGCCCAATCAGCTAGCGGCAAACTGAGAATGTCTAGAGAGCGGGGTATTGAAACTTTCGAAAGTCGTCAGGGATTTTACTTTTTAGTTTGTCTTTGCCTAGTACGGTACACTTTCATTTACACTTCTTAAGGGGGGTTTTATTTCAACTGGGGAAATTTATCAATTATTTTAACATTGTATAAAACTGTTAACTTTAATATTCATAATTATTTTGGTCTTTTCTTTTAGAGTTTATTGATTGTAAAGTCATTAATTATTACTGTTTCCAGTGTTTTGAAATAATGTGTTTAACTGTTTTATGGTTTTTTATCAACAAAATACAAACCATTCGTTGCCCTAAAATCGGCATTTTCAATTAATAACATATCCCAAACCTAAACAGTAATATTAAGTAAATTAAACAGTTGATTGAATAGTTTCACTCATTCAATCAACGTTTAAGATGTTGATAAATATATATATTTACAACAAATATATAAAAGGTTTATAAAACCTAAAAGTTTAAGAAGTGTGAATATTTGAATATGAAAGTTCAATGGTAGTTAAAATTTGATATTTAAATAATAAATATTAGAAGTGAAAGTGTGAAGCTGCAAGAAGAAAATTGAAAAGGTATGTATGATTATCCTATTAGTTATACATTTGAGAAAAACGTTTATAGCATACTTTTCCTCCAAGAACCGCCAAATTCCCTTTCGAGATCGTGTAAATTTAATAACATATAGTAACATATAATCTTTTCATAATTTATATAAGTTGTAGCCTAAGTTGGTAGCTTACAACATTTAAGCCTTGGCCACTTGAGGTGACAGTACCACTGTCATACACGCCAGGCCCCTGTTACAAAGGCATTGTACCCAGGGGGAATCAAGAAGTATCAATGCCCCTCAAAATAGTTGATAAAGTGTGTTAAAAGAGACACAAACAAGACAAAAAAATTGCACAATACTCAAATTTTTATTGAAACTTTTTAATCCCCCCGCCCCTCCCGAAAACGCTCCTTTTATATATTTTTTCTTGAAAATGTGTTACAAAGTCGTAACTTTTTTAAATTATTTTTCTTTTTTAGAGGTGTTCATTCATAAATTATTAACGCAAAATTTCAGGATTTTTCACTCCCCCCCCCAGTCGTAAGGCATTTCCAAGAAAAAAAGAAATTAAAAAAGCTGAGTATCACAAGAGGCTAAATCCCCCTTCCACCTCTTTGCGTCCTCAAGCCCTTTTATAGCCATGATGCTTGCCAAATCGCGTCCTTTTTCAGAAGACCTCCCAATTTTTTTTAAGTAAAGGAAAAATTAAGCAAACACCAAAACACCAAAAAATATATTAAAGAAAACAAATAGGTTAGATCACTCAGATTCGTGTGCGGATATTGAGATTCGAGTGGACTTTACCACTCGACTCTATTTCCGAACGAAAAACTCGTATACGAGATTTCACGAATTTGAACGGTGAATATCCGTATACGTTTCGCCGAATCCGTATACGGATTTATTTCAAGAATTGGGTCCCAGGGTCAAGTTAGAAAAGCTTTAAACTTAAGCCTGTGAAATAAGTCGAATGAATTATATCACCGTTCGTTCCCGTGAGAAAATGATTAATATGCAGTTTCCAGAGAAACTGCTGACAAAGCTGCAATATGAAGATTCCTATTGTTCGTCTTTAACGAAGCGCTCCGGGAGTTAGCAAGCATCTTTAGTCTTAGTAACACCTATTTTATAAATTGGATATAATAAAAATAATTTTTTAAAAAGACACTTTGTGTCTCCGAGTTGTTAATTAATGACTGAAATATACGATTTCGTTAGTAAAGCTGAAAAAGGTTAGCGACCTTGAACAAATTAGATAGGATTTCGGTAAACATCACAACACTTTGACAGGTTTATTAGATGAAGATGATGATTTTCAAGTTGCAGATAAAGTTCGATCTGATTTTGAAAATTAGTTATGGCATATTAAAACAATATATTTTAGCCATTTTCTCATGCAACTAGTGAAACGCAAGCTTTTGTTTCCTTATCCAATACACCTTAGTTTACGGGCAATTTGAAACATTTAGATTTACCTATTTTTAGGGGAGCTGTAACTTCATCATTCTCTAGTTCACAACAATCCTTAACTTTCGGATGTAACTAAATTCGAATATTTACTAAAAGCACTTGAGGAACAGCTAAAACTCTTAGTTCAGCACTTACCACTAACTCATGCCAATTAGTTTCTACTAGAGTCCCTGTATGTTGACATATTTGGATATATTAATAGATTCAAATATGTCAACATACAGGGACTCCAGTGTCAACCAATCCATTTCTACTGCACTTTTTTGCTGCAGCAAATGTCTTTTAATTAGTTGAATCTTTTGTCTTGCTTTGTAATCACACTGGTTGTCCTTTCCAACCAAACATTTGAAATTGTGTCACATTTTATGACAAATATTTTATTTTATGACACAATTTGCGATTTATAGGACACTTGCGATTTATAGGCTTGCAAATATCTCGAAAACAAAGGTAATTTTTTTTTAAAGCACAGTGCAGCAGTAAAATCTTTAGATCGGAAAAGCCACAATAGACCCACTGGTGGTCGCAGTGGAAGGGCTGCAAGGCCCACTCACATATGAATCATCAAGATCGGAAAAACTGCTACCTTTAAAACTAAATCAACGTGCTTCTTCTAAATTTGTAGCATTTCTCGACAAATGCTGAATTCTACATTTTAAATGTATTTTGTATGTTCAGTTAAATGTGTTTTTTAGCAAGGGAAAGAAGAACCAAAAGTCGAAGAAGCAATGGCAATAGGCGGTGACGAACAAGATCTGGACGCTATTGAATCGAAATACAACACAAACATTTTTGACTTTATTCAAAAGCTACCTGGAATCACAACCAAAAATATTATCGCCTTTATGAGAAATGGAAAGAATTTGAGAGACGTTTTAGGAAAGTCTGAGGTAGGTGTACCGAATATTATCAAATTGAATTTTATTTGTTACTTTTAGTTATTGAACTGCAGACTTTTAAAAAATCCCCCGAGCTTGAAAACGACTTGCTATATAAAGATGCGCAGGGCTCTCAGCACCTTCACATTTTATGAAAATTTTCATATTTTTTTTCAGACATCATTAAAGCTTCATATTTTTAAAAGAAACCTTCATATTTTCCCCAATGAAGAAACTTCAGTCATAGAATAAGTGTGGAAATTTTCAATATTTTTCCAGTCTTGAATTTTTAGTTCCTTTTAGTTTATTATTAGTTTGTTGCGTCTGAGAAAGTCTGAATAAAGTAGGGCTTTTTTGCCTTTTGATTTATTATTCTTATGTTTGTTGCATTTTTTATGTTAATTAATTGTTTTGGTCATCCGTGGTTAGTTCTGAAAAAGTCTAATTGAGCAGGGCTTTTTCATGAATTATATTCTTTTAATCTGAATTGTTGAGTTTTTTCAATGTTTGACCTCGGAATAGGTATTTAAAGTATACCAAGTATATCATCGAGTATACTTAAGTTTTCTGTGTTACTAGATGTACAGGGTGTTTTGGTATATTTCCACAAATGTCTACTGCACTTATTTCAAGAGATAGAAAATAGGGTACCTATTTTCAAGAAATGTAGAGTAGGTCCCAAACTGCTAGAAATTGTAGATGCTAATATTTTAACAGGTGCTTTACCAAATGGCAGCTTATCATATATTTTTGAGTTTAGAAAGAAAATATCTATTTTTGTAAAGCTAAATCATTAACATATTAATTTGTAGGATGTTCCGTAATAGATTTACAATGTTTGTGTTTTTTAAGTTATAAAAAAATACTAATAAAACTAAAACCTGAAATATATCTTATTCAACTCCAGACTTAATTACCTTTTGTTTGATACCACACAACCCATGTTTTGACTTAAACTCAAATTTTTGAAATCTACCCCCACCCTTAAAAAAACAAAAACTAAAATGTATTTTATTTAACTCCGGACTTAATTACCTTTCGTTTGATACTACACACGCCATATTTTCACGTAAACTCTAATTTTTAGAATCTACCCCCACCCTTTTTGAAGAAAAAAAACTAAAATGTATTTTGTTTAACTCCATACTCAATTACCTTTCGTTTGATATCATACACGCCATATTTTCACATAAACTCTAATTTTTTAAATCTTCCCCCACCCTTTTACTTGGCTTGTGTTCGGTGGATTTTGTTCATTTTTAAATGGGACCATCTCGACCCAAGACCCAGTCTAGGTACCAAATTTCATTAAAATCGGCCTAGCGGTTTTTGAGTTATGCGCGTTGGTTGTTACAGACAGACAGACAGACAGACAGACGGCGCGACAAAAAAGTTTCAAAATCCTCTGAAACGCAAAAATATATAAACATTTTTGAAATCGGAGCAACTTTTTTTTTCTCGAAAAAATTAGGATCACCATAGCTCACACTACTATAGTATAGTATATGTGTGAGCTAATACTTTGATGGTATAGGATAAAGCCTACAACTTTTGCATTTATAATTTTTTTCTATTTTTTTGAATAAGTAGACCTTGATTTAAAAATACGAAAACACAAAACGCTATTTTCGTCAATTTTTGGGGGATTTTGATAAGCATTGGCATGTTTATACACCGACCCAAGAAAAGTAAAAAACCAAAAAATTTTTTTGGATTTGTCTCTCTAAGCTGCGTATTAGTGCCCTGAACTTTCCGGTTTGCACCTTTCCACTTTTATTAAAATATCTCAAAATCAAAAAAAGTAAAAATATTTATTGCTACGGTTTTCATTAGGCAAGACCTGTCTTTATGAGCGTAAGTACCAAAACTTTTAGAAATATTTATCGATTAAAAAAAAATGTCAAAGTCAAAACTTTGACAAGTTTACCAAAGTAGTGATTTTTTTAAAACTTGAATTTTTGGACGCTGTCAAGAAATTTCTAAGGCGGATTTTATCTGACATACTTTTTTTCTGCCTTTTGAGTCTTACTATACTACCCTTTTTAAAATATTAAAAAATATAGCAGGGAAAATCTGTAGCAGAATCATAAATACCAAGCTGTCGCGTTTTTCGCAAAATTCAAAGACTTTGCACTGCTTATACAAATCAATTTTTTTAAACTTTATTTGCACAAAACATAAAAGACTATTTACTGGTTCTAATAGACAACTGAATATAAAATTTACTCTCCGAAAAAAAAAAACTTAGAAATATAGTTCAAAATATTTAAAAATTTACCGCAAACATGGAAAAATCACTGACTCCAAATAACGATTTTTTAAGAAAAAACTACACATTTGGAGATAAACGGCTGAGGATTTTTTATTTTGCGTTTAATTTTGGGTCCCCCGAAAACCTTTGTTCTAATATAGACAAGCTTTTAAACTATGAAAATTTTTTCAAAATATACTTGGTAAGTGGTAGCAAAAAAGCATTTAAAGTTGGATTTTTTTCAATTTTTTAAAAAAATATCCAAATCGTATACTGGTCGGTCACTCACCCGCCATTTTCGTCAATTGGGATTGGAATTTCATAAAAATTGGCAAGTTTGTACATGGACTTTAGAGAAGTAAAAAATAAAAAAAAAAGTGGGTTGGTACTTCACTCTAAGCTGCGTTTCAGTGCCCTTAACTATCCAGTTTGCACCTTTTCAGTTTTTTCAAAATAACTGAAAATCAAAAGAGTCACAATATTTTTTACTACGGTTTTAATTAGGTAAGACCTGTCCCTATCGGCCTGTCGTACATAACTTTTAAAAATATTTTTTATTTTAAGAAAAATAATTTAAAATTAAAAATATTTAAAAAAAGTAGTGATTTTTTAAAACCTAAATTTTTTTAACTCTGTGAAGAAATTTCTAATGAGAGTTTTTTCTGACGTACTTTTTTTTCTTCCTAATATTAAAAAATATTGCAGGAAAAATCTGTTGCACAATCCTAAATACCAAGCTGTTGCGGTATTCGCAAAATTCAAAGATTTTGGATTATTTATGCATTACCACTTTTTTAAACTCTACCGTTTCTAATAAAAAAACTACATACCAAATTCACTTGCTTAAATAAATATATTAATAAAATTCTAAATGTTCAAAAATTTGCCGCAAACAGGAAAAAATCGTAAGTTCAAAATACCGGTTGTGTAAGCGAAAATGACGCGTTTGGACATAAACCGGTGGGGAATTTTTAGTTTGCGTTTAATTTTGGGTTCCAGGAAAATCTTTTTTTTACTATTATTATTATGGACAAGCTTTGAAACGGTGTAATTTTTTTTAAAATATACTTGGTAAGTGATAGCAAAAAAGTATCTAAAGTTGGATATTTTTTAGTTTTTATAAAAAAATATCCAAGTTATATAGTGGTCGGGCAAATTTAAAGATTTTGGACTGCTTAAATACAAAACCATATTTTAAATTTTATTTGATGTAGCCGTGGTGGCTCAGTGCGTTCGCGCATTGAACACAAGTGAGTTAAGGAATCTCGCTTGCTACAGTGGCGGGTTCGATCCCCGTCGGTTGCCGAGGTCGGGTGCGGCAGACATTTATAGGATTCCTGGGGAGTGTAAAATGTAATATTGTCCTACCCCTTCATTCACGCCGGTAACCAGGCCGGATGAGGTCGGATATCTCGTGAAGGCGGACTTTGTTACACACTCCTTCAGTCGGTAGGCCATTCTAAGGGACAAAAGGACCGGATAAAAAAAATACCCGGTCTGGGGTTCCAAAGGTGGCCGATGACCCGTGCAATTAGGCGTTCCGAAATGGCGGCCTTAGTGTCGGCGAAAGAGTCACGGTTATCAAATGAGAAAAAAAAATAAATTTATTTGACTAGAATTTAAAAGCGTATGTTTCTGATAAAAAAAAAACTAATATATACAAAGTTATTTTAAAAAATAGAAAAATAAAAAATTTACTACACACTTGGAATTTCTTCTGGTTTAAAATAGCAGTGTTTAAAGCGAAACTGTAGATAAATGGCAGGTGATTTTTTAGTTTGCGGTTAATTTTGGGTTCTTTCTTTCAAAAATTACCATATACTAAAATAGTGTTAAGTTCTTAATATACTTTGGAAAAAATTTTAATCTCTTAATAAATACAAAAGGTAAAAAAAACAGAATTATTTCATACATTAAATAGTACATGGGTGCTAACCCGATTTTAAAATTTAACAAATGTCACGGCACCTTAAAATTAAAATAGTATCTCATAATACAAGCGAGCCATTAGAAATAGGTTCTTCATAAAATTATATTTCATTAGAGACAAATAAGTTGATATAAGTGCTAAGCCCATTTTACTGGAATAAGTGTAATTTTTTTTAACCATTTCTTTGGATTCGATGCAAAGGCATAAATGTCATATCCTGTCCTCAGTGACAAATCTCTTCATTTTAATTAATTTTGCCTGTAATAGCCAGCCATTTTAAGGTTTATACATAAATATTTATTAGCATTAAAAAAAACACAAGCCAATATATGAAACATTTTTGATTGAGTGATCGCCCTTAATCCGCCCTTCGGTACCGCTATAAAACAAAAAAAATAATTTAACATTTTTTAAAAAATACTTAAAATTACCCAAACTAAAATTATACCTATTTTTCCTGCAATATTTTTTAATATTTTAAAAAGCAAATTATATGCAGATTCAAAAGGAAGAAAAAAAAGTACGTCAGATAAAATCCTCATTAGAAATTTCTTCACAGAGTTAAAAAATTTTGGTTTTAACAAATCACTACTTTTTTTTTTTTAATATTTTTAATTTGAAATTATTTTTCTTAGAATAAAAAATATTTCTAAAAGTTATGTACGACAGGCCGATAGAGACAGGTCTTACCTAATTAAAACCGTAATCAAAAATATTTTAACTCTTTTTGATTTTCAGTTATTTTGAAAGAAGTGAAAAGGTGCAAACTGGAAAGTTATAAGTGGAGTACCAACCAACTTTTTTATGAAAGTCCCATCAAAATTGACGAAAATGGCGGCTAAGTGACCGACCAGTATACGATTTGGATATTTTATTAAAAAACTGAAAAATACCCAATTTTAAACGCTTTTTTGCTACAACCTATTTTTATATTTTGAAAAAAATTTCACACCTTTTGAAAGCTTGTCTATATTAGAACAAAGGTTTTCGGGGAACCCAAAATTAAAGCCAAATAAAAAATCCCCAGCTGTTTATCTCTAAATGTGTAGTTTTTTCTTAAAAAACTGTTATTTTGAGTCAGTGATTTTTCCATGTTTGCGGTAAATTTTTTTTTAGTTAAGTAAATTTTATATTTAAATAGTCTTTTATGTTTGTTCAAATAAAGTTTTTAAAAAATGATTTTTATAAGCAGTCCAGTCTCTGAATTTTGCGAAAAACGCGACAGCTTGGTATATGTGATTCTGCTACAGGTTTTTCCTGCTATATTTTTTAATGTTTTAATGTTCTGTTCTGTTATTGAACAAATATTTTCATTTAATTTTTTTTTAAGTCACAAGCTTTTATAAAATGCACTAAAAATTAAAAAATAATTTTCTAACATTATAACATTATCATAATAATAAAAGCGATGGCCGCAAATCAAAGCATAAGTTAATCTAAATTTGTGATCTAAACACTTAAAGAATATTCAACATAGCAGGTCATCAAAGATATGTTTGATGTGCCGCAATGTTATGCCATTGCCATACCTATGTCAGAGAAATGCTGGGGTATCTTGGGTCGGGTTAGGTGGGTTTGGTACCTATGCATTTTTCTGCTAGATTGATTCTTGCAAATAGTGATATTTAATTGATACGGATATCTTATCGTGCTAACATCGTCAAAATTTCCATCAGTCGGCCATCGCTTTTATTATTATGATAATATTAGAATGTTAGAAAATTATTTTTTAATTTTTAGTGCATTTTATAAAAGCTTGTGAGTTAAAAAAAAATTTTTACCAATTTATTTTGATTTTGAGATATTTTGAAAAAAGTGGAAAGGCGCAAACCAGAAATTTAAAGACACTGATACGCAACTTATAGTGGCGTACCAACCATTTTGTTTTTATTTTTTACTTTGCTCAAGTTGATGTACAATCGTGCCAATGTTTATCAAAATCCCTCAAAAAATGACGAAAAGGGCGGTTTAATGACCGACCCGTAAACGATTTGAATATCTTTTAATAAAAACTGAAAAATAGCGAACTTTAAACGCTTTTTTGCTACCACTTACCAAGTAGATTTTGAAAGAAATTGCATACCGTTTGAAAGCTTGTCTATATTAGAACAGGGGTTTTCGGGGGACCCAAAATTAAACGCAAAATAAAAAATCCCCAGCCGTTTATCTTCAAACATGTCATTTTTGTTGAAAAAACCGTTATTTTAACCTTTGATTTTCCATGTTTGTGGTAAATTTTTCAATATATTGGATTATATTTATTAATTTTTTTTTAAGAAAGTAAATTTTGTATTTAGTTCTCTATCAGACCCGGCAAAAATTATTTTAAGTTTTGGTCAAATAAAGTTTTAAAAAATTGTTTTGTATAAGCAGTCCAAAATCTTTGAATTTTGCGAAAAACGCGACAGCTTGGTATATGTGATTCTGCTACAGGTTTTTCCTGCAATATTTTTTAATGTTTTAAAAAGTGAGATAGAGACAGGTTTAAAAGGAAGAAATCAAAGTATTTCAGATAAAATCCGCCTCAGAAATTTCTGGACAGGATCCAAAAATTCAAGTTTTGAAAAAATCACCACAGGTAAATTTGTCAAAGTTTTGATTTTGACATTATTTTGTCTGAAATCGTTAAATATTTCTAAAAATTGTGGTACATGGTCCCATAGAGACAGGTCTTACCTTATTAAAACAGTAATCAAAAAATAATTATCTTTTTTTTATTTTGAGATATTTTGAAAAAAGTGGAAAGGCGCAAACCAGAAATTTAAGGACACTGATACGCAACTTATAGTGGCGTACCAACCATTTTTTTTTCTTTTTTTACTTTGCTTAAGTTGATGTACAATCGTGCCAATGTTTATCAAAATCCCACAAAAAATGACGAAAATGGCGGTTTAATCACCGACCAGGAAACGATTTGAATATATTTTAATAAAAACTGAAAAATAGCGAACTTTAAACGCTTTTTGCTACCACTTAAAAAGTAGATTTTGAAAAAAATTGCATACCGTCTGAAAGCTTGTCTATATTGGAACAAGGGTTTTCGGGGGACCCTAAATTAAACGCAAAATAAAAAATCCCCAGTCGTTTTTCTTCAAACATGTCATTTTTGCTTAAAAACCGTTATTTTAAACCTATGATTTTTCCATGTTTGTGGTAAATTTTTGAATATATTGGATTATATTTATTAATTTTTTTTTAAGAGAGTTAGTTTTGTATTTAGTTCTCTATCAGAACCGGTAAAAATTATTTTAAGGTTTGGTCAAATAAAGTTTAAAAAAATTGATTTGTATAAGCAGTCCAAAATCTTTGTATTTTGCGAAAAACGCGACAACATGGTATTTGTGACTCTGCGACAGATTTTCCCTGCAAGATTTTTTCAAATTTTAAAAAGTGAGATATAGCCAGACTCAAAAGAAAGAAAAAAAAGTATGTCAGATAAAATCCGCCTCAGAAACTTCTTGACAGGGTCCAAAATTTTAAGTTTTAAAAAAATCACTACTTTGGTAAATTTTCAAAGTTTTGAGTTTAACATTATTTTTCTTAATATAAAAAAAATATTTTTAAAAGTTGCGTTACATGGGCTTATAGACACAGGTCTTACCTAATCAAAATTGTCATGAGAAATATTTTAGCTGTTTTTAGTTTTAAGATATTGGAAAAAAATGTAAAGGTGCAAATTTGAAACTTAAGGGCACTGAAACGCGACAATCAGTAGAGTTCGAACCAAAAAAAAAATTTTTCTCTCTAGCGACCTAAGAGAAGTCTCTTAGGTCGCTCTACAAACGCACCAAGTTTTACCAAAATCACCAAAAATTGGGTTTTGCTGCCCGACCATTATACCTTGTTGTAAAATATGCTTTAAAAAATGTGCCTTGTTTTTCTTTGGCCATACCCCATCCAGACCTAATTCAACTTGAAAATGTTTGTTAATACTTTTCCTAATAAATAAATTTAAGAAATATATATTTTTGCTTAGTAAATGAGTTTTCCTAAAAAAAAGTTGGGTTTGACATAACAAGCCATTTGGTAGAGGACCCAAAAAAAACTTAATTTTCTATTCATATTTTGTTTTCTTAATTTCAATTTTTCATAATTTTATTTAAAAAGTTCATATTTTTCATATTATTTTGCTGTTTATCTGTTGAGAGCCCTGGATGCGGTTTTCAATTTTAATCATATCTTAAAAATCGAGGCTAGCAAGTGGGGGGTCAGTTTTTTTCCCTAGAAACACTCGAAACCCCCAAAAAGCATTAGTAGGGGAGGCCGTGAAGATTTTGGGAACTTATTTTCTTAGTCAGCAAAAATTGAAATAATTGCTCATTGATCAATTCTAAGCGTTATATGGATAGGAGGGGGGTTTCCCGATGAATTTAGGCGCAAAATAAGATATGAATACGGCGAACATATTTTCTTAGTAATACAACTAGTTGTACTAGTAAAGGGTATACTTTAACTAAAAAAAATATTCTGGCTAATCGCTAAGGATGGCAAGTATTTTTGACAAGTGAAAAACGATATGAAATGAGTGCCGTTATCTTCCTAACTCTGAAAGTTTATGAGGTGATAGGTTGTATTATAACAAAAGCTTCAAATACCATCTGGCTGTTATTTAAAAGCCCCAAAATCTTTCCAGAGTTATCTGATGCCCGTCAATTTGACACATTCGATTTATGCTAATGTTTCTTAGACCCACCTACAACTGAGGAGTGATTATTTGGATTATTTTAAGACTAAAAGTTCCTATGTATTTAATTCCTCAAACGCTTCGTTGCCGATCTACAAAGTGTTTTGTTTTATTTGTTTTTGTTTATAGTTTTTGCAAAGGTTAACGGAAGTGTCTTAAAAGTCACCGTTAGTGTCCTTAAGGGACCGGAAGTAAGTGAAACTGAACCGGAAGTGACGAAAGGACAATTAAAAGGGACCAAAAATTACAAAAGCGGCAAATAAAAATGTACCGGAATAAACTTAAGGTGAACCGGAAGTGACCTGAAATGAAAACTGACCGAAAGTGAACTTAAATAGACTGTAAGTAAACCGTGAAAGTATCCGGAAATGGCTAAAGGTAACCGGAAGTGACTGAAATAAAACCTAACCTGCTTCAAGTGAGCTGGATATGATCTAAAACTGACTAGAAGTGACTGTATGTAACCGGACATTTGCGTGAAATTGAAGCCGGAAGTGATTGACACACTGAACTGGAAGTGACGGGAAGACAATCGAAAGTCACCAGAATGTACAAAAACGAACGGAAGTGAATAAAACTTTACCGTAAGTAACTTTAAGAGAACCAGAAGTGACCTAAAATGACCGAAACTTACTAAAAGTGCACCTGAAGTAAACCGGAAGTAAGTTGAAGTGAACCGGAAGCTACTTAAAGTGACCCGGAAGTGTCAAGAAATGGCTAAGTGACTGAAACTAAACCGGAAAGTTGCTTAAAGTGAGCTGGACATGGTCTAAAACTGGCTAGAAGTGACTGAAAGTAGACATAGATAACGGGACATGACTTAAGTGACCAGAAGTGGGTGAAACTGACCCGGAAGTGAGTGACATTAAACTGGAAGTGACCGTTACCTAAATACCCATATGCTACTTTTCTGCCCTCTGGTTTGACTGCATGGCGTGCAGGGTGTTTTTAACGCTTAGAGCTTTTCTGGCGAGAATTTCGTGATTGTAAATAACAGCCAGAGTAATTTTAGTATAATATACCATGTAAAAAAATTTCAAAACTAACAAAATAAGTTCCTGATTTTTCAATTTTGAAGACGCCGGTAAGTGTATTTTCCAACTTTATAAATCAGCTAGAGTTATTTTTAGTTATAGTATATTATAACATCAGTTGATATGTTCAGTTTCAAGACAAAGAAAATAAGGGCACAAATCAACCCACTTTTTGGATCCGTTAAGGATATTTTCCACTACTTGAGATGAGCCAGAGTACTTTTCTTATAATGTTCATGATCTCTTCTTCTTAGTGTAAAAGATTTAGAACTAAGAAAATAAGTCGACTCATAATATTTAACAATTTTTCATTCTTATGATGATTTTCCGATGGGTCAAAAGGTCAGTAAATGATATATATATGATATATAATTTACTGACCTTTTGACCCATCGGAAAATCATCATAAGAATGAACAATTGTTAAATATTATTAACTTAACAGAACGTACTTATTTAGATACACCGACTAAGAAAATAAGTTCCAAAAAATGTCACCGTCTCCCCTACTAAATCGAATTTTTCGATAAAAACAAAATATTTTTCTACCTGTGAAATTTTCTGCCGAATGCGTTTTTACCAATATTTGGCCGTTAAACACTTGTTTTTTTAGGATGAACTGAAAACCCTTGTGGGAAACAGTATAGATGCCAAAGCTTTATATTCTGCCCTGCATGAAGAACTTACTCAAAAAGACGAAGCTACAGAAAAAGGAAAGAGTAAAAAAGTAGGTGCAAATAAATTTAAAAATTTTAGAGGAAAAAAAAGATAGTAGGTATCAGTTTAAATTTAAAACTTTTTTAAAATGAAAGCATGAAGTAATTGTTTTTCTTTTGAAATGCTTTTTTATCAGTTGTCTAATTTCAAATTAAATAGATTTTTATAAATTCTAATTTAGTTAATTTTAAAATGGCCCTTAGTTGTTCTTTTTTAATTTATTTCATTTTATATTTTAGTAATTAAAAAATAGAACTACTAAATTGTGATCCTTTGGTTATAAAAATATATTGTCCTAAAGCAAAAAATATTGTTTAATTTTTAGAAGTAAATAAATAAATGAAACACCATAAAATAGAGAAAAGAAACAAAAGTTTTTAGCAATCAGCTTTGTATAAAAAAGTATTTAATAAAGTTTTGCCTCCACTGTTGCCCTTTCCAGTGTATTTTTGTTTTATATATTATCAGTTATTCTTATTTTATTAGTCAAGGCTGGATTAACCAGCAGCCAGCGTTGGGCACGGACGTCACGGATCTCCTAAAAAAGATCCGTGACGGACGTAGATTTTGGTGGTATGTTCATTGCATTGATAGGTAATCCCGCCTTAATTATCTATAATTAGCTATAGCTGTTAATACTTTAACCAATTAATAAATAAAATTGATAACAGCGAAGATCAAAAGAAGAAAAAATAAATACCTGGTTTAAATTGATTTTGAGATACATACCCATGTATACAGGGTGTTCCAACTAAAAGGTAACAGACGTGTTTTTTGGTATTTTTTGTGTGCATTTGGAGAAACGCTCGGACACGTCGACTTTGTTGCGCGCACCATCTTCGAGGGGTATACTTTACCCCTATATTTTGAATAGGGAAAGTGGGTTTAGTGATACCTTCTTTTGAAGTTCTCTTGAATATCTTTAAAACCGTGTAAAAATTTCGAAAATCAATAGATTAGTTTTTGAGATATTGGCTTTCAAAAATATAAAATTCTGATTAAATTTTTATTTTATCAGTCCATGTTAAGTTTGAAAGTTTGATGGCAATTATCTCAAACACTAATAGATAGATTTTTGAAATTTTTACACGGTTGTAGAGACATTCAAAAGGCCTTCAAAACAAGGTATCACTAGACCCACTTTCCCTATTCAAAATATAGGGGTAAAGTATACCCCTCGAAGATGGTGAGTGCTACAAAAATTTCAAGATAGCCAAAAGGTGTCCCCCTCGCAAACAAAAAAATTCACACAAAAAATACCAAAAAACACGTCTGTTACCTTTTAGTTGCAACACCCTGTATGATTTACTAAATGTATTTTGATTGTAAATCCTATACGTTTTTTCGACAAAAGTTAGCTTATCCTACCTATTTTTGAATAAAAAATATTTCAGATTTATTTAAAAAATATAGTTTTGCCGATATACATAAAATAAATTAAGTTGGAGAAATTCTGAATTTTTATCAAAAAACTGGTTTGTTATGCAAAAACACTGCATAATTTAAAAAGTTTGATTTCTACACTAGTTATTTAACATTACAAAGCTTTTTTAAAAAATATGTGTTTAAAAACACAAAATTATTATTAACCAAAACCCTCCAAACAGGAGTCCAATTAAAACAAGTTTTTTGTCCAACAGGCAAAACCTCCTTGCAGTGTCGCGATTTGAAAACTCAACTAGAGAGCACACAATTTAACAAATACCTAAACTTTGGCAACTTTGCGCCTGCTCTTATGGCACCGATTGACTTTAAGAGCCAACCCCATGAATGCAAAATGAATGCTGGGTTGCCAAGGTTTAGCTCCAATATCTTAGGCCATGCTTTGCTTGCAAGCCAGTCCAGTTGCATTTTCAAATGGAGACACGGTATAGAGCGACCACCAACCAATGTCGCATTTTTTTGAAATAATTTATTCATCAATTTTTCTAAATGGTATTTTTGGGAAATTTGGAAATTTTGAGGAAGATTTTATTACTTTAACCAATACTTAAATTAGACAGTGCTGTAACTTATCAAGTTACAAAAAAAGAAGTGAATAGGTATTATTTTCTGAATTTTTTTATTTCAAATTGTGATACAGTGAGATCGAGCCGGTTGAAATAAATTCGCTAGTGGGTTAAATAAAAATTTTTGGAAAAATCTAAAAACACATCAATTGAGATTTTTAAAGGAAAATATTTTTTTCACGGACTCCCGAAAAGGGGTCTACTCATACAATTTTTTTTTTCAGATGGGGAACAAGGTACCATAAGAGGGGTTTATGGTACCTTGTTCGAAAGCCTATGAAAAAAGAAAAACAACAAAATCATTTTTTTTGACATACATCAAACCAAATGTCAAAAATTTATTTTTTGAATTTTTTACTTGTGGTACGATATTCGAAGGGTTATGGAAAAAGAAAGACAACGGTGTAATTTTTTTTCTACATTCGTCAATTACAGTGTCAAAAAATAAAGATGTGTTTTTGTTTTTTTGAAAAACCAAAAAATAAAAAATAATATTTTTTAACACTTTAAATGACGTCTGTCAAAAAAAAATTATATCATTGTTTTTCTTTTTCCATAAGCCCTCTTTCAGACGAGGACGCTGTATCCGAGACGCGTGTATCTCAGATACAGAAAAAGCATGTAGCTTACACACGGCATTCGACGCCGCATACAGTATCGCGCTACAGAATTTTTTAATCTTGACAAATCAGCCTCCCGGCGGCGAAGGTGTATCCGAGATACAGAAGTATCATGGTGGCTTATGGACCTGTTCAGACATGCATACTTTTGCGACGCAAAAAGTTCGATTTCAGAGGCGGCCAGTATTTATTTTATTTAATGTTATAGATAACCATTCTCTTGATTGAATACTTCTACGCATTGTGGTATCTTGCTTGGTTAATTCACTTTTTAAAATGTTGTGCAGCTCTTCAAATGATTGTGGAGACATTCGATAATAATTTAAAAAATTTTGTAGTGTCTTGTAATAAATCTTGATATTCTACCATAGGATCAACCCACAGAACTCGTCTCCTTTTAAGTTTTTTTCTTTTTATTAGATATATAGCATAACATAACGCACTCTTGAATATTCATGATAACGACTGCACCGCACTGAAGCTTGATATCCCGCATACAGTATGCGAGATACCGAATCACAGCCGCATACTACCCCGATACTTCTTTGGGATACTTTTAGCTCACACATATACTATACTATAGTAGTGTGACCTATGGTGATCCTAATTTTTTCTAGAAAAAAAAAGTTGCTCCGATTTCAAAATTTTTTATATATCTTTGCGTTTCAGATGATTTTGAAACTTTTTTGTCGCGCCGTCTGTCTGTCTGTCTGTATGTCTGTCTGTCTGTCTGTCTGTAACGACCAACGCGCATAACTCAAAAACCGCTAGGCCGATTTTAATGAAATTTGGTACCTAGACTGGGTCTTGGGTCGAGATGGTCCCATTTAAAAATGAACAAAATCCACCGAACACAAGCCAAGTAAAAGGGTGGGGGAAGATTTCAAAAATTAGAGTTTACGTGAAAATTATATATAGTAATCGGCGACCCCCGTTTAGTATAAATCAATATATTACACGGCAATAGTAGTTGTGACAAACAAGAACAAAAAAATAACTTTTTTATCTGAACTTCGGCCGTCATCTTAAAATGTTAAATGTCAAATTGTAACTTTTTATACATTTTTACAAAATCTGGCTTACCACTAATAAAATCCAAAAAATTTTTTTGTAAAAATTTAATTTGGTCTACAGGTTGTAAAGGTCTATTTTATTTTTGACAAATTAAGCGCCATCTTTGTGTCGGCTGGGAAACCTATCATTTCGTTTAAGCAAGTTTAAAGAGCTGGATAGTAGCTTTAATATGAGGTCTTAAAAATAAATATCGCACAAAAAATAAAGAAAATATCAAAGAAAAACGCTTTTTTTTAAATATAGCCGCCATTTTGTTTTGCAGTGACAGGTGTAATTTTTTTTACATTTTTGAATTGAGTATGTCCCACTTAAAATAAATTTATCATAATTAATTTAATTTCTCATAAAACAAAGAAATCAGTTTTTTTTCTTAACTTTGGCAGCCGCATATTTTTAGAAAACAATGTTGTCAAGAGCTTTCGTTATCAAAAAAAACACGTTAAAAAATAATAACATTAACTGACTGTATTATCTTTAGGTCCTTGGTGTAAGGTACAGGGTGATATCAAAATTAGTAAAACACTTTTGTAAAAATCACAATTTTAAGAATCAACTTTATCAGGAGTCTTGGTGAGCAAAAAATAGTTAGGAATATGTAAACAAACCACACCATTCACTAACTGCGTTACATTTAGGTCCAGTAGGTAAGATACTAGTAGTAAATTTTTTTATAAATCACATTTTTAAAAATAACTTTTGGCCTCACCTTACTATTTACAAACCAAGAACATATTAGTTAGGGTTTCTTGAGCGATCTATTCAAATAATATTACGTTATATACTTTTCCGCACAATTTTTCGTTCGGAAAGATGTACTTTTCCGCACGATTTTACTTTTTCGCATCATTTTTACTTTCCTCACGTTTTTTTTTTCCGCAATGAACCAAATTGCAAGAACTGTTTACAATCGTTTTCAAATGAAAACCCGTCCTCCTACACACAAGTTTCATTTTCAAGAAGTGCTGCTGTACCGATGCTACCAGAAGCACTGAAGGAAGAATCCTGTAATGTGTTACAGCCTGTACAGACCAATATACCTTCCTCCATTCACTACAGTAGTAATTCTCAGCAGCAAAGTGATCAAGGCATTTCTGTAGTGGGCCAAACACCAACCAATCAAATTCAAATAAGAAACGACGTTATTCAAGATGTTGCGGCATCTGATGTATATTGAAGCATGCAACAAACAGAAAGTGCACTTTCAATTTCAATATCTACCATCGTTAACTTTTTCGTTATTGTTAATTAAATGTTCTTTACATAAAGTTTCTTTTTAATATATCATGATAAAAAATCCTGTTTTATTATTTTTCCGTGCATAAAAAAATCAAGTAAAAATAAAAGTTAAAAAAACGTGCGGAAAAGTAACTTTTCCGTACTAGTGCTAAAAAATTTCTTTTCCGCACGGTTGTTGTTTTGTTAAAAATGAAGATATTTAGGACTCATTAAATGATTTATGTAACTATTCTATCTTACGTATCATTTTCTACCATTATTATAAAATCTTTGCGAATTAAAACATGTTTTTTGATAAAGAAGATGGACAAAAACACTCGTAGGAAACACATTGTACCTAACTCTTGCGGAAACTATCTTTTCCATCCTTGACGGCTTGCCCGAACTCCGCTCCGCGTCGTTTGTGCAACTGCCGTCGCGTGCGGAAAAGTACCTCTTTCCGCACTTGTTAGGTAAATAACTATTGTACAAACAATTAAAAGCCTAAGCGATACAAAAAAATATTTATGTAAAAGGTATTTAAAAATTAAAGATAAAAGACCTTAAGTGGGATGAAAGTACTGCTTTTGTTGATTTGGAGTTTGCAGTAAAAATAAAATAATAAAATAAAGCTAAAGAAGTAAAGAAATATATCCCTTTATCAGACAACCATTTCAATAGCTATGTAGCGGTACATGTATTAACAGATTTTTTGAAAGAAATGCAAAATATTGAGTCGCTACACTTTGGAAGAAGTCTATATACAAGTAATTAAATAAAACTAAGAACGACGTACGGGACAAAAATATTTGTGTGCAGGTTGTAGTTCAGGCAAGATTCGGGAAAATCCACTTTCTAGAAGCATTTTATATTACTTTTTGGCAAATGGGCAATTCCCCCTATTTTGTCCCCGCTGAATCCGAATATCCCTGTTGCCAACTCGAAATATTGACAGGGGCTGAGATATTCAAGATGGCGGCCAAAATGGCGGCGGAATTTTAAATTGCCGCTGGAAAGCCCAAATTGTCACAGGTGTACATTCAAAATATATATTTGTATAATTAAAAAATAATAACATATTATTTTTTTTTTAATGCCTGCAAAAACCTCCAAAAACCCCCCCAGACGCCCCAAAATCTGAAAGTTTGAGGTTTTTTCAAATTTTCTTAAAAACTAAGCTTCTAAGATAAAAATGTATAAAATACTTTATTGTAGACAATAAAATTTCCTTTTCAACATGGTATAACCTAATAAAGTTAGACTAACAACAAGCTCTCCAGCTGCGTCCGTCAATTGAAGTAATTAAAAAAAGTTGAAAAAATACCTATGTTTTTTCCAAGATTTATTTAATTTTTTTAAAAACTAATACCTACAGAAAACCATGTATTTTATTTTGGTATACTCAATAAAATTTCTTTCAAAATGACGTATAACATGATTAAATCGGTTTTATAAATAAAACTTCAGGGGCATCCGTAAATTAAATTAATTTTGAAAAAACAGAAAATAAACCATTTTTGTTTCACGTTTTATCTAATTTTCTCCAAAACTAAGCTTAACATGAAAAAACTTGTTCTACACTTTTTGGTAGACAGGGAAATTCCCTTTTTAAAAATGTGAAACTCGGTATGGTTTGACTTATAGCAAACTCTCCAGCGACGTCCGTCAATGGGGGTGATTTCAACAAATCATTAAAAAAAACATTTTTTTCATACGTTTTATTCAATTTTCTTAAAAACCAAGCTCATTATCAAAAAATGTGTTCTATACTTCGTCATAGCCAATAAAATTTCCTTTCAAATGATGTATAAAAAAGTGGAAGTTATTTTATATTTACCGCTCCAGTGGTGTTCTTAATTTAAAGAAATTATTCAATCCAAACTAATCAATTTTGTGTCTTATTAGCTTTTCGGTGGATAATAAAGAGCGGCGGATAAAAGGTCGAAAGTACAAAAGGTCGAAAAAATAAGGTCGAAAGTACAAAAGGTCGAAAGTACAAAAGGTCGAAAGTTCAAAAGATCAAAAAACAAAAGGTCGAAAGTTAAAAAGGTCGAAAGTACAAAAGGTCGAAAGTACAAAAGATCGAAAGTACAAAAGATCGAAAGTACGGCCGCGGGTCCCCATCGACTGGACAGGTAAATTCGACTTGATATGGTAAATTTGTATTTTTGGTGTGTCACAAAATGTGAGTATAGAAAACGCTCCTGGGGCGTCCGTAAATTGCAAAAATTACTAAAAAATATTATTTTTGTTACGGGTTTCATTCAATTTCCATCAAAATCTCAATTTCAATTTTAATTATGAATATGAATTACGAACCTTTTTGAAGTATTTATCATAACATTAACCTCACTTTGTAATATATCATTTAAAAAGAAATTGTGTTATCCTCAATAAAGAATAAAGGCACATTTTTTTCTGAAGATTTTAGTTAGAAAATATATTTAAATATGCAAGAGATTATTTCAGTTATTTTTGAAAATAAGTTTGTAATAGTCCGCCCCTGAAGCCTTAAATATGGCAACAACCCGACATTTTAATAAAGTTTTTAAAAGAAAATGTTATGTTCTACAATAAAGTATAATACATATTTTTTCCTAAAAAGTGTAGTTTTTGATAAAATTTTGAAAAACCTATAATAAACATGTTTTTTCTAAAAAATCCCAATTTACGTACGCCACTGAAGAGCTACTTGCTTTTCCTAACCTTATTGACCAATACATTGTTGGAAAGGGAATTTTATTCTCCATAAAAAACTGTTCTTTGCATTTTTTTATAAAAAGGTTAGTTTTAGAGAAAATTGCATAAAACTGAAAAAAAACAGGTTTTTGGGGGTTTGGGGGTGATTTTCTCCGTCCCTGTCGATTTTTCGAGTTGGCAACAAAGATATTCGGATTCAGCGGGGTCAAATTAGGGGGAAATGGGCTGTTGCCAAAAAGTAATATGATTTGCTTCTAGACCGAAAACGGAAAGCCTTTTAAAATAATATGCTCTGACTATTGTTGTTTGTCAATGTGAATAAATGTAATATTTATTATGTGTATTTGTACATTTTTATATTGAGCAAGCTTAATAATTATAAGGATTTGATTTGGCTCGGTTTGGTTATGTTAAATAGATAACTTGGGTGTCAAAATGTTGCCTAAAAAACATGTAAATTTGTGAAATAACAACGAAGACAGGCAGTTTTTTCCTGTAAATAAATGTGCAGATTTTTATATTTATTGTGTATATTTGTAAATGTTTACATTAGGCAAGCAAGG
Organism: Aspidapion aeneum; assembly: GCA_963576565.1. Classification (NCBI taxonomy): domain Eukaryota; kingdom Metazoa; phylum Arthropoda; class Insecta; order Coleoptera; family Brentidae; genus Aspidapion; species Aspidapion aeneum. The sequence continues at coordinate 27,725,363 of OY755041.1, read as the reverse complement.
CTTTCGTTTTGTTACATTAAATATATATTTTAGGGCCAAGATTCTAAAATATCTTGTAAATTTGTTAAGTAACAAATCAAACAAATATCAAATATTTGTGAAAAATTTTTGATTTACTATTTGTATTTGTTAATTTTTATATTGACCAACTGGGTCGGTTTGATTCTATTAATTGTACATTTTGGATGAAAAATTTTTGTCAAATAATGTAAATTTGTGAATTACCAACAAAGGCAGGCAGGTTTTTCTGTAAATAATTATTGTACATTTTTACATTGATCAACCTTATTTATATGGGTTTGGTTCGGTTTGGTTATACTTGATATGTATTATAAAGCCATGATTTTTTCAAACTAACTTGTGAATTTGTAAAAGAACAACGAACCAAGTTGTTGTTACGTAAATAAATGTAGGGATTTTTGGATTTCTTATGTGTATTTGTAAACTTTTATTTTGACCAAGGTTAGTTAGGGGCTTAGGTTGATTTGGTTATATTAACTAATAAGTTTTAATGTCAAAATTTTATCATATTAACTTGTAAATTTGTCAAATAAATAGTAAAAGTTTTTCACGTAAATATATGTGCATATTTTTGGATTTATTTATTCATTTCACCCTGTAGCTCACCTCCCTTGTTTTTTAAAAACGTGATTTTTAAAAATCTTTACTGCTATTTAGATATTACCCTGCAGCTTACCTACTGGAAGTAAATGTAATAAATTTAGTAAGTGGTATGATTGCTTAACGTGTTCCTAACTATTTTTTGCTAACAAATGCTCCCGACAACGTTGTTTTTTAATAGTTAATGGTATGATTGTTTAACGTATTTCTAACTTTACTTTGCTAACAAAAGCTCCGGACACCCTTGTTTTTTAAAAATGTGATTTTTAGAAAATTACACTATAATTTTACCATGTAGCTCAATTTCTGGACCTAAAGGTGGTAAAATCTGATAATGGTATGATTGTGTAACGTGTTCCAAATTATTTTTTGCTAACGAAAGCTCTTGACAACATTGTTTTTTAAAAATGTATTTTAGCTCACACTACTACTATACTATAGTAGTGTGAGCTATGGTGATCCTAATTTTTTCGAAAAAAAAAAAGTTGCTCCCATTTCAAAATTTTTTATATATCTTTGCGTTTCAGATGATTTTGAAACTTTTTTGTTGCACCGTCTGTCTGTATGTCTGTCTGTCTGTCTGTAAAAACCACTTGCCCGATTTTTATGAAATTTGGTACCTAGGCTGGGTTTTGGGTCGAGATGGTCCCATTTAAAAATGAACAAAATCCACCGAACACAAGCCAAATAAAAGGGTGGGGGTAAATTTAAAAAATTAGAGTTTATGTAAAAATATGGCGTGTATGATATCAAACGAAAGGTAATTGAGTCTGGATTTAAACAACATACATTTTAGTTTATTTAAAAAAAAGGGTGGGGGTAAATTTTAAAAATTAGAGTTTAAGTCAAAACATAGCTTGTGTGATATCAACCAAAAGAATTGAGTCTGGAGTTCAATAAAATATATTTCAGTTTTTAGTTATATTAGCTCACACGTACACTAGTGTGAGGTTAGGTGCCCATAGATTGGCAAAGAATTTTAGAAAATTACGCTTCTAATTTCGATATCACCCTGTAGGTCTCTCACTTCCTGGATCTAAAAATAATACAATAAGTTCATGATATATTTTTTAATGTATTTCTAACTCTTATTTACTAAAGTAAAACTCCTGACAGAGTTGTTTTTTAAAAATGTGATTTTTATTAAGATTTACTACTATTTTAGATATCACCCTGTAACTCACCTCCTGAACCAAAATTTGATCTAATCCGTAAATAGTAGTTTTTTGGGGCTATTTTCAACTTTTTATTGCTAAGTAGAAAACTAGAATTTTTTAACAAATCTATAATATTAGGCACACAAGAAATTTTACATAATTATACAAACATTATTTTTAATTATACGAATTTATAAAAAGTTTGAAATTTATGTTTTAAAGGTTTGTTTCTTGGGTCAGGGGTGCAATAAAACCAAAAAATATTTTGAAATCTATTTTCAGGTCGGCTGTACGCGGCTGTCTGCCTATATGTGCAGATCCCTCTAGGAAGCGTGTCGTAAACTTAAGTTTTCCTTGCACAATGTGCCCCACGTGGTTGTGGCACCCCTGAAATCTTCCGCCTTCGACTTATTTTCCTCAGGCGGCGACTGTAGCAAGTATTTCTGATTACCCTATCCAAAACCCCATGGGCCGTCACTGAATAACAGCAGTTTTTATATGGGAGGACCCCCCAGAATAAAAAACTATCTACGTGCCTAGCTTTGATAACAAAAGTAAAAAAATAATCACCACTTCAATAATTTGACCAGGATTCCCACTTAGTCAGATTTATCTGGCAGATTTTAAAGAAATAATTTGACTTTCCCATAAATATCCGTTCAAATATAACGGTGGCAACAGCGTAGAGCAAATTTTGTAGCGACCCTTCCACGACATGCAGTTAGTCCCTCTTTGTTAATTTTACCGTGAAAACCAAAGAAAGAAAGTAAACTTAGCTGACCTCATAAATAGAACGAATAGGACTTATAAATTTGAAAGAAATGTGACGAAATCTGACATTTCAGTTTCTGTGGTTAATGGTTTTCTGCTGTGAATTTATTTACAATTTTTAAATTAAAAATTTTCAACAAATTAGGCGGTTCTATCAAAAAGTGGGAAATCGCCTTTTAGGTAAGTTTTTAAGTTTAGAAATTGCCTTTTAAACGAGAAATATTAACCGCCAGATTTTTTCACATTCTTTCAAATTTCGCCAGATTTTTTGAAATGTAAAGAATTGCCCCCTAATGGCAAAAAAAATATTTTGTTGTTTTTCTTTTTTAAGAAGCTTTCGAATCAGGTACCACAAGCGGGGTCATTCCATCTAAAAAAAAAGTTGTATGTTGGAGAACCCCCTACGGGGGTCTGTCCAAAACAAAAATTGTAAAGAAAATATTTCCTTTTAAAAATCTCAATTGACGTGTTTTTGGATTTTTTATCCCACTAGCGAATTTATTCCAACCGGCTCATTTTCACTGTATATAAAGAGTAACCAGAAAAACTTTGAAAATTTTAAAAACAAATATTTCCATGTTGATTCTGTAGTGTGAACAATAACATTTTTCGATAACGTAAATTATTTACAAATATCTAAAAAGACCTGTTAAGACTTGATTTTGAGCACCTAAACTTGCTTGTAATATGTATGCCTTGCCTTATTCACTTAAAAAGCCAAGAGGTTGGAGTAGTTGCAAAACGGTTAAAAATAAGAAGAAATATTTAAATCTTTGCGGCAAAATTTTAGAACATAAAAATGGTATAAGTTTTACCGCATTGGCGCAAAAATATCAAATAGCAAAATCTACTATAATATGTGCCATCAAAAACAACGAAAAAAAAATCTTAACGTTGTTGGAGAAAAATATGAAACTGTATTTTTTCCTTTGTTCAATAAAGAGGCCTTTAAAATATTAAATTTTGATGTTTTTTTGGTAATCTTAGTAATGTGAACATCTCGATTAAATTAACTAGTAGCCTAAAACTTTTTGTGTTACCGCGAGTCTACTGTATATGTAAATTAGTTGTAAAAACAAAAAAAATTGCTGTGCCTGTTTTTTAAATAGTGCTAACGGTATATAAAGTTGAAGCAGAACAAGTATAGAAATAATCATGGGCGCACCCAGGGGGGGCCCCTCCCAAGCCTTAGATTTTTTACATATTTTCTACATATTTCATGATAAAACACAAACAATAGCTGAAAATTTGACATCATGAGGCTTCGGGCCCCCCCCCCCCAAGCAGCGGCGTAGTTCGTCGCGTCCCCGCTAAAGACATGATGACCTTTTTTTTTTTTTGGTCGGACGATTTTTGAGGGGCGCCCTTTTTAACTGTCGGCCCCCCAGGAGGCCTCGCCCCCCCAGACACATTTCTGGGTGCGCCACTGAAATAATAAATTTAAAAAAAAATTGCACAATTTGCTGTTAATTATCCGTAAATCATTTGTGAAAACAAAAAAATTTGCCGCGTCCTTTAACACGTTCGGTGCGCATGTCGCCCATCCTTGAAGATGGACTTATCTAATTGATTCCACAGTTTTATTCCAGCATTTAATGGAGAGTTAAACCCAATACCTCTAAACTTTAAGGGTTCAATTTTATACCGATGATCGTTTCTACCGATATAGGAGGGTGGTTGAAGTAAGCTTTTAAGGTGGAATGATGGAATGTCAGACTGGACTTTGTAAATCATAAACCTTAAAAAGTTTTCTCTGCGGTTTAATAAAGAAGGCCATTTAAGCAAGGCTGCAGACGAAATCCCTCCAGCAGTCCAGGTAGACCCAGCGTAAGGCCTTCCTCTGTACTTGTTCAATTTGTGTTTGAAGCCCTAATTGATGGGGATGCCAAACAGATGAACAATATTCCAGGCCAGGTCTAATGGTTGTCCAGTGGGAACCCAGGCTGGAAACCAAGTAAATGAGACTGGAAAAAGTAATGACAATGTGTTTGACGTAAGCATTGACCCTTTCAAAAGAAGAGATTCCTTGACTCGTTCACCCCCACGAAGCAGGACAACTTCAACAACAATGGAAGCTACAAAGGGAAATGAAGAAGAAACCAAGAAACGAAAAGAAAGAGGGAGCCCAGAAAATACAGAGGTATTCTCCAAAAAAGCAAGAAGCATAGAGAAAAGCTTGGAAACAGCAAACATGGTGGAACAAACAATAGATTTTGTACACAAATGCTTGCATGGAAAAGATACAAAAGAGTGGATACAAGAAAGAACAGATGCATATGAAAACTTTTTGAAAAACAGAGAAACAAAAGATGCTAGTGTGCAGACAGAAGTGCAAACAATAGATTTTGGGCAGCAGTTTAATGGAGAAGAGCAGGAAATGGAAGAGGAGAAGCTAAAATTATGAGAAAAAATAAGAAATGCCAAAAATAGTGAAAGAATTAGAGAACTATAAACAACAAATGAAATTAAAGAAAGAAAAATAAGAAATAAGTTTTCTACTTCGGCCGGGGATCGAACCCGGGCGAAACAGAAAACTTTTTTCTTATTTTTCTTTCTTTAATTTCATTTGTTGGTTATAGTTTTAGGTCCTTGCATTACTTGCAATTTGGTATTTGATAATTATATTGGCAAATCGCCCATTTTGCGATCAGAAATTTTAACACACGAAAAGGTGATCTCATGCTTTCAGACGTTGATTCTTTACATCTAATTTGAGTTATCATACCTTTGACAGTGGGAAAGAAGAATTTAGAGATCAGTTGGATGACTTGGTCGAGTTAATACCTGAGTGTCTCTCGTTCTTGTATTGAGACACCGCGGCCCGCATAGATAGAGGTTTCTCGAAAATTTATGTGTGGCTTCGGTGGTTCAGTGGTAGAATGTTTGCCTAGATAGCAAGAGATCCCGGGTTCAATCCCCGGCCGAAGCAGAAAACTTTTTTCTTATTTTTCTTTCTTTAATTTGATTTGTTGTTTATAGTTTTAGGTCCTTGCATTACTTGCAATTTGGTATTTGATAATTAGAGAACTACTTGATATATAGTGGCCAAAGGATCTCTATACTAAAACAAAAGTCGAGGAGGGCAACCCAATAAACAACAAGGAACACATAGTAGTGTACGTAGAAAATGAAGATCCAGATAAAGGTAAGCAATTTAAGGAGCGCTACCCTGAAATCTTTGATAGCGGAGGAAATGAAAATCAGGAAGAAATAAGATATGTAAAACAAATTACAGAATCAAAGACAAACACCCATACCAAGTACATTTTCCGAATTCTGCCGAAAGAAAAACCCGATGAAATAAATAGAGAAGATTTATTCTGGGAGATGACAATAAAACTAAAAGCGGAAATGATAAAAGAAGGTATACAAAAAGTCTCAGTAGTAGCTCCAAATGACATTGAACATGAAGCAACACGAAAGATTGTAGAATGTGTCTTTGTAGATACAAACCAAAAGGTTAAAATATATGTACCTAGGGGAACACAAAATATGAAACCCCAAAATGTACATGGAAGACCAACAAATCTCCCAGTTCAAAGAAGCAGACAAATTAAAATAGAAAGACCCAAGAGTATTGTGCAAATTAAGCCAGGAAATAGATCATATGCTGAACTGCTAAGAGACGTAAAAGAAGAAGTCACTAAGGCAGATAAAAGCATAGAGATCAGAACTATAAAGAAGACTAGAGATGGAAACCTACATCTAGAAATAGAGGGAAATCTCGAAAATGCAGAAAAGGTTAAAGAAATAGCGGAAGGTAAAGACATGGAAGTCGAAGTGCTTAAAAAAAGGCAGAGAAGGCAAAACATTACATGTTAAAAGATTAGATGCTGTCACAAAAATTAATGAAATTGAAGACGCTCTAAAACAAATTCTACAAGAGACAGATAAGACAACGTTTACTGTAAAATCCATAAGAGCGGCACATGGAGAAACACAAAATGCCACAAGAACAGCCATAGACGACACAGCAAAAAGACTAACCGAAATGGGCAGAAGAAAAATAGGGTGGTTAACTTATAGGATAATGGAGAGGTTACAAATAGAAAGATGCTATAGATGTCTGCAGTTAGGTCATATTAGCAAAGAATGCAAAGGTGTGGAACAAAAGAGTCATTGTATGCGATGCGGTCAAAACGGGCATAAGGCAAAAGATTGCCAACAAGAAGAATATTGTTTTAGCTGCCAATTAAAAGGACACCAAAATGGATCGATGAAATGCCCAATATATAGAGATCTGGTCAAACAAAGAAGAAAGAGAGGAGGACGGACAAGTAAGTAACTTTAAAGTTAAAAAATAAAGATACTACAAATAAATGCAAACAGATCCAAGAAGGCGCACGACATGGCCTACGGCACAGCAAAAGAGAATAACATAGATTTAATTGTAGCCAGTGAGCCAAATAAGAACTTATCACAAACCAGAGGCTGGATAGCAGACGAAAACAAAGACGTCGCAGTATATTTTATAAATAATATAAAAGTTAGTAAAATAAGAAGAAAAAAAGGAATAGTTTCAATTAGTACATACACTTTTGACATCCATGGATGTTATATTTCTCCAAATATAAGCATCCAAACTTTTGAAGATTATATTAATACTCTTAGGAAAACGATAAGAGAAGGAGATCGTAAATCACTTGTACTGGAGGATTATAATTCGAAATCCTATGAATGGGGGGCACCAGTAACAGACCGCAAGGAGAAATAATGTTAGAAATAATAGCGGAAGCAGATCTTATAGTACATAATACTGGCGGCAAACCAACTTTTGAAAGACGCGGCCAAAAATCATACATAGATTTGACTCTGACAACAAGAAGCCTTGCAAATAAGCTACGGAATTGGCAGATACTGGATAACGAATCGTTGACACCGCATAAACATATAGTCTTTGAAATAATAGATGCTACTCCGAAAAACACCGAGATGAAGGGAAAAGTATTTATAAACAATGATAAATTTCAAAGACAAATCAAAGAGGAAATAAAAATAACAAGAGAAAACGAAATAACGGCAGATATTCTAACTAGTAGTATTAAAAAGTGCTATAATGCAGCAAAAATTTGTAAACCCAAGAAAAACAGTGCTCCCTACTGGTGGAATAACGAGATAAGTAAACAAAGAGAGCAATGTATCAAAAGCCGAAGAACATATACACGGAACACAAGAACAGAGGCTGGCAATGAGACCCTAGGAAGGTTATGGGAAGAATACAAAAAAGAAAACAAAGAATTAGGAAGAATGATAATAAAGGAGAAAAGCCTACACTGGGACAAACTTTTAGACGATCTAAACGAAGATGTTTGGGGTAAAGGTTACCAAATTATTAAAAGATAATTCAAAGACGTGGGCCCACCTTTTAAACTAACAGACCAAAAGATTAAAGAAGTCACTAACGTATTATTTCCAAGTCGCAAAGAAAATCTCATGACCCCAATATACAAACAAGAAGTCCCGCCCTTTGAAATAGAAGAAATTAGGAAAGCAAGTGATAAACTCAAACCAGGAAAAGCACCAGGCCCTGATGGAATTCCGCCCGAGGCAATCAAAGAAACAGTGGATATAGCACCCGAAATAATTCAAAAAGTTATGACCTTCCCAGCAGCATGGAAAATTTCCAAACTCGTTCTTATACAAAAGGCGGGAAAATCATATGATGCTCCAAATGGATATAGGCCTCTTTGTCTTGCAGACACTCTTGCAAAACTGTACGAACATCTTATCAAGGAGAGACTCGAAAGAGAAATCATTGAAAAAGAAGGCATATCACCTCACCAATACGGTTTCCGCCAAGGGAAGTCTACTATAGATGCGGTAAGAACGGTAATAGACATAGGAAAAGAAACAAAAATTCTTGGAGAAGGCGAAAAATGGTGTGCATTTATAACACTAGATGTTAAAAATGCATTTAACTCAGCCTCTTGGCAAATTATATTGGAAAGGCTTGGCGAATTGAGAGTACCCGCACCCAACCAATATGAATAACACTACCATGTCTATGGTATATTCGAAGACGAGCCCCTCAACAATTAATAAAATAAAATTTGAAAAAGTGGCATTATTTTTAAAGGATTCCTAATGGCTCCCCCCCCCCCCCCCCCCGATGCAAGGATTTTTTTTTGATATTTTCCACATATTTTATAAATAAAAACATAAAATAGCATAAAATACGGCCTCATTGGGTCTTGGTCCTTCCCAAAACTGTCTCGGGCCCACCCCGAAGCTTTTCTCTATATACGCCACTGATTATGACCAAATTTGGAACCCTGGATCGCCACAAATAGTCAGAGAGATCGGTTATAAATTTCTTAAACAGTTTGACAGGCAATCACATCGTTGATTGAAAAAGTTATTCAATCAAAATTTGTAAAAATGATCTCGGCTGTAACGTCATAATTTTGAGAAAAAATCGCCCAGCTATAAGAATTTAAGCAATTTTCAACAGGTAGGTATTTAATTATCATTTAAATTTAGAATTTTTAGAATATTCTTTACACATACACTGCATAAACTCATTTAAAGAACACAAGGTACCTACTTAAAATTACTAATTCTCTAAAAAGCAATATTTTTGTACAGTTTTATTATTCAAAAATGTTTTAAGAATATTGTAGTGTTTTTTGTAGAACATATTCATGCCATGAATATTATTAAAATATATGTGTATTTTCTGGTGCATTCCGGAATATTCTTAGCATGTTAATCTCAGAATATTCTTGGCACGTTCATAACTGGTATATGGACTTGTAATATGTATATGTAAAGTGAAACATTCTCACATGGTATATGCCAAGAATATGGTATGCTGATTCCTAAAAGAAGATCCTTTACAGTATATTCATCGCATATACTTGGGATATCACTAAAAGAATATTCTTTAAAGTACCTAAAAAGTCTATACAAAGCATGTGAATGTTCTTTTAATGCTATGTGGGAAATAATGAATTCATAAAGTCATTTAAATGGATTGTTTTGTAGCTTATTAGTATGTATTCAGGTGTATTAAAAATGAATCCTTGTATGTTTATTCGGTTGTATTGAGAAAGGAACGAATTAAAAAGTATTCATTGGTATAAATAATGATTACAAGGGATTTAATTGGATTGCTTTAAAGAGTCTAAATTTGTATTCAAATATATAGAAAATGAATACTTGAAAAGGTTATTCAATTGTATTGATAAAAGAAGTTATTGAAAAGTATTCCACGGTATAAATAATGAATTCATAAAGAGTCATTTAAATGGATTGTTTCATAGCGTATTAGTATGTATTCAGATGTATTAAAAATGAATCCTTGTATGTTTATTCGGTTGTATTGAGAAAGGAAGGAATTAAATAGTATTCACTGGTATAAATAATGAATACATAAAAAGGTATTTAATTGGATTGCTTTAAAGAGTATAAATATGTATTCAAATATATAGAAAATGAATACTTGAAAAGTTCATTTAATTGTATTGTAAAGGAAGGTATTGAAAAGTATTCAACGGTATAAATAATGAATTCATAAAAAGTCATTTAAATGGATTGTTTTATAGCGTATTAGTATGTATTCAGATTTATTAAAAATGAATCCTTGTATGTTTATTCGGTTGTATTGAGAAAGGAAGGAATTAAAACGTATTCATTGGTATAAATAATGATTACATAAAAAGGTATTTAATTGGATTGCTTTAAAGAGTATAAATATGTATTCAAATATATAGAAAATGAATACTTGAAAAGTTCATTCAATTGTATTGATAAAGGAAGGTATTGAAAAGTATTCAACAGTACAAATAATGAATTCATAAAAAGTCATTTAAATGGATTGTTTTAAAGCGTATTAGTATGTATTCAGATGTATTAAAAATGAATCTTTGTATGTTTATTCGGTTGTATTAAGAAAGGAAGGAATTAAAAAGTATTCAACGGTATAAATAATGAATTTATAAAAAGTCATTTAAATGGATTGTTTTATAGCGTATTAGTATGTATTCAGATGTATTAAAAATGAATCCTTTTATGTTTATTCGGTTGTATTGGGAAAGGAAGGAATTAAAAAGTATTCATTGGTATAAATAATGATTACATAAAAAGGTATTTAATTGGATTGCTTTAAAGAGTATAAATATTTATTCATATATATAGAAAATGAATACTTGAAAAGTTCATTCAATTGTATTGATAAAGGAAGGTATTGAAAAGTATTCAACGGTATAAATAATGAATTCATAAAAAGTCATTTAAATGGATAGGTTTCAAAAGATATTGAGAAGTATTTAAATGTATAAAAAACGAATTCAGAATTTGGTATATACATGTAACCAAAACAGTTTTGGATAAAAAAGTATTGGTTGGAATAAATTCTGAATACCTATCCTCTGCTCAGGGAGCTATTATAATTTGTTAATAAAGTCAGTAAATAGTAAAGAAATGTTCAGCATCTTGGTGAGATACCTGTTATAAAACCGCAGCGAACGTGTTAAAACAAAACACCCATGGAAATAATAAATTTATCCAAAAAAAAAAATTGTGCACAAAATGAAGAAACCTCAGAGTAATAAAAGATAAAGAGAAGTAGTAGACCCGTTTTCGGCGGTCATTCATTCATTTGTTGGTAAACAATGTAGCTTTTCCGCTGTTGCCGCCTCTTCTGCCTCTGTAAAATTTTATAAATAATAAGTAAGGTTCAACTTCTTACCTTACCAAAATATATAGTGCTTTGAGTTGGTTAGGCTATTCAAACCGTGCGATAATGTGTCATGCGCTTATTAGCCCGCGTCGCGTCGTTTTATGCTGTGTATTTCTTATTACATCCTGCGTAAAAAAATCATTTAGACAACATAATTTATGAACGGCCCCTTTTCCCACAATTTTTTCAGGACGTGGCAACAGGTGCATGACATCATATTACGGATTTCGTGTTAGCAGGGCCGGGTTTCGTTTTGAGCTACTTGGCCTATATCCCCAGGTAAAAAGGGAATCCTTTTTCCTATTGTAGAGGACGATTAACTATTAGTAATTGTTCCAACAGTTTTAACCGGTATTAAGGATATTCTATTTTATTATTTTAAAATGCGGCTTTTCTGTTTGGAGAGTTGAAGCACTATTAACCATCCAAACGAAAATTTTATAGGATAATTTTCTTTAAGTATTTAGTAGTGTTGTAGTTTTTCTGTGTGAAACCACACCTTAAGGAAAACAAGCGTCTTAGAATTAAATAAATGGATCCATGACGGATCTGATACCTTCCTAGCCCATTAGCACACTCCACGTTATATCAACCTTGAAAAAAGTTTTTTGTCAATATCTCCGAAATGAAAGCTCCTTCTTTTTGAAAGGAATTGGATATTTAATTTTTAAAATAGTAAAATATGCGGAATATTGTTCAAAACTTTTGCAATGCCTTACTTAAAATTTTGAGGTTTTTAAATTTTTTCCCAACGTTTTATCATAGTTGCTATCAGCCTTTCGAAGCTCAGCTCTCTAGCGTTTTTGAAAGTGGACAATGTTACTTTTACATAACTTTACATGTATAGGGGAGGGAAGTTAATTAAAATTTTCGTGTTTTTAAATTTTTTCCTATAATTTTATCATAGTTCCTATCAGTCTTCCAATGATCAGCTCTCTAGCGTTTCTGGAAGTGGGTAATGTTACTTTTACATAACTTGACATTTAGAGGGGAGGAGAGTAAATGAAAAATTTTGCGGTTTTTAAAATTTTTACCATGGTTTTCTTCTTCTATCAGCCTTCCAAAGCTCAGCTCTCTAGCGTTTCTGGAAGTGGGCAATGTAACTTTTATATAAATTTACATTTATAGGAGAGGGAAGTAAATTAAAATATTGGTGTTTTTAAATTTTTTCCTATAGTTTTATCATAGTGTCTTTCAGTCATAAAAAGCTCAGCTCTCTAGCGTTTCTGGAAGTGGGCAGTGTTACTTTTACATAACTTTACATTTATATGGGAGGGAAGTAAATTATAATTTTGGGGTGTTATAATTTTTTCCTATAGTTTTATCATAGTTCCTATCAGGCTGCCAAAGCTCAGCTCCTTTTTGACCAAAACAAATAAATAGCTATGAAAACAAACCAATCAATTTTTTAAATCAAATTGTTTTTAAAATAATTTACTTTTTTGTATGTAAGTACCTATAGAGACCTAATTAGCCTATTTTCTAATTCTAATAGAAAGGATCAGGTAATTTTTTATTTATTTGATATGGACTGACCTATTTTTATACAGGTTTCTCAAGTAACTTCTGCAGGGCACAGATATTTTTTGTATCTCTCATTCCATAATTTAAGAATGGACCCAAACATTTTTAATAAAAACTTTTATCAATTTTTTTTACTTAAGTAACTTAATTTTAATGTTGTGGTAATCAATGAATCCACAAAATTTTATTGTTTTTTTTTCTGATAGTTAAGGAGCTGACACTTTATCTTATTTTATTATTGTGTTACACTTTCTCCTCTTTTTAAGTGGAGCAGTATGGGCACTGCTCCATAAAATCATTTCACAATTGAATCAGAACAATCTGAAAATAAAAACAACTAAAATTAAAATTGTATTTTATAACACTAAAACATTAAATTCTTTGTGTACGAAATTAAAGGACCCAATTCCTATCATTAAACAATCGAATTGTATTTATAGAATACCTTGCTCTTGTCAAAAATTATATATCGGTCAGACGAAACAATATAGCAGAATAAGACAACATAAATACGATAATCAATTAAAAAATAAAAATAAAATTGAAAAAACCGCCTTAGCCGCTCATCATTTTGAAACTAGTCATGAATTTGATTTTAACAATATTAAGATTTTAAATGAGAAAAATAGTGAAAAACGTAACATCTCTGAGATGTTTTTTATTAATTGCTGTCAAGGTAACAGCACTGTTACAGAATGTTCAAAATCTAGCGGTTTTGTACAACTGTTTGATTAAAAAACAAAAAGAGAACTTAAATCCATATAAAGAAAATTAGCAAAATTATTTTTATCTTAAAATTAAGAAATACAGATAAGTCTGACAACAATGTTTTCAACATATTAAGAAGTTTTCGGTGTTGCCAATATATGGTTTAAAAAAAAAATTATAAACAATTTGAGTTATTTTTGAATGTCTGTTCCGTATTGTTATATGTAATTTTAATCTAAAACTTATTTATTTATGACAAGTTTGGCAACATAGTTACACCGTTCAAACAGGAGCCAACAACAGACGACTGAGAAAAGTAACTAAATAATATAAATTTAAATTAATAAAAAGATATAAATAAAAATTGGAAAACATATATAACAATATTAATTAATTTTTACAAAAAGTTGTTGGTTTCATAGTTATGCTGCGATTCTTGTCTTTGTGTTTAGTGTTAACCATGTACCTGACATCTTGTAATTGTCCGAAAAATTTGTGCCTATTTATTAAGATCTACGTGTTAACCCATTAATTTTAAGGGTAAGTTATTAAAATTAAAATCCATACCAGTAGATCCATAAATAAAAAATAAAAAACCTAAATAATGTCAATATTACCTAACAAACTATTCAATCGAATTGATTTTAATGTCATGGTGCTATAAAAAAAATTATAATAAGAATTTAAATAGATAAAATCTATAAATAGTTATAAAATAAAATAAAAAAAATTATTTAAAAAAATGGTAATAAAATAGTTAAAAAAACTTAAAAACAACAGAAGAATATATCTTATGTATTAATGTTATCTATTGATTGAATTAAAAAAAAAACTATTAGCTTTATATAATTATAATATTTATGAATGTATAATCTTAGAGTAATATAAAGAGAAGTCAACCGCGGCCCCGTCTAAATTTTCCCTATTCGTGGCGGTCATTCCTAAAAAATTTGAATTTGCAGAATCCCCGGCGATGGCAACATAGCTGCGTCACTGGAATCATCTCGAAAAAACCACACTGGGCTGAATTTTCACAGTATTTTCAGAAACAAAGCACTTCTTGTTTACTTTTACGTTCTTTTTTACAAAAATAAAACTCCGCACACAGAAAAAAACACCAAAAATTCAATATACTGAGTCCGACGGCCAAGACAACACTGCATTTAATACAAACACATGTTACTATCAGTGTCGACCTTAGAAATATCTGGGCTAACCGTTCACGACTTGAGGACCCACCTAATTAAACTTGTTGCCATTATATAAGTGAAAAAATAATCTTTTGTTTGAAACTCGTAGACAATGATTGAGTAGAAATAAAACTTTGGACTTCCATTGTCTTTATCTGAGGGAACGGCAGTGCCTCGCCAAGTTCGCGCTGCCGTAACATCTTTTCTTGAAACATTTCAGCCCATATTTGACCTATCTAAAACTCTACTTCGGAAAGAGCTACGAATCTCATACTTTGCACAGTCGTAGACCTTCATAGAGTTAACAACCCCTCCAAGTTTCATAGACTTCCATAAAGTAGTTACGAAATTTCAAAAAACGTCGAAATTGCCACTCACTCACTGACTCACTCACTCATGTATAGATCATCAAAATTCTACTGTATTTCCAGACCTGCTATAAAGCTGAAATTTGGCGGACTGATAGAAATTATGACCAAACCCCTGGAAAAAATCAAAAAGCCCCAAAATTCTAATTTACTGCCCTCCCCAATACATGTAAAATTATTTAAAAGTAACATTACCCACTTCTAGAAATGCTAGAGAGTTGAGCTTTGGCAGCCTGATAGGAACTATGATAAAACTATAGGAAAAAACACCCCAAAATTCTAATTTACTTCCCTCCCATATAAATGTAAATTTATATAAAAGTAACATTGCCCACTTCCAGAAACGCCAGAGAGCTGAGCTTTGGAAGGCTGATAGATATGATAAAACCATTGGAAAAATTAAAAAACCACAAAAATTTTCATTTACTCTCCACCCCTATAGATGTCAAGTTATGTAAAAGTAACATTACCACTTCCAAAAACGCTAGAGAGCAGAGCATTGGAAGACTGATAGGAAGTATGACAAAACTATAGGAAAATATTTAAAAACACGAAAATTTAAATTTACTTGCCTCCCCTATACATGTAAAGTTATGCAAAAGTAACATTGTCCACTTTCAGCAACGCTAGAGAGCTGAGCTTTTTAAGACTGAAAGACACTATGATAAAACTATAGGAAAAAATTTTAAAACACCAATATTTTAATTTACTTCCCTCTCCTATAAATGTAAATTTACATAAAAGTAACATTACCCACTTCCAGAAACGCTAGAGAGCTGGGGGAAAATTTAAAAACCCCAAAAATTTTCATTTACTCTCCTCCCCTATAAATGTCAAGTTATGTAAAAGTAACATTACCCACTTCCAAAAACGCTAGAGAGCTGAGCATTGGGAGACTGATAGGAACTATGATAAAACTATAGGAAAAAATTTAAAAACACGAAAATTTTAATTTACTTTCCTCCCCTATACATGTAAAGTTATGCAAAAGTAACATTGTCCACTTTCAGAAACACTAGAGAGCTTAGCTTTGGAAGGCTGATAGCAGCTATGATAAAACCATGGGAAAAAATTAAAAGACCTCAATATTTTAAGTAAGGTATTGCAAAAGTTTAGAACAATATTCCGCATATTTTACTATTTTAAAAATTAAATATTATCCAATTCCTTTAAAAAAAAAGTGAAATCATAACAAAAACATTTCATGTAAAAATAACCAAGTACGCGGCATTCCGTAAAAAGAAATGAGATAAAAGTAAAGTCAAGTTCTCCAATACAAATTTCAAAATGAAAGTAAGAAACTAGTTTGGAAATGTTTTTCTAAACTTGGGTATTACAGCTGTAAATGACTCAGGCACAGTGCTAAATTGAACATAAAGAAGTCTAGCTGTAATAGCAAAGTTTAGAAAAACATTTCCAACTAGTAAAAATCTTTCATTATGAAATTTGTATTGGAGAACTTGGCCTTACTTTTATCTCAATTCTTTTTACGGAATGCCATTTTCGCGTACTTGGCTCTTTTTTAAATGAAATGTTTTTGTGTTGGTTTATTTTAAACAGGACGTTTCAGTAAGTAAGTATATCTAACCGTTTTCAAGTGTAAACTAAACAATCCAGTCTAAAGGCTACTACTTATACTACTTGGTGTGCAGTCGGTCCGCCCCCTTTTTACCTTCCTAGCCCGCACAGCAACGGCTAGAAAAGGTATTGTTTTCGACAAAAAAACTTTTTTTAGATAACCCCGAAAATGTGTTATTTGGGTGTATTTTGCCTACTCTAGCAATATCGTCGTGATGTCTGTCTGTGTTGTGTGTAACGCTTAACCGATTTACATGAAATTTTCAGGTAAAATAGTACTCGATACTGCAACGAGCTGATTAGATTTTAGTCAAAATTCGTAAATGCTAATGACAGTTAAAAAGTTACAAAAATGCTAACTTTTTAATGGAATGTCGCATCAATATGCGGTTCGGTTCGGTTCGTTTTTTGAAAAAAATTATGTTATAACCGAAAAGTTCGTAGGAGCTTTCATTTCGGAGATATTTACAAAAAACTGTTTTTAAGGTTGATATAACGTGGAGTGTGCTAATGGGCTAGGAAGGTATCAGATCCGTCATGGATCCATTTATTTAATTCCAAGACGCTTGTTTTCCTTAAGGTGTGTTTTCACACAGAAAAACTACAAAACTACTAAATACTTAGAGAAAATTAAAACAATCCTATGAAATTTTCGTTTGAATGGTTAATAGTGCTTCAACTCTCCAAAGAGAAAAGCCGCATTTTAAAATAATAAAATAGAATATCCTTAATACCGGTTAAAACTGTTGGAACAATGACTAATAGTTAATCGTCCTCTACTATAGGTAAAAGGATTCCCTTTTTACCTGGGGATATAGTCCAAGTAGCTCAAAACGAAACCCGGCCCTGCTACATGTCATACACCTGTTGCCACGTCCTGAAAAAATTATGGGAAAGGGGACGTTCATAAATTATGTTGTCTAAATGAGTTTTTATCGCAGATTGTAATGTGAAATACACAGCACAAAACGCCGCGACGCGGGCTAATAAGCGCATGACAAATTATCGCACGGTTTGAATAGCCTAACCAACTCAAAGCACTATATATTTTGGTAAGGTAAGAAGTTGAACCTTACTTATTATTTATAAAATTTTACAGAGGCAGAGGAGGCGGCAACAGTGGAAAAGCTACATTGTTTACCAACAAATGAATGAATGACCGCCGAAACCGGGGCTACTACTTCTCTTTATATGTTATTACTCTGAGTGTATAATAATACTGCTATATTGTCTTCTAACGTCATTCTACATTTTTATTGTGTTTGTTTTATAGCTTGAAAAAGACGGAAAACAACCGTCGAAACGTCGCCAGAAAATAAAGAGGGTTAAATCTCTAACGTTGTCCTTATTTCCCGCTAACCCTTCCTCACAACTAAAATTACATTTTAGGGGTATATTTTTTTGCAATAAAAAATCAAAATTTGTCAAAACATTTTATTTTAAGATACTTAGTCACTTACAACAAATTATACCTATGTCAAGTTGTCACCTTACTTGGCCTTGGACTTCTTTTCCTTGGTGGCCTTTCCAGTGACATCTTCTGCATTTTCAGCAGCTTCTTTTGCTCTCTTGGCACGAATGCCAATTAACCTAGCATCAGCACGAGCTTTCCTCAAGGTTACATAGGCTTCGAATTTCTTTTCTTCTTCAGAAGGCACTCTAGCTTTCATTTTGATGGCAGACTGTTTAATGGGTAGGACCTCACCAGTAAGCTGTGTGGCTACTTTACGTTCTTCTTCAGTAGCTTCACCAGCACGCAACTTCTTCTTGTTATGGATGGGGAAAAGAATCAGTCTGGATTTGTATTCCTTAAGACGCTGTGCATTAATTTGAACTGATTCAATGGATTTATTTCTCCTGCGGGCATCTACAGCAATTCCAACAGTACGGGCATATCTGGGGTTTAGACCAGCAGCTTTAAGTTCTTGTAATGTAAAACCCCGACCAGCACGTACCTGCAAAAAAAAGAAATAAAAATTTGGAAAAAAACCTTAGAACAGTTCTTTTTAATTGTATTTTTAAAATATTATATGTAGTTACTGGGGCCTGTCAACTTAACGGACACACGAATTTTGTGAAATTTTTTTTAGGCTGGGCCGTTTTAAGAACATTTACAAAAAAAAAAAAATTGCGGATTATGAGGTATTTTTTGAAAAAAATTGAAAAAAAGTTCTATAAAATGAGCTGTTTAACATCACTTTTTTGAATAACAATCAATAACAACTAACTTCAAAAAGCATGGCTGCCAACCAAAATGCACCTGAAATATGTTTCAAAATGGCACTGTTGCCAGATCGCCGCAAAAGTCGTCAAAATTAGGGAAAAAATAGACTTTTACTGTGTGGATAAGATTTATTTAAAAAACTTTAAAAACATTATTTAAATATCAAAACTGCATAAAAACTTAAACACTTTTTAACTAAACCTAACCTAAGCAAAAAAGCATATTTGAACTAGAACTTGAATAGGGCTGTCTAACAAAACATATGATCAAATCCAAGATGTCTTCCATAGGACAAACAAACCGATTTCCCATAAGCCGTAATGTTAACAAAAACGTAAATTTCACAAAAACGACAAGAGCTTCAGTCTCAAAAATTAATCAGTTTTAAGAACGGATCCTTTATGCATATGGGAAAAATGTGTTTTTCTTAAAAATATTAAACTAAAGCGAGAAAATCTGAAATAAATGGGACCATGTTTTCTACAAAAAAGTAGGTTATGTTTTTGTTTATTTTGTTTTTTTTTTTTAATTTTTTTCTAGTTTTTTTACTTATTTTGAATTATTACATGGGCGCACCAAGGGGGCGGGTGGCTTGGGGCCCGGACCCCCCAAACCACATATTTTTTTAGATTTTTTCCATATATGAATAAACAGAAAAAATAGCATAAAGTACAACATCATGGGACCTCTGGGGGCCCCCCAAAGATATCGGGCCCCCAAAGGTTTCGGGTCCCCCCAAGACATATTTCTGGGTGCACCACTGATTATTATGTCAAATTTTTTTGCTGTTGTGAATTGTGGCAGTTTTCATTGAATTTGAAGTTTTTTGACCAATGAATCAATGAACTATCAGTCCAAGGTAGGGGGAAGTGGATAAGTAGTTCTATTCAAAGAGTTCACTTCAAGGCTCACTTAACACAGACGAAATTGAAATAGACTAAACTTTTTTCATCAGATTCAGGTTTTCTATTAGGATTTTTTGTTGTATTTGACTAAACCTTTTGCTAAGTAATAGGCCTTCTATATCGTTAAACTGTGAAAAATATTACACTATGATTTTTCGATTTAGACAAAGTTTAATCATGTTAACCCTCCAGTAGTGACATGAAAAAGAGGCACAACTTATAGGTAGGTCAGTCCAACAGATCAATATACACATATGAGTTCCGACCGAGGTGGGTCAAGCAAACTTCTAATAAGTATTTTACAAAATATCTTTATTTAAAAAAATATAAGTTAACATAGGTAATATAAAAAAAAACTTGCATAATTAAAATACAGTTTTTCCTTGTCATTGGCCTCACACACTGTACATCACCATATGATTTTCCATGAACTATAATACATAGGGCCTAAGTACAGTCAAACCTATGGTTCATCAGCTCACAACATACTGTTCAAATTTTACAACAGTACAATATTTGCTGTTGTATTACTACTATTACTTTTATTACGGTTTTTTTGTAACAATATTTGCTCAATTATGTATCTAAAAGTTTATGCAAATAAATATATACTCTACTCTACAATTGGGAGTAACAGCATATGACCCATTAGGACCCAAGTTTTTTTGAGAGAAATTGAAAAACAAATCTGAGAGAACTTATTTGTTTTTCTTGTGGTCATCAAAGTCAACAAAGATGACTTTTTTTTCCATCTATTTTTTGATGCCATAAAAAATTTTTTTTGGTAATAAGCTCAGAACAGTACCATAGAAATTTCACAACAGGACTCATAGTAGGTCCAGTCAGATGCTATACAAATTTTACGGTGTACAAGTTTTAGGTGTCAAAAAGCATGGAAATAAAGGAAAATTTGCACCAAAATAGTTTAAGATAAAAAGAGGTTTGAGTTAGGGAGATTGTCAAATTCACCAGTTTATTCTAAACTGTAAAATAAATACTTATTAAAGAAAAAGAAACTTTGATGATACAGGACTCCACTGGACACTATACAGGATGCTACACTACCAAGAGTTTATTTAAGAGTTCTGTAGGATGGTGTACAAATTTGGTTCAGCTCATTACCCACACTTTAACCTCATATTGTTTTCCTTTTCTTTCTTCTCTAGACCCTTTTTTCAACCATAATTTTTTTAATTTTTCAACCGTTTTGAAACAATAATCCATTCAGGAGAGACCCAGTCAGGATCATTGCTGTATTCTAGTTTTGAAAGTGTGAAGTATTTCTTACAGTTTAACACAATTCTATGTTACACAAAAAGCACAAAAAAAGATCCCAATAAAAAATGTTGCCAACCTGACAAAAAACTTTCGAATATTTCAATTTATCCTCTGTTAAGTTAGGTAATAGAGCACTTATCCACTTTCTTTTCCCTTCCTTGAGCTGATACCTAGTTCATTTAAATCAAGATGATTTTTTAAGGTCAAAATACTTGGCATTCCATCATAACTAACATTATCAAGATCTCCCCAGCTGCCACAATTCATAACAGCTCAGAAACTAATATTAATTATTCAAACTGAGTAAAAAACTAGAGAAAAAGTTAAAAAAAACAAAAGTAAATAAAAACATAACTTGACTTTTTGAACAAAACATGGTCCCTTTTATTTGAGATTTACTGGCTTTAATTGATTTTTTTAAGAAAAACGCATTTTTCCCATGTGTACAAAGGATCAATACTTAAAACAGCATCTTTGTTGTAAATTAAATTGTTTCCCTTTTTTTAAAAATTACGTTTTTGTTAACATTGCGGCTTATGGGAAAACACTTTGTTTGTCCTATGGCAACCATCTTGGATGGAAAAACAGCTGATCGTGACAGTTCGTTAGACAAGCTAATAAATCAAACCTAACCTAACTCAAACTTAACCTAACCTAATCAAACAAAATTTATTGTAATGAAACCTAACCTAACCTAACCGAATCAAACATAATTTATTGTAATGAAACCTAACCTAACCGGATAAAACATAATTTATTGTAATGAAACCTAACCTAACCTAACCGGATCAAACATAATTTATTGTAATGTAACCTAACCAGACCAAACATAATTTATTGTAATGAAACCTAACCTAACCGGATCAAACATAATTTATTGTAATGATACCTAACCTAACCTAATAATTTTTGTGAACTGAACCGAACTGAACCTAACCTAACCGGATCAAACATAATTTATTGTAATGAAACCTAACCTAACCTAACCGAATCAAACATAATTTATTGTAATGAAACCTAACCTAAGCAAACCCGAGCTAATCCAACAATTCCAAACCCAACTGAACTGAAATTAATATCTTTCACCAATTTGTGCTGTTAGATTTAGGACGCATTCATGAGCAGTTTGGCAACGGCGCACAATTTTTGTTTTTCTTTTTTCCAAAAAAATTGTGTTTTTTGATATTATCCGCATCTAAATATGCTTAAAAATATCTAAATTAGTGTTTGCAAGTGAAATCGCGATAGCAAAATGTTTGGTTTTTGTATCTCTAAAGGCAACAAGAACCATAGTTACTTAGTAATATTTTTTAAATGAAATTCTCGAGGGGGAATCACTCTTGCAATACATGTACAAAATGTGGTTCGCATTATTTCTCATTACTTTTCATTATTTGGCATTACTTTTCATTACTTTTCATTATTTAGCATTACTTTTCATTACTTGTCATTACTTTTCATTATTATTCATTGTTATTCATTACTCACATTATTTGACATTTTTCATAGTAATGTGCAATACATGTACAGAAAATGGGTAGTGAATTCCCCCTCGGAAATTCTCTATAATTCTTGAAACCACTCATTTGCCACATTTTCCATAAACCTTACAGTTATGTGCATGCCATAAACAATGTTTATTATAAATAATATATCATGTTTAAAAGCAAAAAAAGTGTACCATCACCTGTGAAGCTTGTTTTAAAAATTCGCGAAAAGCCCAAACAAAATCAAGAAAAAATGGATAATGCCGAATTATTTCAGGATAGCCATGCTAAAACACAAAATGAAGAAGTTTTCTATAGCGAATGGAAAAAATCCCAAAACGAAAAAAATTCACTTAGTGTACAAGTGGATTATCTCCGAAGTCAACTTGAAAGTATGCAAAGAAAATTTGCAGATGTAGAGACAAAAGTCACTAAAAAAGATGACATGGACTACATTACTGATGAGGACGATCTGGCAAGAGAAACTAAGTGTATCAGACAAAAAGGAAAAGGTTGGAAAAAACGTCGAATGGATACTTCACTCTCACCACCACAACAAAGCTCGGGCACTGGAGAGCCCTCCAATAAAACACAAAATGAAGAACCCCCTACTAAGTTTAAAAAAGCTCCATTACCTCCACCGATTATGGTAAATGGCGTAAATAATTTTAATGATATTTATGAAAAATTAAATATCATACAAGGAGTTAAAATAAAAGTTTTAAATAACGAAAATATTAAAATAAATGTACAAGACACAGACAGCTATCGGCTGGTTACTAAAATGCTTAATGAAATAAAGCATCAATGGCACTCATACGAAAACAAACAAATAAGGCCAATTAGATTAATAGCGAATAGGCTACACTTCTCATGTGACCCACAAAAAATTGTAGCTGATCTACAAAAACAAGGTTTACAGGCACTGGAGGCCAGCAACAAACTTAAATGGAGAACAAGACAACCTCTTAACATGTTTATGCTCACATTTAGCCACAATGAAGATATCAACAAAATTTTTGAAATTTCCAGTATCCTTGAGATTGAAGTGGAAATAAAAGCACTTAAAACCTCAAAATTAGTCCCTCAATGCAAAAGATGTCAATCTTATGGACACACGCAAAAAGAACCATGTTGCGTAAAATGCACAGGGAAACATCTTACAGTAGAATGCCCCAAACCAAAAGAATCTGAGCCAAAATGCATTCACTGTGGAGGCAAGCATCCTGCTAACTACAGAGGATGCCTTGTTGCTAAAGAAATACAAAAACTGAAAAATAAACCTAAGAAACCGAATCTCATACCAAACGTGAGTACAAATAGACAAAACCAACAGACAAGAAACACAGTCACACAAAACTCTGTGACAAGGACATACAGCCAAGTAGTAGCAACAGCTACTATACCTGATATTAATATCAGTAGTAAAAATACTATGGAACAAACACTACAATTAATTTTGTAGAAATTGAACAAACTTGATGAGCGACTAACTAAACTAGAAAGTAGCAATAACGGAGCTACCAATATGCCTCAAAATGGTCAGTAATCTTAGAATCCTAGCTTGGAATGCCAATGGTCTCTTGCAACATCAGCAAGACTTGCAAGTTATTCTAGACATAGAAAAAATTGATGTCTGTCTTGTGTCAGAAACGCATTTCACTAACCAGTCTCACATTAAATTTAAAGGATATAAAGTGTATCATACAACTCACCCTAGCAATACTGCACATGGGGGAAGTGCTGTAATAATAAAAATATATCACACTATGAGGAGATGGGATATAAAACCATAGAGATTCAAGCTACATTAGTAAGTGTAAAAACCAAAACATATACATTAGTCATAAGTGCTGTCTATATACCACCAAGGCACTTACTAAAGAAAAATCAATATCTTAATTTTCTCAGAAAATTAGGAAACCGTTTTATAATTGGAGGTGACTTTAATGCAAAAAATACCTACTGGGGATCTAGACTGACGAATTCTAAAGGAAAAGAACTTTTGCAAGCTATTAGTGAATATCAATGTGAGCCGATATCAACTGGTAAGCCCACATACTATCCAACAGATCCAGGAAAAATTCCAGATCTAATTGATTTTTTTATAGTAAAAAATATATCTTTAAGTTTTGTAGATATAGAAGAAAGTTTGATTTACACTCAGATCATTCACCTATTATTCTAACTCTTAGTAAAAACATAATAAAGAAAGAAGCAAATATCTCACTAGTTAATAAACTGACTGACTGGATTAGTTTTAAACAAAGTCTGTCAGAAAAAATAAACCTATCAGTACCATTGCAAACGCCAGAACAAATCGATAAAGCAGTTGAATATTTTGTTACAAATATTCAACAAGCAGCTTGGGAAAATAGTCCAAAACCAAAGAGAATTTTTAAGGGAAAAAACTATCCTAAGGAAATTAGAGACCTTATATTGGAAAAAAGGAAACTAAGAAGAAAGTGGCAAATCTCAACAACATGACGCAGCACATTAGGCGAGAAATTCTAGTAATAAAAAATGAATCTATTAACCATTTTCTTAATGAACTTACAGATGATAAAAAAACTGACTATTCCCTTTGGAAAGCAACCAAAGATTTTAAAAGACCAATTATCCAAATTCCACCCATACGAAAATCTAACAACCAGTGGGCAAGGAGCAACGAAGAAAAAGCAGATATTTTTGCAAGTCATTTAGAA
Source organism: Aspidapion aeneum (assembly GCA_963576565.1). NCBI lineage: Eukaryota > Metazoa > Arthropoda > Insecta > Coleoptera > Brentidae > Aspidapion > Aspidapion aeneum. The sequence continues at coordinate 27,700,167 of OY755041.1, read as the reverse complement.
AAAACATTTCAGCCCCACGAAGCACCAGATGAACACTTTCATTTAAATGAACCCCATCAAATCGAAGACCATATTAAGCCTACATCACCAAAAGAAATATTAACAAAAATCAAAAATATTAATTCGAAAAAAGCCCTAGGGTATGATCTTATTAACGGGGTAGCCATAAAACAACTCCCCAGAAAAGCTATCGTAAAACTATGCAACCTAATTAATGTGTCTTTTAGGCTTAGGTATGTACCTAAACTGTGGAAAGTTGCAGAAGTTATCATGATTCCAAAACCAGGAAAACCACTCCATGACATGTCATCTTACAGGCCAATATCTTTGCTGCCAATTATATCCAAGCTGTATGAAAAATTATTGCTTAAAAGAATAAAACCAATTATAGAAAGACAAGAAATTATTCAGTCTCATCAATTTGGTTTTCGAGACAAGCATTCCACAATAGATCAAGTACACAGAATTACTAATATAATAGAAAAAGCACTATAAGAGGGAAAAGTTTGTTCTGCAGTTTTTCTAGATGTAGCACAATCATTTGACAAAGTGTGGCATGAAGGCCTTAATTTTAAAATAAAACGGTTTCTGCCAAAACAATATTCGGATAATTTGGAATCATACATATCTGATAGACATTTTAGAGTAAAACAGGAAGACTCATACTCAAATTTAAGAGAAATTCAAGCCGGTGTGCCCGAGGGTAGCGTACTAGGCCCATATCTATACTTATTATTCACTTGTGATATCCCAAAGCCAGAAAATTGCCACTTAGCAACATTTGCCGATGATACTGGTTTATTGACGGTAGAAAAATCTATTGAAAAATGCATAGAAAAACTTCAGGATGCAGTCACCCAAGTTCACAGTTGGACCACATAGTGGCAAATAAAATTAAATGAAACCAAATCAATTCATGTTGATTTTACAAACAAAAATATAAATCTCATACAAATTACAATTAACAACATTCCCATACCATATTCAAATCAGGCAAAATATCTAGGTATGACACTTGATGCCAAATTGCGCTGGAAAGCACATGTTAAGAAAAAAAAAGAAGAACTTGAGAGAAGGTATAGAAAAATGAACTGGCTAATTGGAAGGAAGTCCAATTTAACAATTCATAATAAGTTACTGCTTTATAGACAAATACTGAAACCAGTATGGACATATGGTATTCAACTATGGGGTTGTGCTAAAGAGAGTAACATTCTAGTTGTACAGAGATTTCAAAATAAAGTATTAAGAAACATTGTGAATGCACCTTGGTACGTTCGAAATAGTGACCTTCATCGAGATCTAAAAATCGAAACAGTAGCAGAGACTATAAAAAAGTACGCAAAAAGCCATGAAGATAGACTCCATCGCCATGTGAATGTGGAAGCAATTCAGCTTCTAGACAATACTATGCTAGTTCAAAGACTAAAAAGAGTGAAGCCGTTTGAGCTAGTAAACTAAGTGAATTACACATAAAAATAAAATAATGCTAAAAACACAACACAATTGTGAGTTACAGACTAAACAAAGCAGGGAGAACTGTTGAGAGAACCCTAAGTTTAAATCTGACTTTTCTAGTAAACTAAGTTAAAACAAAATTGCTAATTAGTCTTACTGACTAGATTGTAATACAATAAACACAGTGTGTTTGACAAATAAAAAAAAATGTGCATGCCATAACACTGTTACCCAAAAATATTTTTGTTTGTGTTTCCGAAAACGGCATTAGAGTTTTTTGACAAATGTGATCTATTTATGCAGTACATTGCATCCAAGCTATAAGTGCACTCTAAACACACCAAAATAATATGAATATAAGAACCAATATAACTTTAAAACTAACACAAAACAAGCAGTTTCCAGCTAAAATAACCACAAAAAGTGCATACCTTGGTATGATATCTGACTGTAGGACACCTAACAACGGGTCTTAAAGGTCCAGCAGCTGGTCTGGGAGCGATGGCCCTTGCCTTCTTAAGCCTGTTCTGGTGGCGCCTGTGTTTGCGAGCCGGCTGGTTGAACCAAGTTTTTACGAACCTCTGCCAATCCTTGTGGAAATGCCCATTTGGGATCATGTTATTACCCTTGGGTGCCATGGCTAAATCGGCCTTTTTACGGCGATTATTTTAAAAACACGTGCAGACCTCGAAACGGACGACACACGAAAAGGTTAACAAAAATGACAAGTTTGCTGTCAAAGACGTCAACGTTTAAATGTTGGCAGCATTGTATGGGGTGCGTTCGCAAATCCTCTTCGGGCATTAAGGTGACCAACCCCAAGAACGATCTTTATTTTTTTTTACCAACCCTACCCGGGAATTTCTATTTAACTAACCAAGAATTTAATGACCAACAAATTTTCGCATTTTTCGGCGTAAGGCCGACTTGTTCGTAGATGAAACAAATACTAACTTACAAGTCTAAGCTGTTACCACTTCTAAACAGCTACAGTGACCTATCAGTCAGCTACAACTCAGTTTTATCCCAAAAACCACCTTCCCCCAGCTTTTACCACCAAAAAACCAACTACTACCACCTACACCTAGCCTCTGTTGCTAAAAAAGCAACTACTAGCAACCTGCCCTAGGTTCTACCACTCAAAAATCATCTACTACCACTTCCCCCTAGCTTCTACCACCAAAAAACTAACTACTACCACCTTCCCCTAGACTCTATCAATAAAAAATCAACTGCTACCACATTCCCCTACATTCGAAAACCAAAAAATTAACTACTACCACCTTCCCCTAGCCCCTACCAATAAAAAATCAACTACTACCACTTGCCCTTAGATTCTACCACCAGAAAATCAACTACTTCCACCTTCCCCTAGCCTCTACCAATAAAAAATCAACTACTACCACTTCCCCTTAGATTCTACCACTAGAAAATCAACTACTACCACATTCCCCTAGCTTCTACCAGCAAAAAACCAACTACTACCACATTTCCCTAGCTTCTACCACCAAAAACCCAACTAGTACCACCTTCCCCTGGCCTCTACCACTAAAAAATCAACTACTAACATCTCCCCCTAGATTCTACCACCAAAAAATCAACTACTACCACCTTCCCCTAGCTCCTTCCAACAAAAAACCAACTACTTCCACCTCCCCCTAGCCTCTACCACTTAAAAGACCACCTCCCCATAGATTCTACCCCCAAAAAATCAACTACTACCACCTCCCCCTAGATTCTAAAACCAAAAAATCAACTACTACCACCTTCCCCTAGCCTCTACCAATAAAAAATGAAGTACCACCACCTCCCTCTAGATTTTACCACCAAAAAATCAACTACTACCACCTTCCCCTAGCTTCTACCAACAAAAAACCAACCACTACCACCTCCCCCTAGCCTCTACCACAAAAAAATCAACTACTACCACCTCCCTTTAGTTTTTACCATAAAAAAAATCAACTACTCCCACCTTTCCCTAGCTTCTACCACCAAAAAATCAACTACTACAACCTCCCCCTAGATTCTACCCCCAAAAAATTAACTTCTACCACTTCCCCCTAGATTCTAAAACCAAAAAATCAACTACTACCACCTTCCCTTAGCCTCTACCACAAAAAATTAACTACTACCACCTCCCTCTAGTTTCTACCATCAAAAAATTAACTACTACCACCTTTCCCTAGCTTCTACCACCAAAAAAACAACTACTACCACCTTCCCCTAGACTCTAACAATAAAAAATCAACTACTACCACATTCCCCTACTTTCAAAAACCAAAAAATTAATTACTACCACCTTCCCCTAGCCCCTACCAATAAAAAATCAACTACTACCACTTCCTCTTAGATTCTACCACCAGAAAATCAACTACTACCACCTTCCCGTAGCCTCTACCATAAAAAAATCAACTACTACCACCTCCCTCTAGTTTCTACCACCAACAAATCAACTACTATCACCTTTTCCTAGCTTCTACCACCAAAAAACCAACTACTACCACCTTCCCCTAGACTCTACCAATAAATAATCAACTACTACCACATTCCCCTAGCTTCTACAACCAAAAAACCAACTACTACATACCTTCCCCTAGCCTATACCAATGAAAAATCAACTACTACCACTTCTCCCTAGATTCTAGCACCAGAAAATCAACACTACCACCTTCCCCTAGCCTCTACCAATAAAAAATCAATTACTACCACCTTCCACCAATGTGGTAGTAGTTGGTTTTTTGTTTGGACCTCAAACAATTCGCTGATATCAAAAATTATAAAAAAAAACGTTGGTCAGTAAAATTCTGGTCCGTTAAATAGGTAGTCCCACCCCACCCTTTCCTTTTAAGGTACATTTCAGCGAATTTGCTGCCGGCGCGGCGGCTAGAGACCCTGTATGTATGATATAAACTTAAACTTTGCTATTCCAGCCAAACTTCTTTACGTTCAATTTCCTAAGAGTCATTGGCAGCGGTAATAGCCAAGTTTAGAAAAACATTTCCAAACTAGTAAGAACCATTCATTTTGAAATTTGTATTGTAGAACTTGGCTTTACTTTTATCTACCACTACGCGTACTTGGCTTTTTTTACATAAAATGTTTTTGTTATGATTTCACTGCTTTTTTAAAGGATTTGGATAATACAGTGAAACCTCCCATAAGCGGACACTCACGGTTCCGTCGATTTTGTCCGCTTATTAGAGGTGTCCCCTTAAGAGAGGGAACTGCGAAATTGTAATATATATTTATTAACAATTTCCGCTGCTTGAGTTTTTTTGATATTAAATTTTTCAGCGATCTTTCGTGCTGATAGATGTTCCTTCTCCGAAACGTTAACAACTTCCATTTTTTCACGTAAACTAAGAAGATTTTTACTAGGCACTATTTCAAAGAGATCTATTACTAGGTACCCAATTGAACAATAAAAATAAAACACAGCAGTCCCGCCCCGCCGAATAAAATATGTTGTAAATACGACAGAAATATTTAGTGTCCGCATTAAAACGGGAAGGGGTAATTCTCCGGCTGCAGAGTTCATTGTTGCCAACATACTACATAATGTTGATGCCCATGTCGTGCAGCACTCCGTCCCGTTGTCAGAGGTTCGCGTCCGGTTAAGAGAGTGTCCGGTTATAGGAGGGAATTTTACATGTAAAGACATAGTAAAAAGCTTGGTTCCAAAAAATTTGTCTGCTTAAAGGGAGTGTCCGCTTAATAGAGATGTCCGCAAGGAGAGGTTTCACTGTATTTAAGTTTTAAAGTAGTAAAATATACGGGATCTTGTTCAAAACTTTTGCAATGCCTTATTAAAAATGTTGAGTTTTTTTTATATTTTCCTATGGTTTTTTCATAGTTCTTATCAGCCTTCTAAAGCTCAGCTCTCTAGTGTTCCTGGAAGTAGGCAATATTAATTTTACATAACTTTACATTTACAGGGCAGGAAAGTAAATTAAAATCTTAGTATTTTTAATTTTTTTTTCTATAGACAATGCTAATTTACATAACTTTCCATTTATAGGGGAGGGAAGTTAATTAAACTTTGGGGTTTTTTAATTTTCTTTTATAATTTTAACATAGTTCCTATCGGCCTTCCAAATCTCAGCTCTCGAGCGTTTCTGGAAGTGGACAATGTTACTTTTACACAACTTTGCATTTATAGGGGAGGGAAGTAAATTAGAATTTTGGGGTGTTTTAATTTTTTTCTTTAGTTTTATCATAGTTCCTATCAGTCTGCCATATCTAGAAGTGGGCAATGTTACTTTTACATAACTTTACATGTATAGGGGAGGGAAGTAAATTAGAATTTTGGGGTTTTTAAATTTTTTTCTATAGTTTTATCATAGTTCCTATCAGTCTGCCATATCTGGAAGTGGGCAATGTTACTTTTACATAACTTCACATTTATAGGGGAGGGAAGTAAATTAGAATTTTGGGGTTTTCTGATTTTTTCCGGGGGTTTGGTCATAATTTCTATCAGTCTGCCAAATTTCAGCTTTGTAGCGTGTCTGGAAGTACAGTAGAATTTTGATGATCTGTACATGAGTGAGTGAGTGACAATTTCGACGTTTTTTGAAATTTCGTAACTACTTCAGTACTTTTGGGAATTCCATGAAACTAAACATGAAGGGATTGTTAACTCCATGGAGATCTACGACTGTGCAAAGTTTGAGATTCGTAGCTCATTCCGAAGTAGAGTTTTAGATAGGTCAAATATCGGCTGAAATGTTTCAAGAAAAGATGGTACGGCGCGTGAACTTGGCGAGGCACTGCCGTGCCCCCAGATTTACCTCCTAAATAGTCAACCACACCGTCAAACCACACCGTCAAATAAATGAAAAAACGCAAAAAAACGGAGGTAAAAACGTCAAAAATACCTTAAAATCACACGAACTCTCAATACAAACAAAGCAACTTGTCCGCTGGTGACGTAAGCAGACACTGTTCGTCTCGATGAGCGACGCTAACATAGAGTTAAATGGAAATAAGCAATCCTGTGTGTTTATAATCGTTGGTCTATTCTATCCAATTCTTTTTCTAAGGGCCGGTTTATCAATGGCGGGGTATCTCTTCGTGATAGCTAGCTCTGGGCCAACTCTGACCTTGGGGTAACCCTCGAGTTAAAGAGAAAAGTGCTTATCCACGCGATTTTAACCCAGAGCTCCGAAACTCGCAGGTTGGCAATGCTGGTAACAATCGACCATCTAAGTTTTTCCTTCTTATTTAATAGTCTGTGGAATTTTTGACATTTTGTATTGTTGGTTTCGGGTGTTTTGTTAAAAAATATTATTTGGAAAAAACTTATTCAGTTTCTTCAGTTATTGTCTTCTAGCCTGTAAGTATCCACTATATGTATGATGAAAATAATTTAGCTACATTAAAATTAGCATGTAGTTCCGACTTTGTAAATTGTTTCTGTTGTACTTAACTACTAATTATAGTCTAGAATAAAAATGCATCTATGGGTGCCTATCTACCTATTAAAGCTAGATAATTTAAGAGATAAAATAAGTTAAAAGCAAATGGATTAATGTCTTTGGTATTGGATTATAATTCTGCATTTTTTAAGTTTATTTTTAAACTAATACACCTATTTTATTTTTGTTACAGTTCATGTCTTTACAAGGAAACGAAACAAACTTCTACATTTTAATAAAGAAATATCAATAAGGCATATCAACAAGAAATAGTGGTACTAGTTTCTGACACATCAACATTTTATCCCAGAATGACAGCAGAGGCTTCCTGGGTGACCAGAAAGTGTTTAAAAACCTTGATGTGATATATTATTTATTCTGTAGCATATTTTTTGAATTATAAAAGTGCTCTAACATGTTGCAATAATTTAAGTATTTTATTTTGATATATATATATATATATATATATATATATATATATATATATATATATATATATATATATATATATATATATATAAATTTATTTGTTGATTATTTCTGATTCCTAAAATACTGTTGTATAAGAAAAGAACTTAATAGTCATTTTTTCGGGGGCCGCCAAATAAAAATTTTAAAAACTCAGTGTTTAAAATATACATTCACTTTTTATTTTGCATTTTTAAATACATATTAAAAGTATAATAGAAAAAAGAATATTTATTTTTGGCTTGCTTGGTAGACTGCTCCCATTGCAATAATCTTCATGTCATGTCCATCATCTCAGCCTCGCACAATAAAAAGTATCACCGCAAGTGTTTTAAAAATTTCGGAGCATCCTATTTAACACTAAAATTGAAGAACACAAGTTGAATGTTATGCTTTTGAGAAAAATCAACCAAAAAAAAAAACACTTCAAAATAATTGGAAATTTTGACGTTAACCCAGAGCTAAATACGCTACCCTGCCGTTCGAGCGCGGGTCAAGTTAGCCTAGGGTTAACCCTCGAGTTTGCATTTCCCCTTGGATGGATAAACAATTTTGACAACTTTAACCTGAGGCTATCTCTAACTCGAGGGGTAACCCTCCATTGATAACCCGGCTGGGTCGGCCCTAAAGATTACGATTAATTTGCATGACTTGTTTTGGGGTACGTTCAGATTGAAACGTCGGGCGAGACGTCTTGCCGAGCGAATGACGTTATGGGTAAATCGCCGGACGTCTTGCCTTTGTGAACGGTATAGATGTAATAAACATAACCTTAAAATATATTTTTTTTCAAAATTACTGATAAATTTGATCAGATTTAAAAATTTGTTACAGTTTATTTAGTAGAGTTAACATAAACACAAATAAGTGTTTTTTTTTGTTTTGAAAAATGGAAATAGAGAGTCATTTGGAATACCCGACTTTTGGTGGCTGAGAGTTTTATTATTGACAAATAAAGTTTTGTTTTAGATTTAAAAGTTGTGTTTTCTGTAAATTTATTTTCTTTGTTGTACAAGCAATACAGGTATTAAGTTCCTCTGCTCAACACATTCAAAGGAAATAAATAAATTTGAAAATTAATAGTTATATGTACATACATGTGCAATATAATATAATAGCGTATGACAATGAGAATGCGAATGAAGACAAAGTCTCAAAGTGTTTGCTGGGGCGTTGAGCGATCTTCAATTACTGATGAGAGTTAATTATCGTCCTTAAGGTTAGATCCAGGTCTAGAGGTTAATAGGTTTAGGACTGAGCGTATTCAAAAGACAATTGAATTTTGCTGACGTTTCGACTATAATAAGGATTAGCTCTGAAGAAGACTAAAAATATAGTCGAAACGTCAGCAAAATTCAATTGTCTTTTGAATATGCTCAGTCCTAAACTTATTAACCTCTAGACCTGGATCTTCAATTACATTATATCAAACCTCTTTATATGGTTACATTATCTACTATTAAATAAAGAATACAAATATACATCGTTTAAATGTATTTTATTTTAATTTGAAAGCACAAAGTAATATCTAGGTATAATATTGTTTATATTCCTATAACAATTTGTCCAAATAAAAATCCATTCTCCTAATTAGAAACTAAACAGTCAAAATGAAATTCTGTACAGGTTCAATTGCATCTGAAAGAGTGTTTTCCTAAAAGGAGTGCTGCTGCAAGAGGATTCATTCTGCTTGAAAAACTGCTTGATACTCTTGCATGGTGCGATGTGAAACCCGTAACCAATACATTTGCAGATGATTTCAAATTATTTATTGAAGTTCTGAACGTAGATGATTGTGAATCACTGCAGAGCGACCTTCAAAATATGGCTAACTGGTGTTCGCAAAATTCTTTTAACCTTAATTTAACAAAATGTAGTTGTATGTCCTTCTCTCTTAACAGGAACATTGTTGACTACAATTATAGTCTTAATGGTGTAGACCTCATGAGAGTTTCTTCTCAAAAAGACTTAGGTGTTATTTTTGATGCTAGCTTATCTTTTTCAGAACATATATTGTCAAAAATTAAAAGTGCTCAAAGAGTTGCTGGGTTTATCTCAAGGAATACGAGAAACTTTGATGTAGAAGTGAGTCTCCATTTGTTTGACAGTCTGGTCTTGCCGATTTTGGGATATGGCTCCATTATCTGGTCTCCTCAATATAACGTATGGGTAAATATAATTGAAAGTGTCCAAAGAAAATTCCTAAAAAATATGTATTATAAAAAATTTAAAGTTTATCCTAAACAGGGATGTGATAATAAATATCTTTTGGGCTTATTCAACAGATTATCTCTTGAGAAAAGAAGAGTAAAAATATTACTATGTACTATGTTTAGAATTTTAAAAGACCAGATAAATTGTCCAGAAATTCTCTCTCAATTACCTTTTGCGGTACACCGTACCAGCTCTCGTAGTAGGAATACTTTTTATCTTGCCTATCCGCGAACGAATCTATATAAAACCTCTCCTATTTATAAGATGTGCACTCTATTCAATACATATGCATGTGATATCGATATTGACACAATCAATTTAAAAGAATTTAAAAAACTAATACATCATAGGCTTAGCGTAAGCTAGATTTAGCTAAATCATCGTTCTATCGCGGATGGGCGACTTAATTAACTTAATTACCTAGATCGTTGTCTTTTTGTTCTTCCGTTGCGTTTTTTTTTATGATCATGTTTTCTTTTATGACTGTTGGTGCGGTTTTCTTGGTTTTATAGGTTTTAAAAGTGTATATGTTACGATTATTTGTATTTTACTTTAATGTTTGTATTTATTTTATTGTTATACTTATTTTTATTTTACTGACATACTTTTCAGTCTATAGTCATACTTTTTTTGTGTTTTTTTTTTATTGTTTTATCCTGTTTTTTATCGTTTTTATATTTTTCTGATCTTTTTGTTAAGTATATTTATTTTATTGACTTTATTCTATAATTTAAATTTTTATTATTTTTATAATTTAAATTTTTATTATTGCTCTATTTGATTTTTTAATCCTATTTTTATAATCAAATTTCATGTAATAGTTGTTTATCAACATTATTTATTGCTGACATTTTGATTTGATAATTATTATTATTTTGGTTGGAATTGGTTCGCCCATTGGTTGACACACTCCTTTTTTTCTGTTGGTCCATCATAGTTACTTATGATAACCTGGTTTATAACTGTGTGGAGGAGGGCAGGATGTGCTTGTCTGATGGGTGGACCAATTCCAACCTTTAGAATTAAGCTACAGTATTTGTAATTGGCGCTGGCTGTAGATGCTGTTTTTTCAAATAAATAAATAAATAAATAAAAATAAATAAAATAAATAAATACAGTTTTGAGGGTCGATTTACACAGCAACATAACAAAAAATTGAATTTTAGAGTAAATTTTCATATTTTCGTTTTTTTTCTAGCAGCTGATTATGGTAAAATGGAGCTTTAAAACAAGGCATTAACTTTATCCATTGTGCTATGTTACTATGGGTAAACCATCATGCATACCCTAGCAAAAATCCCACAAAGAAAAATACTCTGTCAATCTATGGGCACCTAAGCTCACACTAGTTACTATAGTTATAGTGTGCGTGTGAGCTAATATAACTAAAAACTGAAATATATTACCTTTCGTTTGATACCACACAAGCCATGTTTTGACTTAAACTCTAATTTTTGAAATCTACCTTCACCATTTTTTTTTCAAAAAACTAAAATGTAGGTTGTTTAACTCCAGACTTAATTACCTTTTGTTTGATATCACACAATATCACTCTCACCCTTTTATTTGACTTGCGTACGGTGGATTTTGTTCATTTTTAAATCTCGACCGAAAACCCAGCCTAGGTACCAAACTGCATTCAAATCGGGCAAGTGGTTTTTGAGTTATGCGCGTTGGTCGTTACAGACAGACAGACACACGGCGCGACAAAAAAGTTTCAAAATCATCTGAAACGCAAATATATAAAAATATTTAAAATCAGAGCAATTTTTTTTTCTCGAAAAAATTAGGATCACAATAGCTCACACTACTATAGTATAGTAGTAGTGTGAGCTAATAGGTAACTACATTTAATGTTTTCTATACGGGATATACCTAAAACAAACCCAACCATAACAAATTTTGCTTCTACAATCTTTTGAAAATGGGAACTTTTGTGATGTTTTTATGTGGGTTTCTTGTCAGTGGTAAGGACTTAACCCTTCTAAAGAAACGTAGAACTCACCTGTCAAAAATCAAACAAGTGTTTTTTGTCTTCAAGAAAAAGTAAAATTTGATTATTTATTTATGGAAAATGCCACTTTTATGTAATATGTTTTCGAAAATATAAAACAAAAAATAAAAAAATTGGGGGCTCATAGAGAAGGGTGTAAAAGGCGATTCGCCCGACGTTATTTTCTGCCAATATGAACGAGAGTAACTTTCACCCAGTATTTAATCTGAACGGATTTGAGCGCACCCGACTACATCCGACGTGCTATCTGAACGTACCCTTGATTTCAAAAAACAACTGGATTGTCAAAAAATGTAAATAAAGCAATTTTTTTTTAATATATGAATCAGTTTATTTCTTTTAGTTTCTTTGTGGTCCGTTTAATCAATTAATAAAGTATCTTACATGATTTTATTACGCATTAGTTACAGATAAGTAACAAAAGGACATTGAATTAATATATTTTCTAAATTAATTTATAACCTAGATCAAAAAAATGTTAGCCGCCCCTGAAGGCTCCACAAACAACGTGGATAACACGCCCCTCGTTTCCAGTTCCGTAATAAGAAAAATGTCAGGAATTTTTAAGAAAAACCCAAATTTACCATTAAATGATGGTGGGCCAAGTTATGTTGAGTTCGGGTCCTTCTCTGAGGAGACAAGTACTAGGACATTGGGAACTTTTGCAGGAGTGTTCGCCCCTGTGACACTGTCCATGTTTTCAGCTTTGATTTTTTTGAGAATGGGTAAGTATGAAGATAAGGTAAAATGCCCAGTTATTCATAATGTAAGCCCAAAAATTGAGGAAAAAACATTCTAAAATTATTAGTTTTAAAGTATATTTACTTTTTTAAATTGCAAAACTTTCTTTTAACCTTTTGTGATAGATGTTAATTGTCAAAATTGTAAGAAATAAAATTTATGAATATAAAAAAAATTATTAAAACTTTTAAGTTTTATTATTTGTCAGTTATTGATAGGGAAATTTTGTGAAATTTTAGTTATTGATATCCCAGCAATTGCTACTTTTTTTACTAGTTATCATGAGTTATTTAAAAGAAAAATTGAGAGAAAAATGTCTAAATATTTCAAGATGCATTATTTAGATCACATTCAAACTTAAAAATTTGATATGATGACATTACTCAGAAAACTCAAAAATATTTTTCAAAAATATTAACAAAATTTAATTTTAGGCTCCTGCTTTTATAATGAATGAGTATAGGTGTATCCATAATTGGAAAATGTAAGGGAAAATGTTTTGTATCCAGTAATTGATATGCCCATTTTTTTAGGTTATTTAGAATAAAATTAAGATAGAAATGCAAAAGTAGTATTTTTCAATTCTTGCTATATCTCCCTGTGTAAAAATCACTATTTTATCTTCATAAACAAAAAAGGTATACAGTTCAAAAAATGCACCTCCCTTATTTTGTTCTTAAGAAACCTTCAGAAAAACAGTGTCCACAGGTCACATTCAAAGAGAAACTAAATATTTCTTAAGGGAAAAGCAGAACAATAACAAAATTTTGTACAGAGTTTCTGTATACTCTGACTCACTAGTTTCCACCTTTAAATACAATTTAACACTTATAGAAGTCTTTTTTTGGGAAAAAATATTCTAGGGTATCAATCATGAGCAAGGTGTCAATCACTGGGCATTTTAAATTAGTTATTTTTTAAGGAAGACCTAACTGTCATTTCTTCTACACCCATCAGAAATCAGAGACACTGATGATGGCTATTTAAGCATGCTCTGTCAATCAAATAAAAACCCTACACAAAATACAAAACTTATGTTTATTTATCACCAGGGTTCAGCGGATATATATCAAGTGATATATATCATGATATATATATATATATATATATATATATATATATATCTTTCTATCATTGTTGCGTCAGTGTTAACGAAAATCCATATCATTATTGCTTCACCGACATTGTTGCGTCCGAATACCGGACACAATAGTGCAATCCCATGTTATTTGCGAACAGAGAAGATTTTTACAATGACAATCAGACAGATTTTTAGATCTTTTAGAGAGCTATAATATGCTATGTCTTATTTTTTCTACTTCAAAATTTAAAGCATTGGCGCCAAAAAAACCCGCAAAAAATCGGACACAATAATGATAACTAAATAAAATCTGGTGTATATTTTTAGTTTGAGATAATTCCGGTAGAGGCGACACTCCTTTTTGTATACTTTTTTTGGTTTTACTTCTCTATCATTCTTGCTTCCACAGATTTGGCAACATTGCGTTTATTATTATTTAATATATTCCTGCATTTTATGAGTTTGCAATATCTAAATCCCTTGACCAGGATTAAAATTGTTTTCTTATTTTCATTTAACGCCAATATACAAAAGATTTATGTTTAATGTTTAAACTTTGAGTTTTCTGTCAATCTATATATTTTCTCGGTATATTTTTGATACCGGATTGACCAACATTATATTTGCACCATTTCTTGGATATATACAGTTATTTTGTGCCAAAATAATCAGTCGGATGTGTGAGTTCAAAGTGTCTACATACTGATGGATAGAGACGACCCAGTGAAGATGGTAAACTGGTAGAGGATTACCTGTCACTTAGCATGAAACTGTCTGTGTCATCGTGTGCTTAGAAAATGCATACCTATACATAAAGACAATCCTCTTCCTGTTTCCGCAATAAACTGTCGCGATCATGGGATTGACAACTTGTGGAATGGAAGGCAAACCAAGCGATTTTTAATAAGTCGTAATGCTAACTCAAATAAAAAAAATTGCAATGTGGAAACGATCTACCTTTCTGAATAAGAAAGAACTAATTTAAGAACTAATTTCGCTAAGATGTTAATAATGACGTTTGTCTAAGTTATTTATCATAGACAGCCTAGGATTAATTAGATAATAAAATAGAACTCAACTTAAGTTGCCATTGGAAACAAAATTAGTAAATAACTCAAAGTATGTTATTATTATTAAATAAAATAAATAAAACCCCAAACAAAGCCTCGGAGCAATGGCCTGATATTCTCGAAGACAAAAAAGTAAAACCAAAGGACTATAGCTAAATATAGCTAAATGGAACGTACAGGGTGTCTCATTATAGTTTTCCCACCCTTTTACACCATTAATAATTGATATAGGAATATAAAAGAAATTGTGTTCGAATTAAACACAATTTCTTTTATATTCCTATATCAATTATTAATGGTGTAAAAGGGTGGGAAAAAATATAATGAGACACCCTGTACAGGGAGCGAACCAAAGGTTGGACATTATTGCAACCGAATTGCAGAATAGGAAGATAGACATTATGGCACTCACAGAGATAAAAAAAGAAAGGAACATGTACAAGTAGTGTCGGTAACTTTATTCACAAAATAAAGGAGAGCAGCCAAAATCTTTATTAATCAAGAAAAATCTCAAAAATAAGACTACAGACTACGAGTGCATTAATGTTGAAGATGCTTGGACATAATATAAGCATAATAATAGCCTACGCACCATCAGATGACGAAAGATTAGCTACAAAACAAATGTTCTTCATTTTAAATATTTCTTAAGGGAAAAGCAGAACAATAACAAAATTTTGTACAGAGTTTCTGTATACTCTGACTCACTAGTTTCCACCTTTAAATACAATTTAACACTTATAGAAGTCTTTTTTTGGGAAAAAATATTCTAGGGTATCAATCATGAGCAAGGTGTCAATCA
Organism: Aspidapion aeneum; assembly: GCA_963576565.1. NCBI lineage: Eukaryota > Metazoa > Arthropoda > Insecta > Coleoptera > Brentidae > Aspidapion > Aspidapion aeneum. The sequence continues at coordinate 27,684,905 of OY755041.1, read as the reverse complement.
CTGGGCATTTTAAATTAGTTATTTTTTAAGGAAGACCTAACTGTCATTTCTTCTACACCCATCAGAAATCAGAGACACTGATGATGGCTATTTAAGCATGCTCTGTCAATCAAATAAAAACCCTACACAAAATACAAAATTTATGTTTATTTATCACCAGGGTTCAGCGGATATATATCAAGTGATATATATCATGATATATATATATATATATATATATATATATATATATATATCATGATATATATATATATATATATATATATATATATATATATATATATATATATATATATATATATATATATATATATATATATATATATATATATCTTTCTATCATTGTTGCGTCAGTGTTAACGAAAATCCATATCATTATTGCTTCACCGACATTGTTGCGTCCGAATACCGGACACAATAGTGCAATCCCATGTTATTTGCGAACAGAGAAGATTTTTACAATGACAATCAGACAGATTTTTAGATCTTTTAGAGAGCTATAATATGCTATGTCTTATTTTTTCTACTTCAAAATTTAAAGCATTGGCGCCAAAAAAACCCGCAAAAAATCGGACGCAATAATGATAACTAAATAAAATCTGGTGTATATTTTTAGTTTGAGATAATTCCGGTAGAGGCGACACTCCTTTTTGTATACTTTTTTTGGTTTTACTTCTCTATCATTCTTGCTTCCACAGATTTGGCAACATTGCGTTTATTATTATTTAATATATTCCTGCATTTTATGAGTTTGCAATATCTAAATCCCTTGACCAGGATTAAAATTGTTTTCTTATTTTCATTTAACGCCAATATACAAAAGATTTATGTTTAATGTTTAAACTTTGAGTTTTCTGTCAATCTATATATTTTCTCGGTATATTTTTGATACCGGATTGGCCAACATTATTTTTGCGCCATTTCTTGGATATATACAGTTATTTTGTGCCAAAATAATCAGTCGGATGTGTGAGTTCAAAGTGTCTACATACTGATGGATAGAGACGACCCAGTGAAGATGGTAAACTGGTAGAGGATTACCTGTCACTTAGCATGAAACTGTCTGTGTCATCGTGTGCTTAGAAAATGCATACCTATACATAAAGACAATCCTCTTCCTGTTTCCGCAATAAACTGTCGCGATCATGGGATTGACAACTTGTGGAATGGAAGGCAAACCAAGCGATTTTTAATAAGTCGTAATGCTAACTCAAATAAAAAAAATTGCAATGTGGAAACGATCTACCTTTCTGAATAAGAAAGAACTAATTTAAGAACTAATTTCGCTAAGATGTTAATAATGACGTTTGTCTAAGTTATTTATCGTAGACAGCCTAGGATTAATTAGATAATAAAATAGAACTCAACTTAAGTTGCCATTGGAAACAAAATTAGTAAATAACTCAAAGTATGTTATTATTATTAAATAAAATAAATAAAACCCCAAACAAAGCCTCGGAGCAATGGCCTGATATTCTCGAAGACAAAAAAGTAAAACCAAAGGACTATAGCTAAATATAGCTAAATGGAACGTACAGGGTGTCTCATTATAGTTTTCCCACCCTTTTACACCATTAATAATTGATATAGGAATATAAAAGAAATTGTGTTCGAATTAAACACAATTTCTTTTATATTCCTATATCAATTATTAATGGTGTAAAAGGGTGGGAAAAAATATAATGAGACACCCTGTACAGGGAGCGAACCAAAGGTTGGACATTATTGCAACCGAATTGCAGAATAGTAAGATAGACATTATGGCACTCACAGAGATAAAAAAGAAAGGAACATGTACAAGTAGTGTCGGTAACTTTATTCACAAAATAAAGGAGAGCAGCCAAAATCTTTATTAATCAAGAAAAATCTCAAAAATAAGACTACAGACTACGAGTGCATTAATGTTGAAGATGCTTGGACATAATATAAGCATAATAATAGCCTACGCACCATCAGATGACGAAAGATTAGCTACAAAACAAATGTTCTTCATTTTAAATATTTCTTAAGGGAAAAGCAGAACAATAACAAAATTTTGTACAGAGTTTCTGTATACTCTGACTCACTAGTTTCCACCTTTAAATACAATTTAACACTTATAGAAGTCTTTTTTTGGGAAAAAATATTCTAGGGTATCAATCATGAGCAAGGTGTCAATCACTGGGCATTTTAAATTAGTTATTTTTTAAGGAAGACCTAACTGTCATTTCTTCTACACCCATCAGAAATCAGAGACACTGATGATGGCTATTTAAGCATGCTCTGTCAATCAAATAAAAACCCTACACAAAATACAAAATTTATGTTTATTTATCACCAGGGTTCAGCGGATATATATCAAGTGATATATATCATGATATATATATATATATATATATATATATATATATATATCTTTCTATCATTGTTGCGTCAGTGTTAACGAAAATCCATATCATTATTGCTTCACCGACATTGTTGCGTCCGAATACCGGACACAATAGTGCAATCCCATGTTATTTGCGAACAGAGAAGATTTTTACAATGACAATCAGACAGATTTTTAGATCTTTTAGAGAGCTATAATATGCTATGTCTTATTTTTTCTACTTCAAAATTTAAAGCATTGGCGCCAAAAAAACCCGCAAAAAATCGGACGCAATAATGATAACTAAATAAAATCTGGTGTATATTTTTAGTTTGAGATAATTCCGGTAGAGGCGACACTCCTTTTTGTATACTTTTTTTGGTTTTACTTCTCTATCATTCTTGCTTCCACAGATTTGGCAACATTGCGTTTATTATTATTTAATATATTCCTGCATTTTATGAGTTTGCAATATCTAAATCCCTTGACCAGGATTAAAATTGTTTTCTTATTTTCATTTAACGCCAATATACAAAAGATTTATGTTTAATGTTTAAACTTTGAGTTTTCTGTCAATCTATATATTTTCTCGGTATATTTTTGATACCGGATTGGCCAACATTATTTTTGCGCCATTTCTTGGATATATACAGTTATTTTGTGCCAAAATAATCAGTCGGATGTGTGAGTTCAAAGTGTCTACATACTGATGGATAGAGACGACCCAGTGAAGATGGTAAACTGGTAGAGGATTACCTGTCACTTAGCATGAAACTGTCTGTGTCATCGTGTGCTTAGAAAATGCATACCTATACATAAAGACAATCCTCTTCCTGTTTCCGCAATAAACTGTCGCGATCATGGGATTGACAACTTGTGGAATGGAAGGCAAACCAAGCGATTTTTAATAAGTCGTAATGCTAACTCAAATAAAAAAAATTGCAATGTGGAAACGATCTACCTTTCTGAATAAGAAAGAACTAATTTAAGAACTAATTTCGCTAAGATGTTAATAATGACGTTTGTCTAAGTTATTTATCGTAGACAGCCTAGGATTAATTAGATAATAAAATAGAACTCAACTTAAGTTGCCATTGGAAACAAAATTAGTAAATAACTCAAAGTATGTTATTATTATTAAATAAAATAAATAAAACCCCAAACAAAGCCTCGGAGCAATGGCCTGATATTCTCGAAGACAAAAAAGTAAAACCAAAGGACTATAGCTAAATATAGCTAAATGGAACGTACAGGGTGTCTCATTATAGTTTTCCCACCCTTTTACACCATTAATAATTGATATAGGAATATAAAAGAAATTGTGTTCGAATTAAACACAATTTCTTTTATATTCCTATATCAATTATTAATGGTGTAAAAGGGTGGGAAAAAATATAATGAGACACCCTGTACAGGGAGCGAACCAAAGGTTGGACATTATTGCAACCGAATTGCAGAATAGTAAGATAGACATTATGGCACTCACAGAGATAAAAAAGAAAGGAACATGTACAAGTAGTGTCGGTAACTTTATTCACAAAATAAAGGAGAGCAGCCAAAATCTTTATTAATCAAGAAAAATCTCAAAAATAAGACTACAGACTACGAGTGCATTAATGTTGAAGATGCTTGGACATAATATAAGCATAATAATAGCCTACGCACCATCAGATGACGAAAGATTAGCTACAAAACAAATGTTCTTCGACCAACTTGATGAGACTATCACCAAAATCGGCAATACCAGGGAAATAATTATAATAATATATTTTATTAGTCGAACTGATAGCCCAATTGTGTGAACCCACAACTTAAAAATAAATAATGGTTTTTTTAAATATATGGATATTCATCTATATACCTGGATTCAGGCATCAACAAATCTAAAATCTAATTATGCTATAGGTGGACAACACTCGGAATGAAAGTGGTATGATGTGCGGTTACTTCGTGGTGATACCTGTGGATCTGACGACCATTCGGTAAAAGCAAAAATATTATTTCCTTTCAGAAAAAATAGAGGTGAGAGTAGTAAGAGTAAAGAAAATCAAAAATACAACTTTAGAAGTCTAGAAATCGAACTCGTATGCAAATATTGTATTAGAAGCGATTAGATGAAAAATTAATAACTACAAAACACTCATTTGAAGAAACATATACAAACATAGTAAAAAGCTTAATAGAAGCAAGCAAAGAAGCTGTTGTGTACATTGAGGGTCTTTCTCTGTTTGCAGGGTCGTTTTTCCGAGTTTTTCATGAAAATTTGTCAATTTTTGGGTTTTGCTTCTGGACTCAGCAGAAACATAAACTCCAATTTCTTCTTCAAGGGTTGAAAAATCCAGAGTCCTCGAGTGTTTGAAAAATCAGCCTTCATGATAAAGTAATAAAAAAATAAAGAAGATAGAACTCAACTTAGTTTTTTCTTTAAAACATATCTAATTACAATAACCCTTCTGAAGTTTTTAAATAAAAAGTTGTCATTGGAAACAAAATTAGTAAATAACTCAAAGTTGTTATTAAATAAAATAAATAAAACCCCAAACAAAGCCTCGGAGCAATGGCCTGAAATTCTCGAAGAGAAAAAAGTAAAACCAAAGGACTCTGAACATAGCTAAATGGAACGTACAGGGAATGAACCAAAAGTTGGACATTATTGCAACCGAAGTGCAGAATAGTAAAATAGTCATTATTGCACTCACAGAGGCAAAAAAGAAAGGAACATGTACAAGTAGTGTCGGTAACTTTGTTCACATATTTACTGGAGTCCCAAAATAAAGGAGAGCAGCCAAAGGGGTATCTGTATTAATCAAGAAAAACCTCAAAAATAAGATTACAGACTACGAGTGCATTAATAAAAACATACCTCGAGTTAACACGAAGATGCTTGGACATAATACAAGCATAATAATAGCCTACACACCATCAGATGACGAAAGATTAGCTACAAAACAAATGTTCTTCGACCAACGTGATGAGACTATCACCAAAATCGGCACTACCAGGAAAATAATTATGGTTGGTGATTTTAATAATTGAACTGATAGACAAACCCAAAGCAAAATTTTAACACCATTTGGAGAGGAAGTAAAAAACGATGATTGCTTCAGACTGATGCAATTGTGTGAACCTACAACTTAAAAATAAATAATGGTTTTTTAAAAATATATGGGCATTCAGGCATCAAGAAATCTTAAGTCTAATTATGCTATAGGTGGACAACACTCGGAATGAAAGTGGTATGATGTGCGATTACTTCGTGGTGATACCTGTGGATCTGACGACCATTTGGTAAAAGCAAAAATATTATTCCCTTTCAGAAAAAATAAATAGAGGTGAGAGTAGTAAGAGTAAAGAAAATCAAAAATACAACTTTAGAAGTCTAGAAATCGAACTCGTACGCAAATATTGTATCAGAAGCGATTAGATAAAAAATAATAAATACAGAACACTTATTTGAAGAAACATATACAAACATAGTAAAAAGCTTAATAGAAACAAGAAAAGAAGCTGTTGTGTAGAAACCAACCAAAGAAAAAGTAAATCAGATTATCAAATCAGAACAATGGACAGAACACTACAAGAAACTGCTGCAGGAAACGAGACCGAAATATCTGTCAGCCTTCCCGATGAAAGACATAGAAGTACATGGAGAGGAAGTAATCATCAAAAAAGAAATGATAAAGAATAGTATTAAAAAGCTTAAATCCGAAAAAGCTAGCGGACCCGCGGGAATATACGCTATATCTCACACTGATTGAAAATTGCATTCATATCCTCAATACACAAAAAAGGAAACAAGCTGGATTGCAACAATTACAGATAAATTTCCGTAACCATTATACTAAATTGATTGTAGGGTAGGATTCTTAAGAATCTAACAGAGAATGATTTTCATGAACAAGAAGAAGAGCAAAGTGGGTTTCGTGCAGGCAGATCTTGTAGTGATAAATGTTTTTGTCTTACACAGGTAATTGGGAAAAGAAGTGCCAGAAACATAGAGACACATGTTACCTTTGTGAACCTACAAAAAGCATATGATACAGTTCCAGTGGAAAAATTATGGACAGTGTAAGAGCAAACTAATATCAATCATACATACATCATACATAAAAGCAATAAAAGAACTATATAAAGGGTCAAAATCTAAAAAAAAATGGAAATCAACTTCAAAACAATTCCTGGTAACGAAAGGTAAAAAATATTGTAAAATTTTACATTGATCGAAGGAGGTGGAGAATAGGCGTCGGACAACGTAGAAAAACGTTCTAAACCGACATAGTAGTAGTGAAATTTTACATACATGAAACAATGGTGAAAAGCATGCTGCTGTATGAAATAGAGACTTGACGCGTAACAGAAAAATACAAAACAAAAATGGAAAGTGCCGAAATGGATGCAATAAGAAGATAAATGACAATATCTAGAACAGATCATATAAGAAATGAGACCATAAAAGAATGGGAATTGAGGGAAGATGACATCACTAAAAGACAACTGATATGGTACGGCAATGTACAACGGATGAATGACGAAATACTACCAAAGCAGGTTCTAGAATGGCAACCAATATGGCGCAGAAAAGGAGGGCGTCCTAAACTGGAAGGGCAACAGTCAATCCAAAGATCAATGAGTCAAAAGAACCTGACATATTGTCAGGATCGAAGGAGGTGTAGAATAGGCGTCGGACAACGTAGAAAAACGTTCTAGTATGTTATTAAATGTCAGTTTTGACTAATAGTGTTTGTCAAGATGTATAAACTTAATATTCGTCAAATTATTTTACAACTTTTATATCAAAATTTTAACAAATTTCATGGAAACCATTTTTCCCATCCATATAAATAGTGCCTTTAAGCCAAATTAAAAAAAAACAAAATAAATTCAATAAATATAGACACTGTATATAGGAAACATACACACACGGGACAGTACCTAAATTTTAAGTCTAACCAGTCTGTTGCTACAAAACAAGGAGTTATAAGAAGTTTGTATTTAAGAGTCGTGAATATTTGTAGTAATAATGAAGAATTAACCACAGAAATCTATAACATTTAAAAGGACTTAAAACAGAATGGTTATTCCGAGAAATTAATAAACTCAACGATCTCTAAATTTAAGAACAAACCAAATGTGGCAAATTCTCAAAATAATAATCCGTTGGGTGTTATTAACATTCCATATTTTCAAGGGATTTCAGAAAACATAAGACGAAAGCCAAACACTATAATATAAAAACAGTTTTTTCATCGGGAAATCTGATAAGGCAGTGGCGAGGCGTAAGGATTTTTTTAAGGTTGACAGAAGAAAAAATTAAATATATTTTTATTTTGCATAAAAAGTACAACAAATATTTATATTAATAGTATACAGTAACTCTCTTAACTATCTTAAAAATAATAGTCTGCGTATTTTACTCGTAGTAAAATGGTCAATAACACTTTCCTTAAAATTTGGATATTAGAAATTTTATGTACACAAAAATGGAAAAATTAAACAATTAATTTTGTCTGGCGTCGACACCGACACATACGTATGGAAACCATATACGGAGTATTTCCATACTCCCTGTTACCCATTTACACAATGGCTGGCATTTGATGCAAACATTCAGAAATAAAGATACGAAAAATACACAGACACCAAATTTACATAGATAGAGTTTTTGTCAGCTCTGAGCCGATGATTTGACGTGACGAATACAAGAATAAAATATGTATTCGTAAAAGTATAACCAATTAGGACATTTTATCTTAAGGACCGGAAAAAGGATAGACTTATACCCAGTGACATTGGTATTTCAAATATGTTTGCATTATGCATCATGAGGTACCGTAGGTATTGCCATAATACGTACTATAAGGAAATAATATGCATATATAATTGAAAGCAACCAATCAGGTCATTTTTGCTTAAGCACCGCAAGGACTTATGTTTGCATCATGAATTGGCAATTACCGTGGGTATTGGAATATTATGTATATGATAGAATCCCTAACTGCAAAATAAATTGGCAAATTTTTTTTTTAAGTCACAAGCTTTTATAAAATGCACTAAAAATTAAAAAATAATTTTCTAACATTCTAATATTATCATAATAATAAAAGCGATGGCCGACTGATGGTAATTTTGACGATGTTAGCACGATAAGATATCCGTATCAATTAAATATCACTATTTGCAAGAATCAATCTAGCAGAAAAATGCAGAGGTACCAAACCCACCCAACCCGAACCAAGATACCCCAGCATTACTCTGACATAGGTATGGCAATGGCATAACATTGCGGCACATCAAACATATTTTTGATGACCTACTATGTTGAATATTCTTGAAGTGTTTAGATCACACATTTAGATTAAATTATGCTTTGATTTGCGGCCATCGCTTTTATTATTATGAAGATATTAGAATGTTTTTAATTTTTAGTGCATTTTATAAAAGCTTGTGAATTAAAAAAAATTTTACCAATTTATTTTCTACTTTTTAGTCTCAGCTATCTACTCTAACAAATGATATTTGTTCAATAACAGGACAGAAGAGTTTATTCTAGATTATAATGTAGTTTATTATTATTTAGTTGTTTGGAAACACATTTTTTTATTGGGGGAAGGAGAGGGTGGGGTAGAGGTAGAAATATATTTTTTGTGTGCATTTTGTGTCCTATTATAGAAACAGGTAGGTATTCGTGGGTAGAGGACAGACCAAAAAGAAACTAAGGTACCTTTGGCAACGTTTCGGATCTAATTAATCTATCTGAGGCTTGAAAAAGGATTAATTAAATCCGAAACGTTGCCAAAGGTACCTTAGTTTCTTTTTGGTCTGTCCTCTACCCACGAATACCTACCAATATATTTTTTGTTTGGGCTGTATTGCCATCGGACCTTTATGCATATACCAAATTTTATCAAAGTCATTTGAAGTGAAGTGTGTCAAAAATGTATTTTTTATGGAAGGGAAGGAAGGGGAATTGTAGGGTGGAAGGACATTTTTTCATTATTGTTGTATTGTCATCGGACCTCTTTATGTATACCAAATTTCATTCAAATCGAATAATGGGAAGTGTGTTAAAAACGCATTTTTCTATAGATGGGGGTAGGAGTGGTAGGATTTTTTTTCAATGTTGTATTGTCATCGGACCACTATATGTATACCAAATTTCATCCAAATCGGATAATGGGAAGGGTGTCAAAAACGCATTTTCTATGGAAGGGGGTGGGGCTAGGGGTGGGAGGATATTTTTTTTAATGTTGTATTGTCATCGGACCACTATGTTAATACCAAATTTTATCCAAATCGGATAATGGGAAGTGTGCCAAAAACTTATTTTTCTATGAAAGGGGGTGGGGGTAGGGGTGGGAGGATATTTTTTTCTTAATATTGTATTGTCGTCGGATCACTATATGTATACCAAATTTCATCCAAATCGGATAACGGGAACTGTGTCAAAAACAAATTTTTCTATGGAAGGGGGTGGAGGTAGGGGTGGGAGGATATTTTTTTCTTATTGTTGTATTATCGTCGGACCACTATGTGTATACCAAATTTTATCCAAATCGGATAACGGGAAGTGTGTCAAAAACACATTTTTCTATAGAAGGGGTGGGGGTAGGGGTGGGAGGATATTTTTTTCTTAATGTTGTATTGTCTTGGGACCACTATGTGTGTACCAAATTTCATCCAAATCGAATAATGGGAAGTGTGTCAAAAACGCTTCACAAGATTTGATAGATAGTTAGATAGTTAGACAGAACATCTGAAGCTAAATAAAAGCTTGTAATAAAAAAAGACGTCGATTTAAATCAAAACAAAATATACACGCAGAGTCGAGTATACTTCCGCTCAGCAAAATATTGCGCTTCGATATAAATTAATTATATGTGAAATGCACGCACTATCTAGCTGGCCGACTACAGTAGACAAATAGCCGAATGTATTTTCCACTCGCTCTCTCCCCCGCCAAATTGTCGCGCTTTTGCGTTGAACTGTACTCTATAGCAGTGATTTTAGAATACAATTTTTAATACGTCTACATCATCTACACCGTGTTTTTTTCGAAGCGCACTTTAGTTGAGAGGTGCGGGCTGTGCGGCGGGACCAGGATTGTCATTATTTTTGGTTTTTAGTTGTTAAATAACAAAAATAATAAATAATATACAAACAATAATTAGCATTAAGGAATATTTTTATGTAATAATAATATCCAAAATTTTGGGTAGGCACTGTCTACCTTGTCTACCCGTACGCTTCGCCACTGCGATTAAAAGTTTTGTAACTAAAACACAACCAGAAAATCCCTCAAATAATAAGAAATGTATTTACCAACTCCCGTGTGAGTGTGGTAAATCATATGTAGGTGAAACGAAACGCCATCTTCAGGTTAGAGTAAATGAACGTTTAAAAAGTACCCAATTAGGAGATATTGAAAAATCCTGTTTACCGGATCATGCATGGTCAAATGATCACAGGATTCAATGGCCTGACGGTAAAGTTTTGCATAAGGAGTCGCATTGGCGAGAATGGAAGTTATTGAAGCTGCGTTTATAATGCAGAATTAAGAAGTTTTCAGTCAACATGTGTACATAAGTAGTCAACAAGTGTACATATGGAAACCACTCCTTAAGGAAAACAAGCGCCTTAGGATAAAAAGAGGGCAGGCCATCACATCTGACTGCACACCAAGTAGTATAACTACTTTTATTCAAGACCGATATTAAAATTTAAAGAATTTAAACGGGTGCCCACGATCCATAAGAAATTGGCACGGTTCTTTGGTTCGGTTCAAACAAGTTCAAAGAAAAATAATCATATTTCGTAAACTAAAGACAAATTGACCAAAGAAATAATTAACTTTGTTTAGCTGACTGTTAATTTAAGCCATTAAAAGGAAATGTAAAAAAGATATGGGAGCTCTGCAAGTTTTAACAATTTTGTCACACCTGTGTTTTGAGCCTTTGTCAATATACGAATCCAATATCGGGCAAGAAAATATCGATAAATGAAAAGAGGGATGAAGAAGAAACAACAGGATAGGTAATAATTTTATTATTTGTCAACAAGGTGCTTATCAAACAAGGAAATTAATATTTTTAAAATAATACTTAAGCATTTGAAACGAAAATGTCGATTATAACCTGGAATTCTTAGTTGTTATTTGAAATTATAGCTTTAAATTAAAACATTTGAAAGCAAAAATTGATTGAATTGAAATCTACGTAGCTCGAATTTCTAGAACTAACAAAACTAAAACTGATTTGTAATAAATATCTGGCCGTTGCGTTGACTCACACAATTTCCTTTGTTTTCTTATTAACATAAAATTTGGCAAGCGCGCTGACGCAACAATGATACCAAGCTAAGCGAAAATTATACGATGTGGACGCAATTATGATAAGAAAGTGTCAAAAATTATACAAGGGACGCAACATTGAATGGCAAATAATTGGAAGCAATAATGTTTGTTTGTACAGTTTTTCGTATATTGCTATTTTTAGCCCAAAAATTACGACTAATCCAGAAATTTCAAAAACTGAAATATATATTATTAAAACCTTTAAAAAACAGACGTTTTCTTGGAGACGCAATAACGATGCGTTTTAAATGGAAGCAATAATGATATAAGGATCTATATATATATTTTTTTAGTTTTGTTGGTTTCTTGGGGATGTGGTTCTAATAAAACTAGCAAATATGGATTCACATTTATTGACATTTCGGTCCAAAGACCTTCTTCAGAAACAACACTTGGATATTTGTTTTCTGAGCAATTATTTTTTAGAGAAAAACTATAAATTAAACTAAATAATTAAAACACAAATAAAAATAAAAATTACTCACCATTCACTCACATTTTCACTACATTATGTCAAAATCAGTTTTAAAAAGACAGTCACACTTTTTACACGAAAACCACTTAAAAAAATTAAATACAAACAAATAACATGCATATGAAGACTCTTAGTTTTTTTTTATTACTTTACACTTTATTACCTATAAATAGCTCTTAATTATTACAATGCATTACCTACTTACTAACAAATGACCTAACTACTACTAACTAAATTTGTTTAGATTTAATTTTAAACTTGTAAGGCAACATTTGCCAAGACATATTTTTTACATTTTAGCTTAAAATTATTTACAGACTGTATGTTTTTAAGTTCCACTGGAAGATTGTTAAACAATATTAATCCTTTACTGTAAATAGTATCAACTCTGTTTTCTACAATGCTGACATAAAAGTCATTTGTTGCACGAGATCTTGTATTATACTGATGAATATTTTGAGTGAATGTTAATTCTTCACTTAAATAGTTTGGTAACATTTTATTTTTTAATTTAAAAACAAACAGTAGCATATGTTAGTCTTTGACAAACACTCATTAGAGAAAGTCTGTCGAGCATGTTTTTAATGGAAGTTGTTTTTTTACACATTAATATAGCTCTTAGTGACCTGTTTTGAATTTTTTGAAGAAATTGGATTTCCCCATTATTTAAAAAGTATAATAAAGTATAATAAAGTGGAACAGTAGTTTACTAAAAAAATATTTTCATTTTAATTTTTGTTTAAACAGCCAATGTGTGTGTGTGTGTGTTGTGGAAGGTATATTGATAAGTTTTTTGTTCTTATAATTTTACTTTTTTCGTTTTTGTTATGTATGTTTTTAAGCAATAATATTATTTTTTTTTTATTATTACAATTTAATTATGTGCAGAGGAATATATCCTATTATAGCACAAAATGAAAAATGATTACAAGAGCATCGTAAAATAAAATAACAGATTCTTAAGCTCAAGAATAAAATAAAAATACAACCAAAATAAACAATTTTTTAAATTCTTAAAATAATATTAAATTAACTGAATTAAAACCGATAAGTTTTTATGTTGAATTTGTATTTAAATATGAGTCTAATTTTTTTTTGAAAATTGTTAAGTTGCGCGCGTTCACTACATCGGCAGGCAAGCTGTTCCATTCCTCAAAGTATCGGTTGCTGACAAAGTGTAGTCTATGACTTGTTCGAAATTGCTCTTTGCGTATTTTATATGGGTGGCCCCGGAGTCTTTGATCCTCATTAAGAATGACAAGAGGTGATGGCGAGGGGAATTGGTTATGCGTCATTCTGTACATTTGAATTAAGTCGCCTCGCATGCGGCGCACAGATAATGGTTGCAATTTAAGTCTAGAAAGCCTTTCTTCGTATGGTAAATGACGAATATCAGGTGACCATCTTGTCGCTTTTCTTTGGACTTTTTCTAAAATGTTTTGGTCGCCAATTAACCAGGGGTTCCAGACAGGTGCTGCGAATTCTAAAATTGGCCGAATATACGTAGTGTACAGCTTGGCGGCGAACTCTGGTTTAGGCTTTAAAAAGGTTTTTTGTGCGATATATAATGCGCTATTGGCTTTTTTAACTGATTCGTTAACGTGCTGGGACCAGGATAAATCATCGGTTACTGTGACACTAGATCTTTTTGGGCAGTGACGCTTTGAAGCTGTAGTCCGTTGATATTGTAATGACGACAAGGATTGTTGCGACCAATGTGAACAACTACGCATTTTTCAATATTTAGGGGTAATAGCCATTCTGTACACCATAAATGAATTCTATTTAGGTCGTTTTGAATGTGATTACTTCCACTTAACGGATTTTCAAATAGCTTTTTATCATCTGCATACGCACTTGCATGACTTTCTAACGACAGAAATAGGTCTGCAGTGTAGATTAAAAATAATATGGGGCCGAGCACTGACCCCTGGGGGACGGATGACGGCACTTGTGTAGAATTTGAGAAGGAATCCGCAACGCGAACACGAAAGGTTCTATTACTTAAAAATGCTTCTATCCACATGAGTAGTTTCCCGCGTACCCCGACTTTTTTTAGTTTTAAGAGTAGTCTCTTGTGCGGAACTTTGTCAGACGCTTTACTAAAGTCCAAATATACAATGTCCAGGGGGTTACCCGCGTCTAAGGTAAGCGTCCATTCATTAAGAGATGTGATTAAGTTCGAAATTACGGATCTACCTGGCAGAAAACCATGTTATGAAGTCGGGATTATATTGCTTAGAAGCAAAAATGGCAACATTGCATTAACAATCAACCTCTCAAGGACTTTGCATATTATGCATACTAAGCTTATGGGCCTGTAATTACAGCAATCTAATTTGTCGCCTTTTTTAAATATGGGAGTGATATTTGCGGTCAACCATTCATCTGGAAGCGATGCTGTGTCAAGTGACATTCTCAGAATCTGATATATAGGTCCACTCAGCTCTACAGCGCATTCTTTGAGAACTTTTGAATTTATTCCGTCAGGCCCGGGAGCAGAGTTACTTTTCAGGCTGGTCAATATACTTTAAACATCAAGTTGAGTGAATTCAACGTTGGTTATGTCCGCCGGGTTATTCTTGCCTGTATAGTCGGGTAGCTGACCTAGAGGTTCATTTGAGTAAACCGTGCCAAAATATTTCGCAAATGTTTCTGCTGCTTCCATGTTGTCATTACATATTTGATCTTGGCTATTTCGTATTGTTGGTGTTGAGACTTTGCTTGACAGGTGTTGTCTAACGTATGAGTAGTAAGACTTGGGTTTCTGAAGTAAGGTCGTTTCAAAATTAGTTTTTTCTTTTCCAATGTCGCTTGAGAGCTGGTTTGAAAACGTTCTATGGATCTGATAGTCCCTTTGAAATTTTGTTTGTTTATATGTTTTCCAGAGTCGCTGTTTGTGTTTGATTTTTTCTATTAAATTATGATTTAGCCATGGTTTGGCAGGGTTTGTATTAACGGGTATTAACCTAGAATTGTTTTTTATACATTGTTCTAGTGTTGTTTTAAATATTGTCCACATTTGATTTATGGTGTTGGTATTAAGTACGTCAGACCAATCTTTGCTGTGTAGCTCTTGTTTTAATTGTTGGAAGTCTATTTTGTTATAAGTTTTTACGGTACTAGAGCTTTTATAGTTAATATATATTATGTTTTGGTGGGTTTTGGTTTTGGTTAGAAAGAGTGTTATTTTTTTGGTAATAAGTTAAAATATATTGGATTTAGTTGTTTTATGTCAGTCCGTGTGTTGATACAATTATCACTTTTTTGTATTTCAATCATTTCCAAAAACTCTCATTTTTTTTGGTAGCATTCAGTTTTTAATATTTTTGTGTTTTCAAAATCAAATGTATGATTCAATGACATACTGTGGTTGGTTAGGGCTGTTTTATTTTTTTTGTCGTATTTGTTTCCATTTAATCGGTTTTTGAGATATTGTGATGTTTGTCCAATGTACACATTGTTGCAGTTTTTACAGGGTATTTGATATACAATGTGACTTTTTTTCTCCTTTGGGTTCGAAGACTTTAACGGACTGAAATTTTTTTTAGATAAGTTGTACCCTTTATATGCTGTTGTTATATTATATGGTTTAAAAATATTGCTTATTTGTTCTGATAGCCTTGGTACATATGGGATTGATAGATATTTATTATTTTTTGTATTTGTTGTTCTGTTTTTATGTTGAAGTTTATTGTAAAATAAATAGATTCTATTTTTAAAAGTTTTATCAATTAAAGATTCAGGGTAGTTGTTTAGGACAAGTGCTTTTTTTGGTTTTTTTATAGATGATTCTCGAAAATCTGGATCAGATAGCTGTATCGCTCTGTCTGTGAGACCAATTATAACAGACTTTTTTTGGGTAAAAGGGTGCTGTGAATTAAAATTTAAATATCTGGACGACCACGTTTCTTTTGTGTACCACTCAGTTTTTATTGTGTTGTTTTTTCTATGCAAGGTCATGTCTAAAAAGTTAATCTTTTGATCGGTTTCTTGTTGTAAATTGAAGTTTTTTGTGATAGGCATTAAAACAATTTAAAATATAATTCTTTTTGTTTTTTGGTACAGCGCATGCGCAGTCGTCGACGTACCGATCAAGGGATCGGTACGGTTCATGTTCCCGGTTTAACATGGTCAAATGGAAAAAAAATTGAAAAACAGAAAAATTCAAAAGTCACCTTCGAAAACATAGTTACGCAATGAAACTTGGTAGGGTGTTTAAGTAACCTACAATTAGTCATGTATCTAAGCGGCTGCTACTTGTTCCCGGTTTAACATGGTCAAATGGAAAAAAAATTGAAAAACAGAAAAAAAATCTGAAGTCACCTTCAAAAACATAGTTATGCAATGAAACTTGGTAAGGTGTTTAAGTAACCTACAACTAGTCATGTGTCTAAGCGGCTGCTACTTGTTCCCGGTTTAACATGGTTAAATGGAAAAAAATGGAAAAACAGAAAAATTCAAAAGTCACCTTCAAAAACATAGTTACGCAATGAAACTTGGTAAGGTGTTTAAGTAACCTACAACTAGTCATGTGTCTAAGCGGCTGCTACTTGTTCCCGGTTTAACATGGTCAAATGGAAAAAAAATGGAAAAAGAGAAAAAAATTCAAAAGTCACCTTCAAAAACATTGTTACGCAATGAAACTTGGTAGGGTGTTTAAGTAACCTACAACTAGTCATGTGTATAAGCGGCTGCTACTTGTTCCCGGTTTAACATGGTCAAATGAAAAAAAAAAGAAAAACAGAAAAAAATTCAAAAGTCACCTTCAAAAACATAGTTACGCAATGAAACTTGGTAAGGTGTTTAAGTAACCTACAGCTAGTCATGTGTGTAAGCGGCTGCTACTTGTTCTCGGTTTAACATAGTCAAATGGAAAAAAAATGGAAAAAGAGACAAAAATTCAAAAGTCACGTTTAAAAATATGGTAGGGTGTTTAAGCCGAGAAGAGCAACCTTGGCTCTTATATGCTTTAACTAAGTAACAGTTTAACATTAATAAATATACACAAAATTAAGAACAAGAAAAAATCACCTTTATAAATATATTTAGACATACACACCAGTATTTACTAAAGGGTGCTAAGTGCTAAGTCCTACAATCCTAGGTTTAAAAGTCTACATTTTGGTTGAAGGTTTAACTCATTTTTCCCGTAAATGCAATAGTTTTTAATATTTATATAAATTGTTCATAAATACCTTGCGATATGGGTCATCTTTTTTTGTTGTTGCAAAGACATTTCCACACAAAGGTTATAAATAAATAAAAATAATCAATTATTTTGGTTTAGCAATGGTAGCCATATTTAAACCTGCAAATGTCACTAGGAAATGTCGAATAAAAACGGTGTAAGTCAGTGTCAGCTGCCCGCTATATTTTACTTTTTATTTTTTTAGACAAGTTAGCGACGATTAAACCGATGGTCGATTGTTTTAGTGCATGAGTAATTGAAAAGGGATTCTAATATATCTCGTGCTTTTTACAGTATTTAAATATTCAATTCAATTTCTTTATTTATATACAAGTTAAAATTTTTATAAAATCATTTACATTTTACAAACTTATTATTAATTTATTCTAAAGAGCAGAAGAACTTAATCTTGAGAGCCCTTTACCATTATTATTTTATGCTAAGTTTATATGCTAATATGAATTTTTAAAATAAATGAGTTTTAGTTGTTTTAAATTAGAGTAAATTTTTCAAGTAAAATTCCTCATCCTAATGCTAACCTAATCTACCCAAAGGCCTGCCTTAACAAAAGCCTAAAAAAGAAAAAACTTTAAATAACATTAAAATACTTATAAAATATGAAAAATACAAATCTTGTTTTTAATTTGGTTTTAAAATGAAGCCTAAAATTTTACAAGCTTTTTACTTCAATATTTCAGAATAAAAAATAATTAAAAAATGAATCAAGAAAAAGTTTGTTTTTGCTTAGATACAATTAATATTAGAATAAAAATCATACATTATTAACAGAGCTACAAAAATTATTAAGTACCTACCTAAAATAATACTGAAGAATTAATCAATTTTAAATTAAGTTTTAGTAGACAATAAATTCTACATCTAATTTAAGATAAATTTAAAGATATTTTTTTAGGATTAATCTATTAAATGTTAGATATAAGCAATACAAATTATTATATTTTTTTATATTTTTCTAACACAGCCCTAACTTTAAAGTTAACATGTGAAAAACAAATTTAATATGACAATTACCATTTAAATTTCTTTAAAAAACCAGCATACCTAAAATTGTTGTATATTTATAAAAAACCTAACAATATCACAAGAGTTTAATTTTAAATACAAAAATAAGGTATATTATTTCAGCAATAAATTGTGTAATATAGAATAGTTATGCTATCTACCATCTAATATGGTTTGGTTCAAAGTTAAAATTTAATTTCATAAAATATCCCAAGAGAGAGAAATTAAAAAATATATATATATATATATATATACTAGGTATGGGGATCGTTATTTTTCGTTTATACTATAGGTACTTGACATGGTCGGTTTAGTAGTTTCTCAACATCTTTATTCTGGAGAAAGAAAGTTTTTAGTTTTTTAGTAAATCTTTTGAAATTTAAGTCCTTTACTGAATTGGGAATATAGTTATAGATTTTAGGTCCCAAGCATGAATACATTCTCTGTGTGTTTGTTTTTTTATAACGTTTAATAAAAATTTTGGTGTTATTGTAATATAGGGTAAAGTCAAATTCTTCTATATGTTTTTTTGTAAAGATAGATACATTTTTACAGTAAAGTTCTGTTATCTTTAGGATATTTAAGTTTTTGAAAATTTCAGTTGTGTGAGCCCTAAATCTGCAACCTTCTATAGATCGAATAAAAACTTTTTGCAAAATATTGATACGTATTTAATACGGTAATGCATCTACAGATATAGTTTTAAGTTATTTATATATTATTTAGCTTTGAATATTTTTGTATGTAAGTTTTTTTGTTAATCATGGATTATTTCTATTGTTTTTCGAACTTTAAACCACCCCTCAGGGGTATTACTACAATTTGAGACTATTTTTAATGGGAATCCTACGACTGCACGGAGTAAGTTTCCAAAAAATGACATTTGGTTACAAAATTTTTATGTGGTTTTTCTTTATTTCTAAAGTTAATTTGAATTTATATGAGATGAAACTCACTGAGAAATGCTTACTATCATATTGCACATTAGGGTGAACCAAATCTTTGCAGTTATTTGAACTGTGAGTATTAAAAAAATACACTTAAACCAGTCGGTATCAAGTCTATAGACTTGATACTTAAACCTGGTCTACAATGCTAAGTCTTAAGGTCTTAGTAAATACTGGTGATAAAGCTTATAACTACAAATTAACTTTTAAGGTCGCCTTAGATAGTTATAGTCTGGGACCTTTTATAGAATTTATTTCTAACTCAGCAAACATCGATAGTATGAATTATTGAGCAATTCTAAGGAAAATTTGTTATATGATAGGGATGGTTTCCGGTTTAGACAAAAAACACATCAGAAGATATAATAATAACTTTTTTTGTGGCTATAAAAATACAAAATAGTATAAAAATAGTACTAGTAAAAGGTATACTAAATTAAGATGATGAAATGAGTGCCGTTATTTTTTTAGTTGTGAAAGTTTATTAAATGATGGATTGTTTTATAACAAGAGCTTAAAGTAGCCTGCCTACTATTTGAAAGCCCCAAAGCCTTGCCAGACTTATCCGATGTTCGTCAATTTGGCACATTCAATTATGTTAATATTTCTAATACCGACATACAAATAAGAAGAAGATGGCTTATTTTAGCCTAGTGGTCTCGTTTTTTTTTTGTTTAGAGACCTTGCAGTTTATTTCAATATTCGTCATTAGACATGGTAAGTAATAAATTTAAAAATCTAGAAAGAGATATTTTTCATCGAAAATGCACTTTTTCCCATCGCCCTGAACCTGGTGTGTCATTGGCATGTAAATTCTAACTACAAAATAAATTATTTGCGGTCGTTAACGAGAAAAAAATTAACTATTCTGATTGGACCGTAGTGTCTTAATCCAGCAAGGCTTTCGTGATTTTCATTAACAGCCAGGCTAATTTTCTCAATATACATATGCTATAATGTAGCATGTTAAAAAATTTACAAACTAGGAATTTAAATTAAATAAATCTACTAATTTTCCAATTTTCAAGACGCCGCGGCGCCAGATGCATTTATCAACTTTGTAAATCCGCCAGACTTATTTTACTTATTTTATCGTGCGTGTATTATAGAATCAATGTGTACGTTCGGTTTGAAGCCTAAGAAAATAAGAGTACTATTTTCGGATTCACAAATTTTCAGCTAGACGTAGTTGCCACCACTTAATATGAGCCAGATTGCTTTTCTTATAATATTCGTAATCTCTTCTTCTTAGTATCAAAGATTTAGAAATAAGAACTCATGCCATTTTTGATTATTATCACCAACATACCTACTAATTCACACCTACTAAGAAAATAAGTTTCAAAAAAATTTACTGCCTCCCCGACTATTACCAAAGTTACACAGCTCTGTTTCCAAAATGCCGATACCTAATCCCGATTAGGGCTGCTACCTGTCCGAACAAAACCAAGCCACTGCTGCGCCGGCTGGGAAGGTAAAAATACGACTTTTCAGGAAACTCAAATAACTCACGATAGGTTTTTTTGTAGCTTTTGCTTTTTTCTATAAATATATCGCACACTTAAAACTAAAAAGACACAACTCAAAAATTAAAAAATATGTCACTACAATAAAAATACTTACAACGTGTCTTTTTAGCTCATATTTGAACTTTGTGCTTATAAACAAAAGTTTTCCATAATTTCCCAAAAAATTGTAAACAAAGTAAATTTTTGTGATCTTTAGTTAAAAAGCACATTTGAATGCATTTTTGTTGCACAAACTCATTTTCAAAATTTTTGAGTTGCGCCTCTTTAGATTTAAGGGTGCGATATCTAGTTTTAAACAAGATTTACCTTTTTTTTAGGATGCTTGTAAGAAAATATTGTTACTTATTTTCTATCTAGGTACATTCAAAATTGGTAGTTTTTCTGAAAAAAAGTTGGGTCTGCGAGACTAGAGTGACTTAGTAAAGCACTTTCCGCGCACGATGGATATTTTGCTTTCGTTTCATTACCAATCGATATTTAGATATATTATCTTTTTCAGTTAGGTCTTAGGGGTGCGATAATTTGTACCGTCACAGCAATGAAATGTGTTAAAAATGTAATGAGTTTTTCCGGATTTTTTATCCGCTTTTTTTTGCAGGACTTTGGTAATTCTTAATCGTTAAAAGGTGGTAACCCTAATATTTTCACGTAAACTCTAATTTTTTTAATCTACCCCCACCCGTTTAAAAAAAACTAAAATGTGTTTTGTTTAACTCCATACTCACTTACCTTTCGTTTGATATCACACACGCCATATTTTCACATAAACTCTAATTTTTGAAATCTACCCCCACCCTTTTATTTGGCTTATTTTTAAACGGGAATATCTCGACCCAAGACCCAGCCTAGGTACCAAATTTCATTGAAATCGGACAAGCGGTTTTTGAGTTATGCGCGTTGGTCGTTACAGACAGACAGATATACAGACAGACAGACAGAGCGACAAAAAAGTTTTAAAATCATCTGAAACGCAAAGATATATATAAAAAAAAAATTAATCGGAGCACCTTTTTTGTTCTCGAAAATATTAGGATCACCATATAGCTCACACTACTATAGTATCGTATATGTGTGAGCTAAAAAACATCTTTACAAAATCCTTTATGCATTTTTCTTGAAATCTGGGGTTGTTAGTAGAGTTAAATCCATCCATCCAGTCGAGTGTTAAAATATGGGTAAGGTGCATCTAGATCTAGAAACTTTATGTGGAGGATGGGGAAATATTATAATAAATATTGCGTAAAACTATTTTGCATAGGGACCAGGAGATGTACTCTGTGGCTGAAAACTAAATATAGTTTAAGATTTGGGGGAGCGGGAATTTCCTCTTTTTCCCCTCCCGTAGATCCGCACCTGAAGGTGCAGCAGTGTTTGGGTAACAATATGTACAATTCAACATTTTTTTATTGCAAAAATGGCGGATCCAAAATGGTGCACTTTTCCATTTATGAATCGATATGTAACAAATTTGAAACTTGGCGGTGTTTAAAATCGCTCATTATGATTTCTGACTTATATCTATTCATAAATGGAAAGGTCTGCCATTTTGATTTTTTAAAGTTTAAGTCATAAATTGTAATAAGTGGCCTTAAGCAATGCAATCTTTCAGTTTGAGACAAATCGTTTAGTAAATAAAATACTCTGCCAATATATGGGCCCCTAAGCCCACACTAGGTACTATAGTTATGTGAGCTAATATAACTAAAAACTGAAATATATTTTATTCAACTCCACACTAAATTACCTTTTGTTTGATACCACACAAGCCATGTTTTGACTTAAACTCAAATTTTTGAAATCCACCCCCACCCTTAAAAAAACAAAAACTAAAATGTATTTTGTTGAACTCCGGACTTAATTACCTTTCGTTTGATATCACACACGCCATATTTTCACTTAAACTCTAATTTTTGAAATATACCCCCACCCTTTTTTTTAAATTAAAATGTATTTTGTTTAACTCCAGACTCAATTACCTTTCGTTTGATATCACACACGCCATATTTTCACATAAACTCTAATTTTTGAAATCTATCCCCACCCTTTTATTTGGTTTGTGTTCGGTGGATTTTGTTCATTTTTAAATGGGACCATCTCGACCCAAGACCCAGCCCAGGTACCAAATTTCATTAAAATTGGCCAAGCGGTTTTTGAGTTATGCGCGTTAGTTGTTACAGACAGACATACAGACAGACAGACAGACAGACAGACGGCGCAACAAAAAAGTTTCAGAATCATCTGAAACGCAAAGATATATAAAAATTTTTGAAATCGGAGCAACTTTTTTTTTCTCGAAAAAATTAGGATCACCATAGCTCACACTACTATAGTACAGTATATGTGTGAGCTAAAATTCCACCATTTTGAATTTTTTATGAGTTCGAGTTCCATATTTGATTTGGATCCGGCCTTTTAATTGTTGTGTGTTTTAGGAGAAAACTGTATTAGTGATCTCAAGCACTGCAATCTATCAAGTTTAATACAAATCGGTGGTTTTAAAATAAAAAAAATCCGTCATTGTTCTAATAAACAACAACAAGAAAAACGTTAATTGTATTTTTACCAGAACACTGCACCTACTAAATTAAAAAAAAAAAAACAATGAATTTAACTCTACATTACAACACCAAGTTTCAAGAAAATTGCGTAAAGGATTTTCTAAAGATGTTTTTGTATAAATAAAATATCTATTTTGTTTTTCATCTCCACATTTCATGGAAAAAAATATATAGTCCGGCGCCGAGTTGGCCTGGCGCCCAGTTGTTCCATTCCGTTTCCATGTGAAAAGGAGTTACGAAATAAAAACCTTACCAGTTTTGTATTTACACTTGTTTTTTAAATATATTGTAACAAATGCAATAGACATGGTTTAAATATTAAAAAGACCCTATAGAAGAAGTCAAAATATCTACCCTTAACACAACGTTTCATTAGTCACGAATTACGTTAACCGATAATAAACCCTCTATTTTATTATAAGGGGGTTCTGTATAAGTACAACCCTTAAAATTACTATTTTGGAATTTCCTGCTATATAATTAATTTGCGAGGGACTACCGTTTGCTACCTGTGTCTTTGAAGTTCACTTTCTCTTTCTAGTTCGCGGACCCAGCTTTATTATGGTTACCACCTTAAAGGATTAAGAATTAACAAAGAGCTGCAAAAAAACCGCTTAAAAAATCCGGAAAAACTCATGACATTTTTAATACATTTTATTGCTTCAACGAGAAAATGAGCTATAAATTATCACACCTCAAGATCTAACTCAAAAAGTTGAAAAATCGAGCTTAAAGTACACCTAAATATCCATTGGTAATGAAATGAAAGCAAAATTTCCATCATGTAGGCGGAAAGTGCTTTACTAAGTCACTCTAGTCACGCATCTCACAAGTATCCCAAAAAAAATCGATAAATCGTGCTTAGAACTAGATGTATTTATAGAAAAAAGCAAAAGCTACAAAAAATCCTATCGTTGGTTATTTGCGTTTCCTGAAAAGTTGTATTTTTTGAATTACGTGTCGTTTTGTATGTTCAAGAGAAATGTTTAAAAATCGTATGACTAAATCAGGTATAAATACTCAAGATTTTGGTTTATGACATTTTATAAGATTTTTTGTTTTAGAAGAATTCTTCCCTAAGGAAGAGGCCAAGGAGCCCGCAAAATCTAAAATATTTGTTTTTTTTTAAATGTTTTTATCAGTGTTAGCTTTTAAATTTGACATAACTGTCAAATAGAATTCGCCGCGATATGTTTTTGGAAAATAAAGTAGTTTTTATGGAAAATTTTAAAAAATGGCGCGCAGGTAAATTTAATAACAGATTGCGGTTGATGTAATTGTATTTTTTAACTGGAATTAAAAAATAAGATATATTTAGCGGTAGCAGAAAAGTAGGAGTGTTCCTTCGCCACCTACTGTATTCTCAACGGGCTACAGAAATACACACTTCTATTTACATTAATTTTCCAAAATAATGCCAGATCATTGTGATAATTGCCTGGTCTAAAAAATAGATATCTTCACGAACTAAGCAATTAAAAAGGCTGAAAACAATAACAGTGGCGAAAATAATAAACACCACTATGTAATTTTTTTCCACGATATACAAAGAGACGCATTCATAAAAAAAACTGGATTGGTTTTGTGCGGACAGGTGGCAGCCCTAATCGGGATTATGTATCTGCATTTTGGAAACAGAGCTGTGTAACATTGGTAATAGCCTGGGAGGCAGTAAATTTTTTTGAAACTTGTTTTCTTAGTAGGTATGTTGGTGATAATAATGAAACATTTTTCAGTTTGACGATGACTTTCCGATGAGTTCAAAATATTAAAAAATGGCATGAGCATTCTTATTTCTAAATCTTTGATACTAAGAAGAAGAGATTACGAACACAAGAAAAGCAATCTGGCTCATATTAAGTAGTGGCAACTACGTCTAGCTGAAAATTTGTGGATCCGAAAATAGTACTCTTATTTTCTTAGGCGTCAAACCGAACGTACACATTGATGCTATAATACACGCACGATGAAATAAGTAAAATAACTCTGGCTGATTTACGAAATTGACAAATGCATCTGGCGGCGCGGGGTCTTGAAAATTGGAAAATTAGTAGATTTTTTAAATTTAAATTCCTAGTTTTAAAATTTTTTAACATGCTAGGTTATAGCATATGTGTATTGAGAAAATTAGCCTGGCTGTTGAAAATTACGAAAGCCTTGCCAGATTAAGACACTAAGATCCAATCAGAATAGTTAATAAATATTTTCTCGTTAACGGTCGCGGATAAAAAAAAATGCAAGAAAACCAAATGTTTTTAGATAAAACAAATAATTTATTTTGTAGTTTAGAATTTACATACCAATGACACACCAGGTTCAGGGCGAGGGAAAAAAGTGCATTTTCGATGAAAAATATCTTTTTCTAGATTTATTACTCCATGTCTAATGACGAATATTGAAATAAACTGCAAGGTCTCTAAACGAAAATGCAGATCGGAAACAAGGCAGTCATTTGTATGTCGGTAATAGAAACATTAACATAATTGAATGTGCCGAATTGACGAACATCTAATAAGTCTGGCAAGGCTTTGGGGATTTCAAATAGTAGACAGATGGTATTTTAAGCTCTTGTTGTAAACCAACCCATCATTTAAGCTTTCACAACTAAAAAAAGAAGGGCACTCATTTCATCATTTCATCATTTCCGCGCACTGGCCGCTTCTCGAGCGTGATACGGATCTCCTTGCGAGTGCGCTTAACCGTAAAAAAAAATCATCCTAATTTAGTATACCTTTTACTACTACTATTTTTATACTATTTTATATTTTTAAAGTCACAAAAAAGTTATTATTATATTTTCAGATGCGTTTTCTGTCTAAACCGGAAAGCATCCCTATCATATAACAAATTTTCCTTAGAATTGCTTAATAATTCATACTATCGATGTTTGCTGAGTTAGAAATAAATTCTAAAACAGGTCCCAGACTATAACTATCTAAGGTGAACTTAAAAGTTAATTTGTAGTTATAAGCTTTATATGTCTAAATATATTTATAAATGTGATTTTTTATATTTTTCTTGTTCTTAATTTTTTCTGTATTTCTTTATGTTAAACTGGGGGGTGATGCTTACAGATTTTACTACTTGTAAAGTATGTACCTAGTTAAAGCAGATAAGAGCCAAGGTTGCTCTTCTCGGCTTAAACACCCTACCAAGTTTTATTGCGTAACTATCTTTTTGAAGGAGACTTTTGAATTTTTTTCTCTTTTTCCATTTTTTCCATTTGATGATGTTGAACCGGGAACAAGTAGCAGCCGCTTACACACATGACTAGTTGTAGGTTACTTAAACACCCTACCAAGTTTCATTGTGTAACTATGTTTTTGAAGGTGACTTTTGAATTTTTTTCTCTTTTTCCATTTTTTTTCCATTTCACCATGTTAAACCGGGAACAAGTAGCAGCCGCTTACAGACGTGACTAGTTGTAGGTTACTTAAGCACCCTATCAAGTTTCATTGCGTAACTATGTTTTTCAAGGTGACTTTTGAATTTTTTTCTCTTTTTCCATTTCACCATGTTAAACCGGGAACAAGTAGCAGCC
Source organism: Aspidapion aeneum (assembly GCA_963576565.1). Classification (NCBI taxonomy): domain Eukaryota; kingdom Metazoa; phylum Arthropoda; class Insecta; order Coleoptera; family Brentidae; genus Aspidapion; species Aspidapion aeneum. The sequence continues at coordinate 27,657,945 of OY755041.1, read as the reverse complement.
GCTTACACACGTGACTAGTTGTAGGATACTTAAACTCCCTACCAAGTTTCAATGCGTAACTATGTTTTTGAAGGTGACTTTTGAATTTTTTTCTTTTTCCATTTTTTTTCCGTTTGACCTTGTTAAACCGGGAACAAGTAGCAGCCGCTTAGGTACATGACTAGCTGTAGATTTCTTAAACACCTTACCAAGTTTCATTGCGTAACTATGTTTTTAAAGGTGACTTTTGAATTTTTTTCTGTATTTCCATTTTTTTCCCATTTGACCATGTTAAACCGGGAACAAGTAGCAGCAGCTTAGGTACATGACTAGTTGTAGGTTACTTAAACACCTTACCAAGTTTTATTGCGTAACTAATTCAATTCAATTCAAATTCAAAATAAGCTTTATTGTCAGAAATTTTCAAAATCCATTGACAAAGCAAGAATCAACCTATCTATTTTTTTTTAACCAAAAGGTAAATATTTAAAAAAATGCTTAAAATAGTTTTAGTTATAATTAACCTTATAAATAATAAAATGATAATTAACTGTGTAAATAACAATAGCAAATATAAACGATGGTAAAACCAGAAAGGAAACAAAACAAAAAAATACAAAATAACAAAAATAAAATAAAAAATCGATAAATAAAATTAAAACACTTATAAATACCCTAACTATGTTTTTGAAGGTGACTTTTGAATTTTTTTTGTTTTTCAATTTTTTTCTATTTCACCATGTTAAACCAGGAACAAGTAGCAGCCGCTTAGGTACTTGACTAGCTGTAGTTTACTTAAACACCTTACCAAGTTTCATTGCGTAACTATGTTTCTAAAGGTGACTTTTGATTTTTTTTTGTTTTTCCATTTTTTTTCCATTTCACCATGTTAAACCGGGAACAAGTAGCAGCCGCTTAGATACATGACTAGTTGTAGGTTACTTAAACACCCTACCAAGTTTCATTGCGTAGCTATGTTTTTGATGGTGACTTTTGAATTTTTTTCTCTTTTTCCATTTTTTTTCCATTTCACCATGTGAAACCGGGAACAAGTAGCAGCCGCTTACACACATGACTAGTTGTAGGTTACTTAAACTGTAACGTGTCATTTTTACGTTTAAGGCAACGTTACATATTTGTTTATTTAGGTAAATAATCAAGGCTCTTCGACTCGTCTTTCTGTACACAAATTAAGGGTATTTTATAGAGCTAGGTTTGGAGGTTATATAGTGTCCAGAAAGTTACCTGAAAGTTAAAGGAGGCATTCCATCGAATTACTGTGGACACTGCGCACATCGTATTATTTGGGCATTCTAATCGGAATTTGAGATCACAGGTTTCGGGAAAAATCACATTAAAACTTTTGATTGTTTTGTTTATCTGTAAAATTTCATAATTTTCTTTGACGTTCATGAAAATAAACAGCTGTACTGCTGGGGAATGGCGGCGTTGCCGCATCACAAATGATTTCAGTAACAGCAAGAAAACATTTAGATGAACATTCCATTCGCTTATGTTTATTTTGGAGGATATTGGCCCACTTTGATATCTTTATTAATTTGATAAGGAGAAGATAAAATAAATACGAGTTATGCACTTTTGTAAATGGGAGATAAACGAGGAATAAAAACCACGACTAAAAGAATAAACAAAATCGTATTTTTATATTATATAAATTTATATATAATCATAGTTAAATAAAGTTAATAACTAACTCAGTCGGATTGAAGGGTTGTGTAGGGCTAGCTAGTGGGGAGCAAACTTAACATCTGAACACTCTTAGGCCGGGTTTGAGCAGTAGTTCAATGTGTATTTTAGGTTCAAGTTCAGAAACAACTTTATTAATGTAGAAATGTTTTACAAAAATTGCGTCAAACCATATGAATCTTAGAGAAAACATATATAAAGAGCAAAGGAAACATTTGACTAAAACTGTAACTAAAATACAACTAAATTCTACACTTAGTATAGCTTTACTCATATGGGAATTGGTTGAGTGTTCGAATATTCCTGGGTTTGCTGCATGCTCTGATCTCCAGTAATTGAATTTACAGTTGATGGTTTCAATGCTGAGCTTCTTATAGTCGGGCTGGTTATTTTCCTCCTACTTGCTATGCTGGCGGGGGTCCGGTAGGCAAATGTTCGGTCTATGTATGGAGGGTGTCTCGATGTCCTTGTTATAAAAATTTCAACCGTGGAAATAGATCCGACAACACCTCAATGTGCGTTTTACGTATTTTCGATATCCCCTTGGTCGGTGCTGCCCCCTGTAGACCGGTACGGCAGTATTAATGTATTTCCTCATTGGTTAGTTTGAAAACCGCGGGTTTCTTTTCTCCAGTCTCGCAAACCGGAGTTAGTGATTTTTCGGCGAGAGCATTTTTTTATAAATGCGTTTACATTCTTATTTGAATTTAACCGGGAAAATTTGGTTGGTACTGTGTACTGTCCCCACCAGATCTACGAACGGTTTCCGGCAACTTCATTTTTTTTGTGTTCTTGACAAAGTGCCTTGTCTCTTTCCTAAAGAATTTTGGCTGGGCTGGTGGCCGTGTATTGGTGTCGCCATTGTTTTTGTGGTTATTGGCACTTAATGGCACTGCAGTAGTTGCAGATTATACCAAAGACGGTATAACTGTGAGTCGTCGTGTTTAGGCGAATCTAAGTGACGCTCCCACCCTCTGAGAGGGATTTAAGGCGGCCTACGCCATTTCTACGGGAAATAAGAGCGCCCTGTCCATTTCCTCGACGGGACAGTTGTGCTGGACGCTGGTGTGAAGCCGGGTGTAGCACTGTAACCCTGGGAAAGGGTTTTTATGCTCGGGCAAGGATCCAGTAGCAGATCTAAGACCCTGTGTTGCCCAGCATGATGTGCTAAGTGAGCACTAGGGGAGGCGCGGGCAGAACTGGGACCGATGTAGCAGCGAGGAACTATACAACACTCTAGGGAACCCATCTACCGTAACTATAAAAGAAATAATTAAAGGACCAAGGTAGGAGCAAGCAACATTTAGATATAATCTTTCATATAAATTTTTAAATATAATTTTAACACTTCTTGTGAACGCAAGATAAAGGTATGACGTCATAACCACAATTTTGCGGCATATTTACTAAATTGACTTGTTTTCCTTCATTTCATTTATTTAAGACAATTTCTCCTGTGAAATTTGGAGTGCCTTGCTATTTTGGTCCGAACTTGTTTCCTTTCTTTAAAAAAAAAAACATATTTCATGTTTCCAGTATTTTTTTCAGTAGTTTTACTGCAATAAACAAGATGAACTAAATTTTGTGTTATTTGTACAATCCAATGAACCAACTTTGCAGAGACAAAAGAGAGATGAGGTTATATTTTTTTAGCGGTTTCCTTACATTGTTTTACTTCATGGGGTAGATCTCGGACTAGGTTGCTGTCTGTCTCATTCTACCCAACGTAGAATGATGACAGCAGATATTTGGTCCAGATCTCCCCTATGACAGAATAATTTTAGAAGTATATTTTTTTTACACTACTGACTCGAATGTAGGTACACTGTGACCTGTTGGAAATGTGCATCTACCTATAAGGAACTTTCTATTTGTGTCATTTTGATTTATTTAGGAATCTTTTAGAATTTTATTTTGTTTATTAGTCAATTTTTTTGGTTTTTTAATTACACAAATACTCTGGAAGCCTCGGAAGTAGGTAGAGTTTCATTGTTTGGCTACAACGTTTGAGTTGAACTGTATTTTATTTAAGATCTTCTTTGTAAAACATTGGTATTAAAACACTGTGGTGCACTTAAAATTTTCTTATTTCTGAACCCCCCCTTCTCCACTGTATAAAAGTTACCGGGCATATCAATGTTTTACCTAGCTGGAAAATACAGTTCTGCTTCCAGATATTTGTTTAGTTACTCAGTAATTTGATCTTAGTGTTACAAATTGGCACAGCGTTATTGTTCTATTTACAGTGTCACAAAATGGCGGCAACGTCTGTTAGGTTGCCACAAATGTCACCCAACGCATTTTAATTGGCCACAATTAGCGCCCAACGTGTTGTTCGAACGCGAGGGTTCAAAATGAAATTATATTTTAATTCAGAAAAAAAAATATTTAAAGAAACTGGTAAAAGAATTGTAGGGCAAGGTACTACTATGCACCAAAAAAAATTTTTGCAACAAGAAAGTCAAGTTTTCCTCCTAAAAAAAATATTTAAAAAAATATTTTCAGAAAAAAATTACAAATGTTTAAGTGGGGTTGCAGCTCATTAAAAAATTTAAATGAAATTAACACTAGAAAAATCTTAATCTTATATTATGCAATAGTCTTTGTTCTTTTCCTTTGATTACAGTTGTAGATTCCCTTTCCTCTCCCAAAACTGTGTGAATGTGAATGAGCCAGAAAAAATTAATTTACTATACGGGAAAAAAAAATTGTTGGAAATTAAATTTACTTAAAAATCATAAGGTATAAAAAATCGTAATTGCAAAAAAAAACCAATCAGTTTAGGAAAAGTTAAAAAAATATTTATGTTCCAAAAAAAACAAACGATGTTAGTATATTTGTTTAGAATTATTACTGAAGGGAATAAACAACGTGAGTACTTATTTACTGTACCACGATAATAATGTGAACCTAAGTTTTAAACTTTGCACTCAACCCCGTAAAGAATTATCTTGTGTGCACTTTCAGAAAAACAAGTATGAAAACAATTCCAAGGTTCACCTATAAGAACATTGTAAAACTAAATCTGCCTACTCAAGTGTCTTTACACACAACATCTAATCAAAAAATTTTTTACTGCTTAATGCATTCTCAGATCCCTATTCCTGGTGTTCACGAGATATAAAATTGCGTTGGGCCCTTCCCACAACTATTAGTCAAAGCAAAAATTACCAAATGTCCAAGGGCTAATGAGACTCTATCACCTACAAATGATATTTTGAAATGAAACAGTTGGGAATAATCCTGCGTAAAAACATTAATTTTAAAAGAGCACTCCCGGCCCCAAATAAACTTTTGTTATATCAACAAAACTCGGCCTAAAACCAAAAAACTTTTTATTAGACATTTCCCCTATTCCCTAAGTATAATGTCAATAAAACCCAAAAACTTGTGATTTCCATTCCAATCCCATCTGGACCCTATATATTTTTCAAACGGTTAAACGCCCACAGGCGAAACAATATCTTATTTCAAAGAAAGGTGAAGATATTTTGAAGCACCCTGTGAAAATAGGACACTATTATGGAAAATTGTTCAGATCAGTGTTCTTACTAATTTTTAACCTAAATATATCTAGTTACCTCATGTGAATGTTACTATTTTAATTCCTCTCATAACTAAACAGATCACAAAATTTGTCTTTCTCCGCAAATCTGCAAGGTCCTGGAAAATGCGAGATTCAGCCTGTAGGCCAAATTTGGATGTATTTTAATTTAGCGAAAACCGAAGTTGCGAATTTCTACACTCCGAACCAAACATTTCTTCCATTTCCACCCAGCTCGCGGGAGGAAAAACCCTAATTATTGCAATATAAAAGGTAGGTAGTTCTTTTATACCGTCTACAACTATCAGATTAAAAAAAAATAGATGCCCTCATCAATGTTTAGTCGCATCAAGGAAAACCTATTGTTTTTAAATTTATTCTTAGATTGAAATCTTTTTTAAAAATCCATGATCTTAAATTTATTGTTTAACCTGAACACTGTCCCATTTATTCCAAGTGTATTGTAATTTAAAAATTTGCTTCATTATTTGAGGTCATCAGTATGAAATTATTTTAAAATTAAAAAAAAAATGAAATAAAAAAATTATTTCCTAATTGGCCACAATTGGCGCCCTACGTGAGTTTTGGCTAGTTTTTTAACATCTGATGTAATTTTTTTAAAAACCTATCATCATTTGTTTTAATTTTTTTTCTCCCTACTCCAAACCACCTATTAGGGTAGAGTAATATTTTGAAAATTTTAGTGAGCCACTAATTAATTTTTTTATTATTGGGCTACTGTAGTCGACATAAATTTTTTTTTTTTAATTTTTTTTTGTACACCTTCCGGTACGATCCTAGGGTCTTCTTGACCATGGTTTGCGTCAATTTAGTTAAAATTTTGGGAATTTCATTTTAACGATTATTAGAGAGTCGCAGTCCTACCAAGACGTTATTTGTGTAAATTTTTTATTACCATCGGTAATTTTTTTAAATTTTCTTTTAATTTTTTAATTACACACAACATCCTTACTAGTCTAATTCAACGCAATTTTAGCGAGCGGATTTTTTTTTTAATTGAGCATATTTTACGATTTCTATAACATGAACATCTGTTCCGATGTTATTGCGTTCACTTATATATTAAGGGATGATGTTGCATTAAGCAATGCATGGTTCGTGTAACCTCAGGATAGGTAAGCAGGTTAAAGTGGGTTTTGATTTATTCTTTCGAGAAAAATCATTGTATATGGCGATTTGGGTTTTTTTTTTGAGGAGTTTATTAGTGGAGCCGTTCTGCAATAGCAGGAGTATACCCTAGCGTTAACTGTGTACAACAGCTTTGGGATTTTTGTTATAGGTAGTCTGTTGTACGTTCCATTTAGGGATAAATTTACCTATTCGGTTGCTGAGGTAAACAAACATCACTTAACTTTAATTTTAATCCAGTTCAGCTAGGATAAGCGCAATAATTTTTTTTTTGGTTTTACTCACGCAGGAGTGGAACATAAGACCTAAACACTGCCAAAGCTCTTGTCTCTCTCTTATTTTCTTTTAACTTTTTATGGCTACTTGTTAATTGTAATTTAGGATTTAAGTAGTTATTTTTCTCTGCAAGGTTGGACGTCATAGTTGGTTGTACAAATACTTAATATAAACTATGATTACATTTTTAAATGCAAATTAATTTTATTTTCTTACTGCTCCGGTGTTTGTCGGTTTTGTTCGCGTCTGCCCGTATTTAAGTTTTATATTTTCTACATTTGTGAGAAAATTTATAGTGATTTTCACTAGTGAGTTTATAGTGAACTTTGTGGCACCATGGCTGTTTCTGTGAGTCGGTTGTCTGACATAAGGTACTTAGTCAAGGACGAGTTAATCTACGAATTAACATGGAGAGGCATAGCCATTGGATCGGTGGAAGAGATGAAGCAACAGCTCATGCTGATTAAGCAGAGAGAAAAGACTGATGCAAGTATGAGATACCCTCCGTATCCCTTTACATTTGGCCAGGATGCTTTTAGCTGCATGAAGAAGCTAGATAGTCTGGTACCACTGGTAGAGAAGTTCTCTGCTACGAGCAAAGGGGGAGAGTTTAGGAAAATCGCTGTAAGGTTGAAACACGTGCTAGCCAGGATTAACAACATGAATCCGTCCAACTTTGAAGAAAGTAAAACAAAAGGCATACTGGTTGCGGAAACCTTGTGTTTGATTGGGAGATTGCAGAGCCAAGCAACAGATTTACTAAGAGTTGGCGTTACCTCAGATGATGATGAAGCATCTGAAACCCAATCAACGAGTCGAGGCTCAGACCACTCAACAAATGCTGGCAATACACCAAACCAGTCTCATTTCCCGCAACCACAGCACTCGAGCACGCAGAGAACAGCTCAACAGCCCACAAACCAACCGTCGGTCATTGCTCCATTGCAAATGCAAGTGCTTACAAACCCGACTCAAACACCAATACAAGCACCACCCCCAATGCTGATCCAGAATGACGGTGCATCAGCTTTTCATTATCAACAACCGTCTACCGTTCCTTTGAGTTTAGCTGCCCTCCAAAGTAGCATTGCACCAATTGCTCAGTCACTACCATTTTCATGTTCGTCGCCAGTACCAATGTCAAGTGATCCTGGTACTTCATATCATGTTGCACCTGTACCTCCGCATAAGTGGAACTTAAAGTTTACAGGCGAGAGGGGTACGATCTCCGTCACCGCATTTTTTTGAGAGAGTGGACGAGTGAAGTCAGGCGAGAGGAGTTAGTAAAAAGGTTCTACTGAACTCAGGCATTGATCTTTTTGAAAAGTCAGCCTATACTTTTTGTAAAGATGTTCGAAGAGAAGTCCATACATGGGAACAGCTGGAACAGAGGTTCATGGCAGAATATCTTCCTTCTTCATATGGCGAGAAGCTGTTGAAGGAAATCCAAAAACGTAAACAAGGCCCTGGAGAGTCTATAGGGACCTATATTGCTGTCATGAACACATACTTCCAAAGACTTGGCTGTCCTGTTTCTGAAGAGGCAAAATTAGCTATCGTCTTCAGAAATATAGCAGACATCTATAAGAAAGGGTTGATTGCTACTGAGGTCAATAGCCTATCACATTTAAAAGATTTGTGTCGTAGAATAGACCAGAGATATGGGTGTTAGAGGAGGAGAATTTTACTCCTAGGAAAAACTCCTAGAAAAAAAATCGAACCTGACTTGGCCTACGTTGACGTAGAGAGCGACAGTGACGATTTTTCAACAGCAGTCAGTGCAATTCAAATATCAAGAACCGCGACATCTAACCAACGGAATTCAAATCATGCTGATAGATTTGACAGAGATAGGCAACAGCCAGCAAGCAATTTCGCTGCTAGAGCTGATAGAGATAGACAGCAACCAGTTAGTGGTCAGTCTAGTGAAAATGATAGGGATAGACAACCACCACAAGGTTCTAGACCTGGTAGGGCGAATAGGGACATTGTTTGTTATAGATGCAACCAAACAGGGCACATGGCGATAGGGTGCGCATTACCTAGAGGCAAGCAGTGTTATTCGTGTGGTCAAGCAGGGGTAACAGAGAATGTCGTAATTGTAATCGTCAGGGAAACGGACCCAGGCGCTCGTAGGCGGTCGACCTTCGAGTCAGCCTGAACAAGCATCGACCGATAGGCTAACGAACGTCTTAGATTATGTGATAAGTCATGCTCGTAAAGATGAGAGACCGTATTTAGAAGTGGATGTGCTCGGAAATAAGTTATTAGGTTTGTTGGATTCCGGGGCTTCACGTACCTTTTTAGGGAATCATGGTTGGTCAATCATCGAGAGGTTTGGTTTTTCACTTGATACGACAAAGAAGACGAGTTGTATTGTGGCAAATGGTCAAAGCACGAGTAGTATTGGGACAGTGCAGCTTCCCATGCGAGTTCAGGATAAATTTAGGTTAATTGAGGTCGTCGTCGTTCCTGAGTTGCCGCACACTTTGATTTTGGGATTAGATTTTTGGATTTCGATGGGGATAGTACCGAACTTAAGTACTAATGAGTGGCACTTTGCCGATAATAAAGATGTGAGTTGTTCTTTAGAAACACAAACTACTCTTACGCCTTATGAATCAGAACGACTAGAGGAATTGGTCGATGAATATAAGACTATTATGGGTGACTGACTAGGATGTACAGACAGGGTAGAACACAAGATTACAACAGATGCAGCGCCGATAAGACAGCGTTCATATAAGGTCTCACCGGTCATTCAAAAACTTATTGATGACGAAATCGACGAAATGCTAAAACTAGATGTAATAGAACGGAGTAGTAGTTCATGGGCTTCACCAGTGGTAATGGTACAAAAGAAAAACACAAAGAAATATCGGTTCTGCGTAGACTACCGCAAATTGAACTCAGTGACGACGCGTGATAGTTATCCTTTACCACTCGTATCCGAGACCCTTGACAAGTTGAAAGATGCTAAATACTTGTCAACTTTAGATATCAAGAGCGCTTATTGGCAAGTACCAATGGAAGAATCATCGAAGCCACTAACAGCATTCATCTCTCGACGAGGTCTCTTCCAATTTAAGCGTTTACCTTTTGGTCTTCATAATGCACCTGCAACTTGGCAGAGACTCATAGATAGCATCATAGGAAACGATTTAGACCCCTACGTGTACGTATATCTCGATGACCTCGTAATTGTCACACAGAGCTTTTCTGAACATCTTAGAATTCTCGGTTCATTTCCTGGTATAGACGTTTCATAGAGAATTTTTCAGCGATAATAGCTCCAATTACAGCTCTAACTAAGAAAAATCAAAAGTTCGATTGGACTCCAAACTGCGAAAAAGCATTTATTAAGATTAAGCAACTTTTAGTGACTGCACCGATTCTTACATGTCCAGATTATAGGAGCATGTTTAACGCAACCTTATCCTGAGGGAGACAAAGTCATATGCTATTTGAGTCGATCTTTGACTAAGCAAGAACGTGTTTACACGACCACCGAGCGAGAATGTTTGGCATTGGTTTGGGCGATAGAGAAGCTCCGGCCTTAGATTGAGGGGATCTCATTTAAGGTCATAACAGATCATTTTAGCTTAAAATGGCTTCATAGCTTGAAAGAGCCCAGTGGAAGACTTGCTCGTTGGTCTGTAAAACTGCAGCAATATGACTTTGAAGTAATCCATCGGAAAGGGAAAGATTTAGTTGTCCCGGACATGTTGTCTCGTGCAGTACCCATGATTGATACAATTTCGCAGCCCAGAGACGCTTCAACAGCAATTAAAGATCGATGGTTCCAAAAGATGGTAAAGAGGGTCGTAGAATCACCGTTAAAATTTATGAATTGGAGATACACTGATAATAAGTTGTATAAATATGTCAAACAAGAATACCCTCAACTTTCACCATCTAACGAATATTGGAAAGAGGTAGTCCCCAAAGATCATAGGCGTAGAATTATTGGAGAAGCTCACGATCCTCCTACCGCAGGACATATGGGTGTGTATAAAACTTTCCACAGACTGGCAGAAAAATATTATTGGCCAAAAATGCGCCAGGACGTGGCAACTTTTGTAAAGAAATGCTTTGTCTGTGCAGCTCATAAAGGTGATACACAAGGTGTATCTGATCAGATGATATCTCACCCAAAACCAACTCGTCCTTGGGAAATTATTTCGACGGATTTATGTGGACCTCTACCTCGTTCGACAAAGGGTAATTGCTGGATTCTCGTCGTTACGGATTATTTGAGTAAGTTTTCCTTAGTTTTTCCAATGCGAACAGCTCCTACTCAAGCTGTTGTCAAGCATCTTGAGGAGCAAGTATTTATGGTCTTCGGAGTACCCCGTTTGATACTTTGTGATAATGGCCCTCAGTACAAAAGCAACGAGTTTAAGCGTTTTGCTGAGAGTTATCAGGTTAAAATTCAATATAATCCGTATTATCGACCCAGAGCGAATCCAACAGAAAGGACGAATCGTACGTTAAAAACCATGTTATGTTGTCATGTGAAAGACAACCACAGGAAGTGGGACGAACAAATACATAAACTTGCCTGCGCGATTCGTACTGCAACCCATGAGACAACTAGGATGTCTCCTTTCTTTGTTAATTTTGGTAGGAATATGTGTCTGTCAGGAAAAGATTACTCCAACCCAGTTTTGTTATCTGAAGAGAATGGTGTACAAACTGCAGCTGAAAGTAAGAACGAAGGTTTCCGGAAGCTCTATGCGGATGTTAAGAGAAGGTTAGAGGTGGCGGGAGAGAAAAACGTGGTTCAGTATAATTTGCGTACAAGGGTACCCAACTTTGTTGTGGATCAGCGTGTTTGGAAGAAGAATTATGTGTTATCAGATGCTGCGAAGTTTTTCTCGAAGAAGTTAGCACCGAAATTCGTTGGTCCTTATGTGATTAGGAATAAAATTTCTCCTTGGATATTTGAGCTTCAGGAACCATCGGGGAAAGTACTACCAGGGAGCTGGCATGCCAAAGACCTTAAGTCGGCAGCGGACCTCTCGGATTAACCTTTTTAGGTTAATCGTCTTGAAGTTGGGGGGGGATTATGTAACGTGTCATTTTTACGTTTAAGGCAACGTTACATATTTTTTTATTTAGGTAAATAATCAAGGCTCTTCGACTCGTCTTTCTGTACACAAATTAAGGGTATTTTATAGAGCTAGGTTTGGAGGTTATATAGTGTCCAGAAAGTTACCTGAAAGTTAAAGGAGGCGTTCCATCGAATTACTGTGGACACTGCGCACATCGTATTATTTAGGCATTCTAATCGGAATTTGTGATCACAGGTTTCGGGAAAAATCACATTAAAACTTTTGATTGTTTTGTTTATCTGTAAAATTTCATAATTTTCTTTGACGTTCATGAAAATAAACAGCTGTTCTGCTGGGGAATGGCGACGTTGCCGCATCACAAATGATTTAAGTAACAGGAAGAAAACATTTAGATGAACATTCCATTCGCTTATGTTTATTTTGGAGGATATTGGCCCACTTTGATATCTTTATTAATTTGATAAGGAGAAGATAAAATAAATACGAGTTATGCACTTTTGTAAATGGGAGATAAACGAGGAATAAAAACCAGGACTAAAAGAATAAACAAAATCGCATTTTTATATTATATAAATTTATATATAATCATAGTTAAATAAAGTTAATAACTAACTCAGTCGGATTGAAGGGTTGTGTAGGGCTAGCTAGTGGGGAGCAAACTTAACATCTGAACACTCTTAGGCCGGGTTTGAGCAGTAGTTCAATGTGTATTTTAGGTTCAAGTTCAGAAACAACTTTATTAATGTAGAAATGTTTTACAAAAATGGCGTCAAACCATATGAATCTTAGAGAAAACGTATATAAAGAGCAAAGGAAACTTTTGACTAAAACTGTAACTAAAATACAACTAAATTCTATACTTAGTATAGCTTTACTCATATGGGAATTGGTTGAGTGTTCGAATATTCCTGGGTTTGCTGCATGCTCTGATCTCCAGTAATTGAATTTACAGTTGATGGTTTCAATGCTGAGCTTCTTATAGTCCGGCTGGTTATTTTCCTCCTACTTGCTATGCTGGCGGGGGTCCGGTAGGCAAATGTTCGGTCTATGTATGGAGGGTGTCTGGATGTCCTTGTTATAAAAATTTCAACCGTGGAAATAGATCCGACAACACCTCAATGTGCGTTTTACGTATTTTCGATATCCCCTTGGTCGGTGCTGCCCCCTGTAGACCGGTACGGCAGTATTAATGTATTTCCTCATTGGTTAGTTTGAAAACCGCGGGTTTTTTTTCTCCAGTCTCGCAAACCGGAGTTAGTGATTTTTCGGCGAGAGCATTTTTTTATAAATGCGTTTGCATTCTTATTTGAATTTAACCGGAAAAATTTGGTTGGTACTGTGTACTGTCCCCACCAGATCTACGAACGGTTTCCCGGCAACTTAATTTTTTTTGTGTTCTCGACAAAGTGCCTTGTCTCTTTCCTAAAGAATTTTGGCTGGACTGGTGGCCGTCTATTAGTGTCGCCATTGTTTTTGTGGTTATTGGCACTTAATGGCACTGCAGTAGTTGCAGATTATACCAAAGACGGTATAACTGTGAGCCGTCGTGTTTAGGCGAATCTAAGTGACGCTCCCACCCTCTGAGAGGGATTTAAGGCGGCCTACGCCATTTCTACGGGAAATAAGAGCGCCCTGTCCATTTCATCGACGGGACAGTTGTGCTGGACGCTGGTGTGAAGCCGGGTGTAGCACTGTAACCCTGGGAAAGGGTTTTTATGCTCGGGCAAGGATCCAGTAGCAGATCTAAGACCCTGTGTTGCCCAGCATGATGTGCTAAGCGAGCACTAGGGGAGGCGCGGGCAGAACTGGGACCGATGTAGTAGCGAGGAACTATACAACACTCTAGGGAACCCATCTACCGTAACTATAAAAGAAATAATTAAAGGACCAAGGTAGGAGCAAGCAACATTTAGATATAATCTTTCATATAAATTTTTAAATATAATTTTAACACTTCTTGTGAACGCAAGATAAAGGTATGACGTCATAACCACAATTTTGCGGCATATTTACTAAATTGACTTGTTTTCCTTCATTTCATTTATTTAAGACAATTTCTCCTGTGACATTTGGAGTGCCTTGCTATTTTGGCCCGAACTTGTTTCCTTTCTTTTTTTTTTTTTAAACATATTTCATGTTTCCAGTATTTTTTTCAGTAGTTTTACTGCAATAAACAAGATGAACTAAATTTTGTGTTATTTGTACAATCCAATGAACCAACTTTGCAGAGACAAAAGAGAGATGAGGTTATATTTTTTTAGCGGTTTCCTTACATTGTTTTACTTCATGGGGTAGATCTCGGACTAGGTTGCTGTCTGTCTCATTCTACCCAACGTAGAATGATGACAGCAGATATTTGGTCCAGATCTCCCCTATGACAGAATAATTTTGGAAGTATATTAGCTCACACATATACTATACTATAGTAGTGTGAGCTATGGTGATCCTAATTTTTTCGAGAAAAAAAAAGTTGCTCCGATTTCAAAAATTTTTATATATCTTTGCGTTTCAGATGATTTTGAAACTTTTTTGTTGCGCCGTCTGTCTGTCTGTCTGTCTGTCTGTCTGTCTGTCTGTATGTCTGTCTGTCTGTCTGTCTGTCTGTCTGTCTGTCTGTCTGTCTGTGTGTCTGTATGTCTGTCTGTAACGACCAACGCGCATAACTCAAAAACCGCTTGGCCGATTTTAATGAAATTTGGCACCTAGGCTGGGTCTTGGCTCGAGATGGTCCCATTTAAAAATGAACAAAATCCACCGAACACAAACCAAATAAAAGGGTGGGGGTAGATTTCAAAAATTAGAGTTTATGTGAAAATATGGCGTGTGTGATATTAAACGAAAGGTAATTGAGTCTGCAGTTAAACAAAATACATTTTAATTTATTTAAAAAAAAAGGGTGGGGGTATATTTTAAAAATTAGAGTTTAAGTGAAAATATGGCGTGTGTGATATCAAACGAAAGGTAATTGAGTCCGGACTTTAACAAAATACATTTTAGTTTTTGGTTTTTTGTAAGGGTGGGGGTAGATTTCAAAAATTTGAGTTTAAGTCAAAACATGGCTTGTGTGGTATCAAACAAAAGGTAATTTAGTCTGGAGTTGAATAAAATATATTTCAGTTTTTAGTTATATTAGCTCACACGTACACTATAACGATAGTACCTAGTGTGAGCTTGGGGGCCCATATATTGGCAGAGTATTTTTTTTTACAATCATTTAGATAAGTGAGTCTTACACTACTGACTCGAATGTAGGTACACTGTGACCTGTTGGAAATGTGCATCTACCTATAAGGAACTTTCTATTTGTGTCATTTTGATTTATTTAGGAATCTTTTAGAATTTTATTTTGTTTATTAGCCAATTTTTTTTGGTTTTTTAATTACACAAATACTCTGGAAGCCTCGAAAGTAGGTAGAGTTTCATTGTTTGGCTACAACGTTTGAGTTGAACTGTATTTTATTTAAGATCTTCTTTGTAAAACATTGGTATTAAAACACTGGCGCACTTAAAATTTTCTTATTTCTGAACCCCCCCTTCTCCACTGTATAAAAGTTACCGGGCATATCAATGTTTTACCTAGCTGGAAAATACAGTTCTGCTTCCAGATATTTGTTTAGTTACTCAGTAATTTGATTTTAGTGTCACAAATTGGCACAGCGTTATTGTTCTATTTACAGTGTCACAAAATGGCGGCAACGTCTTTTAGGTTGCCACAAATGTCACCCAACGCATTTTAATTGGCCACAAAACACCTTTCCAAGTTTCATTGCGTAACTATGTTTTTGAAGGTGACTTTTGAATTTTTTTCTGTTTTTCAATTTCACCATGTTAAACCGGGAACAAGTAGCAGCCGCTTAGATACATGACTAGTTGTAGGTTACTTAAATACCTTACCAAGTTTCATTGCGTAACTATGTTTTTGAAGGTGACTTTTGAATTTAATTCTCTTTTTCCATTTTTTTTTCCATTTGACCATGTTAAACCGGGAACAAGTAGCCCCTTACATACGTGACTAGTTGTAGGTTACTTAAACACCCTACCAAGTTTCATTGCCTAACTATGTTTTTGAAGGTGACTTTTAAATTTTTTTCTGTTTTTCCATTTTTGTCCATTTGACCATGTTAAACCCGGAACAAGTAGCAGCAGCTTATACACATGACTAGTTGTAGGTTACTTAAACACCCTACCAAGTTTCATTGCGTAGCTATATTTTTGATGGTGACTTTTGAATTTTTTTCTCTTTTTCCATTTCACCATGTGAAACCGGGAAAAAGTAGCAGCCGCTTACACACATGACTAGCTGTAGGTTACTTAAACACCTTACCAAGTTTCATTGCGTAACTATGTTTTTGAAGGTGACTTGAATTTTTTTCTCTTTTTCCATTTTTTTTCTCCATTTGACCATGTTAAACTGGGAAGAAGTAGCAGCCGCTTACACACGTGACTAGCTGTAGGTTACTTAAACACCCTACCAAGTTTCATTGCGTAACTATGTTTTTGAAGGTGACTTGAATTTTATTCTCTTTTTCCATTTTTTACCATTTCACCATGTTAAACCGGGAACAAGTAGCAGCCGCTTACACACATGACTAGTTGTAGGTTACTTAAACACCCTACCAAGTTTCATTGCCTAACTATGTTTTTGAAGGTGACTTTTAAATTTTTTTCTGTTTTTCCATTTTTGTCCATTTGACCATGTTAAACCCGGAACAAGTAGCAGCCGCTTAGGTACTTGACTAGCTGTAGGTTACTTAAACACCTTACAAAGTTTCATTGCGTAACTATGTTTTTAAAGGTGACTTGAATTTTATTATCTTTTTCCATTTTTTACCATTTCACCATGTTAAACCGGGAACAAGTAGCAGCCGCTTACACACATGACTAGTTGTAGGTTACTTAAACACCCTACCAAGTTTCATTGCGTAACTATGTTTTTGAAGGTGACTTTTGATTTTTTTCTCTTTTTCCATTTTTTTTCTCCATTTGACCATGTTAAACCGGGAACAAGTAGCAGCCGCTTACACACATGACTAGTTGTAGGTTACTTAAACACCCTACTAAGTTTCATTGCGTAACTATGTTTTTAAAGGTGACTTGAATTTTATTCTCTTTTTCCATTTTTTACCATTTCACCATGTTAAACCGGGAACAAGTAGCAGCCGCTTACACACATGACTAGTTGTAGGTTACTTAAACACCCTACCAAGTTTCATTGCGTAACTATGTTTTTGAAGGTGACTTTTGATTTTTTTTCTCTTTTTCCATTTTTTTTCTCCATTTGACCATGTTAAACCGGGAACAAGTAGCAGCCGCTTACACACGTGACTAGCTGTAGGTTACTTAAACACTCTACCAAGTTGCTTTGCGTAACTATGTTTTTGAAGGTGACTTTAAAATTTTTTTCTGTTTTTCCATTTTTTTCCATTTGACCATGTTAAACCGGGAACAAGTAGCAGCCGCTTAGGTACATGACTAGCTGTAGGTTACTTAAACACCTTACCAAGTTTCATTGCGTAACTATGTTTTTGAAGGTGACTTTTGAATTTTTTTCTGTTTTTCCATTTTTTGTCCATTTGACCATGTTAAACCGGGAACAAGTAGCAGCCGCTTATATACATGACTAGTTGTAGGTTACTTAAACACCTTACCAAGTTTCATTGCGTAACTATCTTTTTGAAGGTGACTTTTGAAATTTTTTCTCTTTTTCAATTTTTTTCCATTTCACCATGTTAAACCGGGAACAAGTAGCAGCCGCTTAGGTACATGACTAGCTGTAGGTTACTTAAACACCCTACCAAGTTTCTTTGCGTAACTATGTTTTTGAAGGTGACTTTAAAATTTTTTTCTGTTTTTTCATTTTTTTTCCATTTGACCATGTTAAATCGGGAACAAGTAGCAGCCGCTTACACACATGACTAGTTGTAGGTTACTTAAACACCCTACCAAGTTTCATTGCGTAACTATGTTTTTGAAGGTGACTTTTGATTTGTTTTCTCTTTTTCCATTTTTTTTCTCCATTTGACCATGTTAAACCGGGAACAAGTAGCAGCCGCTTACACACGTGCCTAGCTGTAGGTTACTTAAACACCCTACCAAGTTTCATTGCGTAACTATGTTTTTGAAGGTGACTTGATTTTTTTTTCTCTTTTTCCATTTTTTTCCATTTCACCATGTTAACCGGGAACAAGTAGCAGCCGCTTAGGTACTTGACTAGCTGTAGGTTACTTAAACACCTTACAAAGTTTCATTGCGTAACTATGTTTCTAACGGTGACTTTTGATTTTTTTTTTGTTTTTCCATTTTTTGTCTATTTGACCATGTTAAACCGGGAACAAGTAGCAGCCGCTTATATACATGACTAGCTGTAGGTTACTTAAACACCTTACCAAGTTTCATTGCGTAACTATGTTTTTGAAGGTGACTTTTGATTTGTTTTCTCTTTTTCCATTTTTTTTCTCCATTTGACCATGTTAAACCGGGAACAAGTAGCAGCCGCTTACACACGTGCCTAGCTGTAGGTTACTTAAACACCCTACCAAGTTTCATTGCGTAACTATGTTTTTGAAGGTGACTTGATTTTTTTTTCTCTTTTTCCATTTTTTTCCATTTCACCATGTTAAACCGGGAACAAGTAGCAGCCGCTTAGGTACTTGACTAGCTGTAGGTTACTTAAACACCTTACCAAGTTTCATTGCGTAACTATGTTTTTGAAGGTGACTTTTGAATTTTTTTCTGTTTTTCCATTTTTTGTCTATTTGACCATGTTAAACCGGGAACAAGTAGCAGCCGCTTATATACATGACTAGCTGTAGGTTACTTAAACACCTTACCAAGTTTCATTGCGTAACTATGTTTTTGAAGGTGACTTTTGAATTTTTTTCTATTTTTCAATTTTTTTCCATTTCACCATGTTAAACCGGGAACAAGTGCAGCCGCTTAGGTACATGACTAGCTGTAGGTTACTTAAACACCTTATCAAGTTTCATTGCGTAACTATGTTTTTAAAGGTGACTTTTGAATTTTTTTCTGTTTATCCATTTTTTTCCATTTGACCATGTTAAACCGGGAACAAGTAGCAGCCGCTTATACACATGACTCGTTGTAGGTCACTTAAACACCCTACCAAGTTTCATTGCGTAACTATGTTTTTGACGGTAACTTTTGAATTTTTTTCTTTTTCCATTTTTTTTTCATTACACCATGTTAAACCGGGAACAAGTAGCAGCCGCTTACACACATGACTAGTTGTAGGATACTTAAACACCCTACCAAGTTTCATTGCGTAACTATGTTTTTGAAGGTGACTTTTGAATTTTTTTCTCTTTTTCCATTTTTTTTCTCCATTTGACCATGTTAAACCGGGAACAAGTAGCAGCCGCTTACACACGTGACTAGCTGTAGGTTACTTAAACACCCTACCAAGTTTCATTGCGTAACTATGTTTTTAAAGGTGACTTGAATTTTATTATCTTTTTCCATTTTTTACCATTTCACCATGTTAAACCGGGAACAAGTAGCAGCCGCTTACACACATGACTAGTTGTAGGTTACTTAAACACCCTACCAAGCTTCTTTGCGTAACTATGTTTTTGAAGGTGACTTCAAAATTTTTTTCTGTTTTTCCATTTTTTTTCCATTAGACCATGTTAAACCGGGAACAAGTAGCATCCGCTTAGGTACATGACTAGCTGTAGGTTACTTAAACACCTTACCAAGTTTCATTGCGTAACTATGTTTTTGAAGGTGACTTTTGAATTTTTTTCTCTTTTTCAATTTTTTTCCATTTCACCATGTTAAACCGGGAACAAGTAGCAGCCGCTTAGGTACATGACTAGCTGTAGGTTACTTAAACACCTTATCAAGTTTCATAGCGTAACTATGTTTTTGAAGGTGACTTTTGAATTTTTCTCTGTTTATTCATTTTTTTCCATTTGACCATGTTAAACCGGGAACAAGTAGCAGCCGCTTATACACATGACTAGTTGTAGGTTACTTAAATACCCTACCAAGTTTCATTGCGTAACTATGTTTTTGACGGTGACTTTTGAATTTTTTTCTCTTTTTCCATTTTTTTTTCATTTCACCATGTTAAACCGGGAACAAGTAGCAGCCGCTTATATACATGACTAGTTGTAGGTTACTTAAATACCTTACCAAGTTTCATTGCGTAACTATGTTTTTGAAGGTGACTTTTGAATTTTTTTCTCTTTTTCAATTTTTTTCCATTTTACCAGGTTAAACGGGAACAAGTAGCAGCCGCTTATGTACATGACTAGCTGTAGGTTACTTAAACACCTTATCAAGTTTCATTGCGTAACTATGTTTTTGAAGGTGACTTTTGAATTTTTTTCTGTTTATCCATTTTTTTCCATTTAACCATGTTAAACCGGGAACAAGTAGCAGCAGCTTATACACATGACTAGTTGTAGGTTACTTAAACACCCTACCAAGTTTCATTGCGTAACTATGTTTTTGACGGTGACTTTTGAATTTTTTTCTCTTTTTCCATTTTTTTTTTCATTTCACCATGTTAAACCGAGAACAAGTAGCAGCCGCTTACACACATGACTAGCTGTAGGATACTTAAACACCCTACCAAGTTTCATTGCGTAACTATGTTTTTGAAGGTGACTTTTGAATTTTTTTATTTTTTTCCATTTTTTTTCTCCATTTGACCATGTTAAACCGGGAACAAGTAGCAGCCGCTGACACACGTGACTAGCTGTAGGTTACTTAAACACCCTACCAAGTTTCAATGCGTAACAATGTATTTGAAGGTGACTTGAATATTTTTCTGTTTTTCCATTTTTTTTCCATTTGATCATGTTAAACCGGGAACAAGTAGCGTAGCAGCCGCTTACACACGTGACTAGTTGTAGGTTACTTAAACACCCTACCAAGTTTCATTGCGTAACTATGTTTTTGAAGGTGACTTTTAAATTTTTTTCTCTTTTTCCATTTTTTTTCCATTTCACCATGTTAAACCGGGAACAAGTAGCAGCCGCTTACACACGTGACTAGTTGTAGGTTACTTAAACACCTAACCAAGTTTCATTGCGTAACTATGTGTTTGAAGGTAACTTTTAAATTTTTTTCTCTTTTTCCATTTTTTTTCTATTTGACCATGTTAAACCGGGAACAAGTAGCAGCCGCTTAGACACATGACTAGTTGTAGGTTACTTAAACACCTTACCAAGTTTCATTGCGTAACTATGTTTTTGAAGGTGACTTTTGATTTTTTTTTTGTTTTTCCATTTTTTTTCCATTTGACCATGTTAAACCGGGAACAAGTAGCAGCCGCTTAGATACATGACTAGTTGTGGGTTACTTAAACACCTTACCAAGTTTCATTGCGTAACTATGTTTTTGAAGGTGACTTTTGAATTTTTTTCTGTTTCCATTTTTTTTCTATTTGACCATGTTAAACCGGGAACAAGTAGCAGCCGCTTAGACACATGACTAGTTGTAGGTTACTTAAACACCTTACCAAGTTTCATTGCGTAACTATGTTTTTGAAGGTGACTTTTGAATTTTTTTTTGTTTTTCCATTTTTTTTTCCATTTGACCATGTTAAACCGGGAACAAGTAGCAGCCGCTTAGATACATGACTAGTTGTAGGTTACTTAAACACCTTATCAAGATTCATTGCGTAACTATGTTTTTGAAGGTGACTTTTGAATTTTTTTCTGTTTCCATTTTTTTTTCATTTAACCATGTTAAACCGGGAACAAGTAGCAGCCGCTTATATACATGACTAGTTGTAGGTTATTTAAACACCCTACCAAGTTTCATTACGTAACTATGTTTTTGAAGGTGACTTTAATTTTTTTCTCTTTTCCCATTTTTTTCCATTTGACCATGTTAAACTAGGAACAAGTAGCAGCCGCTTACACACATGACTAGCTGTAGGTTACTTAAACACCCTACAAAGTTTCATTGCGTAACTATGTTTTTGAAGGTGACTTTTGAATTTTTTTCTGTTTTTCCATTTTTTTTCCATTTAACCATGTTAAACCGGGAACAAGGAGCAGCCGCTTGCACAGATGACTAGTTGTAGGCAACTTAAACACTCTACAAAGTTTCATTGCGTAACTATATTTTTAAAGAGGACTTTTAAATTTTTTGGATTTTTTATTTTTTTCCAAATTTTTCAATTCTCAATTTCTTAATAAAATAAGTTATTTTCCAAGGTTTTTGCAGCTTTTTTGTTAGGCTGCCGAATGTGGCTGGTAACTTCACATTTTGGCTGCTGTAAGTGGCTGCTAACTTCACACTGGCTGCTGTAAGGTGGCTGCTAGTTTCACACCGGTACAAAAGTATAAGCATCTGTAAAGGTGTAGTATCAATCGATTCGGCTACCGCATAGGCATCGTGGAGCTGACTGGGAATCCCCTGTTTCACATCTGGTCGATCCCCGACGCGACGATTTCTTTTGTTTTCTATTTTCCCAGGTTAGAGCAGTCACTGTGTTTTCCATCTGTGTGTACTTTTGATTTATTAGGAAGTAGTGATTTTTATTTAATATGCCAAAACCAAAGCATTCAGTTTGATAATGATATATATCAGATATATATCTGATATATATCCTATATATATATCATCTGATATGATATTTATATAAATATCATGATATTTTCGAACCCTGTTTATCACATCATGCATGCAACATGCAACCACATCATCCCTGTCAGCTTTTTTTTTTAAGGGTCAAAAAGACCCTGAGAAAAAATTAAGCAACCCTGAACGTACTCAACGTAAACACGCCGCTTAAAATCAGCGCAAAAAAACCGCAATTTTTTATAGTGGATAACGCTAGAAATAGTATAAAAGTAATGACAAAACCGCATTTCAGTGAAGGTCCACCTCTAGATAGCATAAAATCCAGCTTGGGCCAGGAAACTAGTGAGAAAACTTATTTTTAAAATCACGCTTGGGCTACTCAGGGACAAATTTATAGGGCTGTCTAACAAAACATATGATCAAATCCAAGATGTCTTCCATAGGACAAACAAACCAATTTCCCATAAGCCGTAATGTTAACAAAAACGTCAATTTTGCAAAAACGACAAGAGCTTTAGTCTCAAAAATTAATCAGTTTAAGAACAGATCCTTTGTGCATATGGGAAAAATGCGTTTTTTTTTTAATATTAAACTAAAGCAAGAAAATCTAAAATAAAAGGGACCATGTTTTCTTCAAAAAAGTAGGTTATGTTTTTGTTTATTTTGTTTTTTTTTAACTTTTTTTCTAGTTTTTTCACTTATTTTGAATTATTACATGGGCGCACCAAGGGGGCGGGGGGCTAGGGGCCCGGACCCCCCCCCCCAAACCACATATTTTTTTAGATATCTTCCATATATTTCATGAATAAACAGAAAACATAGCATAAAGTACAACATCATGAGACCTCTGGGGGCCCCCCAAAGGTATCGGGCCCCCAAAGGTTTTTGAAGTTTTTTGACCAATGAATCAGCCCAAGGTAGGAGAAAGTAGTTCTATTCAAAGAGCTCACTTCAAGGCTCACTTAACAGATACGAAATTGAAATAGACTAAACTTTTATGATCAGATTCAGGTTTTCTATTAGGATCTTTTGTTGTACTTGACTAAACCTTTTGCTAAGTAATAGGCCTTCTATAGCGTTAAACTGTGAAAAATATTTCACTATGATTTTCAGGTTTAGACAGTTTAATTGTTTTAACCCTCCAGTAGTGACATGAAAAAGAGGCACGACTTATAGGTAGGTCAGTCCAACAGATCAATATGCACATATGAGTTCCAACCGAGGTTGGTCAAGCAAACTTCTAATAAGTACTTTACAAAATATGTTTATTTAAAAAAATATAAGTAAACATTATATAAAAAAAAACTTGCAAAATTAAAATACAGTTTTTCCTTGTTATTGGCCTCACACACCGTACATCACCATATGATTTTCCATGAACTATAATACATAGGGCTTAAGTACGGTCAAACCTAAGGTTCATCAGCTCACAACAGTAAGTACTGTTCAAATTTTACAACAGTACAATATTCGCTGTTGTATTACTACTGTTACTATTACTTTTATTACTGTTTTTTTGTAACAATATTTGCTCAATTATGTATCTAAAAGGTTATGCAAATAAATATATACTCTACTCTACAATTGGGTGTAACAGCATATGACCCATTAGGACTATTAGAACCCATGTTTTTTTGAGAGAAATTGAAAAAAATATCTGAGAGAACTTATTTGTTTTTCTTGTGGTCATCAAAGTCAACAAAGATTACTTTTTTTTCCATCTATTATTAATGATGCCATAAAAATTTTTGTTTGGTAATAAGCTCAGAACAGTACTGTTGAAATTTCACAACAGGACTTGTAGTAGGTCCAGTCAGATACTATACAAATTTTACGGTGTACAAGTTTTAGGTGTCAAAAAGCATGGAAATAAAGGAAAATTTGCACCAAAATAGTTAAAGATAAAAAGAGGTTTGAGTTAGGGAGATTGTGAAATTCACCAGTTTATTCTAAACTGTTTTGAGGTCTGTAAAGTAAATATTTATTAAAGCACAAAAAAGATCCCAATAGAAAATGTTGCCAAAACAAACCTGACAAAAAACTTTCGAATATTTCAATTTATCCTCTGTTAAGTCAGGTAATAGAGCACTTATCCACTTTATTTTCCCCTCTTTGAGCTGATACCTAGTTCATTTAAATGAAGATGATTTTTTAAGGTCAAAATACTTGGCATTCCATCAAAACTAACATTATCAAGCTCTCCCCAGCTGCCACAATTCATAACAGCACAGAAACTAATAATAATGATTCAAAGTGAGTAAAAAACTGGAAGAAAAGTAAAAAAAAACAAAAGTAAATAAAAACATAACCTGACTTTTGAACAAAACATGGTCCCTTTTATTTCAGATTTACTGGCTTCAATTGTCTTTTTTTAAGAAAAACGCATTTTTCCCATGTGTACAAAGGTTCAATACTTAAAACAGCATCTTTGTTGTAAATTAAATCGTTTCATTTTTTTTTTTAAATTACGTTTTTGTTAACATTGCGGCTTATGGGAAAACGCTTTGTTTGTCCTATGGCGACCATCTTGGATCGAAAAACAGCTGATCGTGACAGTTCGTTAGACAAGCTAATTATTTTCTCTATGGGGCAACTTTGAGGTTAGGAACACCTCAGAGGAGTATGTTCACGGATCCAGCAACAGCTGATTGATCTGTTGAAAAATCAAAACAAAAACAGCTGTGAGAAACAGCTGAGCACATACCAAAACAAAATTGGCCAGGTGGCCAGAGGAAAAAAGAAGAACAGCTGTTTTCCAAACAGATATCTAAAAACAAAATGGCCGGAGGAACAGGAAGAAACGCATCACTGCTTTGTGGAAAATGTAGAACTAATGTGAATATAAAATCACCAGAAAGCCTTCAATGTAAAGACCCAGATACATGTAATAAATGGTTCCACCTATCCTGCACTGAGATAACAACAATGGACTATGAAGTCAGGCAAAAACTTTATAAAAATTACTGCTGCAAAAGTTGTAAGACCAAAAAAAAGACCACCCCAGAGAGGGTAACCACACCAAAACAAAATACATCCAGAACATCTCTGAAAAACCTTAGCTTGGAAGATATAATGATGGCAATTTAAGAAATTAAAACTGAGGTTAGGGACATAAAGCGAGACATGCAGTTTTACTCAGATAGCTACGAAGAACAAAAAGTCAAAAACCAAATGTATGAAAACGAAATTCAGGAACTAAAGAAACAACCAAAACCTAACAGCGGAAGTTATGAAAATAAAAGCAGCTTTAGCTGTACAAGACACACAGCAAAGAAAAAAAACATGATAATAGTGGGGATAAAATATAATGTAACAGAAAATGATAATACCTGGATAAAAATAGCAAAACAAAATTCTGAAAAAGCAACAAAATATATTGACCCCAATATAAAAACAGAAGAATATAAAATTAGGTTAACGAACATGAAAATGTCAAATGCACCCATGATAATTGAATTTGAAACCTTAGCTGCAAAAACTAAATTTGTGACTGAAAGAAAAGAAAAAGGAAAAATCAGAGCTATGGATTGTGGAATATTAAACCATGGAGAAGAAGACCTTATATACTTTAATGAAGACATGACCAAAGAACAGAATGAACTATTTAAAAAGGCAAAACAACTAAAAACAATTGGGTATAAGTATGTTTGGGCAAAAAATGGAGGAGTG